>CM052154.1:372713-489688 GCA_028455555.1 Augochlorella aurata
ACCGTAAAACATCTGCGAACCGAATGCGAGATGTCGAGGGCCTTGGGTAGAGAACGAGAGCCCAAGGCGAGGGTACTTCGGCAAATTGGACAGCTTCCCTCACCCTGTCGCCTCTCGGAGGATGCACATTAGTTTTTAAGAAACACTATTGGTGTTTAGTGGGAACCGCCTACAACACCGCTTAGTATAAGAACGCGGCCAAAGAAGCAACGGGGTTGTCGTTGCAGCGCGAGCGGAAGATTATATTGAAATAAACACCTTTTTAAATCCGAATATATATTGTTTTTCTCGGACATCCTTACAATAGGATATATTACAACTTTGGTCTGGTACAATTGTTGGTTGTGTAAGGTAGTGTCGCGGAGCCCTAAGTTCCGGCTTCTTGTTTTTTACGCACTGAGATCTGCGGGGGTTAGTATGTCCCGGGATACGTACTTAGGATTTTCCGTATTAGCCCAATGAGAAAACGATAGATACTTTGTGCAGAGTGACAAACTAGCTCTTCGAAATTCTGAGGGATACTGCCCGCTGCTAAAGAAAATCTGGGCCTTTTTATACTCGATTTCTGTGGAAAATTCTGGTAGTGGGGGTATGGCCTACGTGACTAAACCGTGGGAGTTTTTCCGCGGTTGGTCCCGAGGTTCCTGGTGTGGCGCCAGCCAGACTACAAACAACTTAAAACTAGTTAACTACTTAATACACTGACACAGAGGAAAGAAAAATAAAGAAAGTTAAAAACTAATACGGGAAACAGATTTTTAATTTTCTATTTCATGGTGATATACAGCGAAAAATCCATTCGTAATGAAGTATATATGTGCAAGTGTTTATTGATTTAACTACTCTGACGTCTTTGCTGCTTCTGATTCCGACGTCCTCGCTGCTACGTGTCGATGATAGGATGAATCAATGTAAAAGAATGTAAAACCAAAATATATGTATATACTTTAAATACTATTACCAAGATATAAGAGACTATGAGAAATAAAAATATGTATTGCTTATTGTTTATGTCGAGTACATAATGGATCCTACTACTGCGCACCTTCAGGCTGCAGCTGTTGTTATAAAAATTTTATTTACACATTTATTTATAACCGTTAGCGACTCTTGATACAGAAATTTTCTTTCCTCTCATTGGCTGAGGATTTACTGTTGAGACACGATCCACTGCGAATTTTTCGACAAATATTCAAAAAACTTTTTGAAACGAAACTTTATGACAGGTTAGTGACTTTTAAAAATATGAAATTTCTGAAATAATGCATGAAACAGGCTCTATGACCCATCAAAAAATTGCTCTTTTCATCTATCCAATTGCTTAACCTTCCACGGATGTCAATTTTAACAATACACAATAAATTTCGAAGAAACAAATAAATAAATAACTAGGAACATGTGCTAAACATGGCTGCCAAATATCAGTTGGCATAAATACTCAAAAAATTATTCTAACTCAATGTGCGATGGCTTAAACAATTGCCCTTTAATTTCCCATTGTTTATCTGTAATTGTTTGTAATCGTTCCTTCGTGGTTTTTCAGAAATTTCCAAATCACTCCGTCGGGGCAACTGGGGACTTTCACGTGTGGCAGGAGAACTGTAATAATACGTAAATTCTAAAACAATGCGCAAAATATGCTGTATGCTCAAACAAAGAATTGCTCTTTAATTGCTGATTACCGCTCTGTAATTATTTTTAATTGCTCCTACTGTTGAAGAAATTTGAAAAAATCATCACGCGGTTGCGACTCCTTGAAGTCGACCGACGATAAACGCGAAGTTAGTCGAAAGTACAAGCTGGTTTAGTCATACTTCATTATAGTAAGCATTTCTCATTGTAAGCATTTTTATTTCCACAATTTCAATACGCTTCCACAGCTCCGTGAAGTTACTCTAGAAAGAGAACGGCAGATCATCGAGAGAGACAGAACGAAACCAACGGACTCTCTGTGAGTGTCCACACGGACGAGAAATCTAGGCCGTCTCACTTTACTCTGCTTGCGGTCTCGCTCTTTTCGCGCATCCGTACGCCTGGCGCTTCATTTTAAACGTGCGACGCGATTTTCGACTTGTACATTTCATCTCGTAGAATTATCGACCACATTTGCCAGCGAATTAATATGTTTCGAATGTATGTGTTTGTAACGCAATGTATCGACAAATTGAGCAGGATAAGGACCAACTAATTATTGCGTTGCCCTGAATAGTATAAACTTCATATCCTTTTCTGGAAGACAATTATTTGCTCCAAATGCGACCCATTTTAATGTATGAATGCCATTTTTAAAAAAATTCTGGTCTTTTGCATGAATAAATTAGACTATAGAGATTTTAATACTGTATTCGCAAATCAAGTGTCATCAACTAATGCAACAGAAGTATAATGAACATAATTAAATTCTTATAAATTAGTAAACAGTGAACGCAGCATATTAACATCATTTATGATTAGAAAAGACTATAATAAATTCTCACACTTTATTTAACACTAGAACTACGAAACCAGACAAAATGATTGATTTTGGAATTTTTCTTTTATAGTTTCTGATGTTATAAACGTATTTCTTGGCGACATTCTTAGATACACATCTTTATTGAAGTGTAAGCTACAATATAAATCATAGGAAATTTAAATAAATCCAGTCTCGGCATTGTTATAAAACAATAAACATTAGTCGGGTTTAGAACTCGGTAGTTCTAGTGTCAAAAATCATACATTTGCTACAGCCTTATACTCTACTTTACAATATTAAAAAGAATTTGTAATTTGCAACTATTAGCTCGGTATCATTCTCGACTCAAAATACATTACAATTCGCAATATTTTCTGTGCCGAGGATGATACTGATTGTTCGGGTCTCACCGCAAGTCTCAGAGCAGTAATGCTTTAGAGACTCGAAAGGGAGTTAGAACGAAGACGGTATTCGCTATGGCTCCCTTTCTAACAACGACGACTGACGAAATTAACACGCACGCACGCTCGCCTGCTAGCTAGGCTGCATGCATATGCCGAGTAATTATTGCGAACCAAAAATGGATCAAAGAGGAAGTCTCCGATCCACAAGGATCAAAATGAATCAGAGCAAAAGGCTCAGATTTTTCGAAAGTGAGAAACAAAAGCGAGTCAGAGCAGAAGGCTCTGATTAAAAGTGTTGATTCAATATTACAGAGTTTGTCACTTCTCCCTTGCGCCCCTTCCCCAGAGAGGGCTAAGGACGTCTGACATGCCGAAAATGATTAAGGAAAAGGGGTCTTCTCAGGACGAGGGTCCACGGTTGAATCCCCACACAGCATGATAACTCGTCGAATATTGGGATGTGTTCGGACTTACCCAAAAGATTGTACAAGCAAGGTTGACACAGCAGAGGGATGTGTCGAAGTCAAGAACGAGACGCGAAGAAGTGAAGCTATCGCAATAATACTTGACATATTTGCGAAGGAAGCGACTCGGGCATCTCGAGGACGCTACCCTCTGTACTCCCCATGGGCGCTCCCGTGGGTCGGAAGCCCCTGAGCGATCTTAATACTACTTAATTGACACGCACGCACTTATCAATTAAGTCGCACGCATCCCTCGGCGGATGATAATCCCACGGCGGATGACATGCCATAATCTGAAACAATTCACTACTGTTAGTTCGTTGCATTATATTATAATATAAAAAGGTTGACGGGGCGAAGCAAGGAATCTAATACCAGCACAGGAGTGCCAAGCTAATCCGCACACGGGTGTAATTCCTATACAAATCACCCCAGCCGAATCACTTCGAATAACGCGACGATATTTAACAAACTTAAATTAACCCTTTGCACTCGAGGCCTTTTTCGCGTAGACGAACCAGCAATTCGAGATGTTGTATGGCATTTCTGGTGAATTTCTTACCTCTAACTTAAAATGATTACACGTACAAATTAATGTATAAAACTATTATATTTTAACATTTTATGTATCTTTACAGCTTTATGAAGATAATTTCTTAAACATGAGGCTTTGTAATTTTGCTTTGTATGATATTTCATATAACAATTGCCAAGATGCATGCGCGGTTTTTCGGGACAAGTATCACAATAGCATGTTGCTTGATGCCTTTTGCCGGGTTTATTTTGAGAGCAAACTTTGCAATTTTTCCTAACTCCTGTTAGAATATTAATCCATTCAGAACTGTCCGATTGTGGGTCATAACTCATATTCACTTGAGCTCATTTCATTACTACGTTCCATGCTTATAGAGATCAGAAACTTTAACACTAATAGTCCCTCTGCTACGACTGGCAAATTCGAACTAATGCCGAAAATGCAGTTCGATTCGTGGTTGCATTTGAAGGGTTATCATTTTACACGTCATAAGATTATATAGGAAGAGCTTAGAAACCCGCTGCAAAGAAACTAAACATAAATAGTCATCACCGCGCATCGAGTTTCCGCATAGAACCAAGTGGTGAGCGAGAGTCACCTCTCGAGTTGCGTCATCAAATCATGTGGTGAGTGAGACTCACCTCTCGAGTGTAAAGGATTAAGAATCCTAACGAACTATAGGCGCCACGGGTATCTCGGGGACGTTACTCAACGTACTCACTCACGGGCCCGTCTCGTGAGCGAGCCGCTGCGGGACCTTTGATCGGAGGAATACCAATTTCAATAATTTTCGAACGAAGTATTGTTCCGAACACTGACTGAAAGTATTAAAATTACGCGTCCATCAGTAGATGAGACGACTTTGTACGATGATATCCTTTGATGAAAACCTAAAAACCCCCAAAATCCTCAAGCGATTATGATTCTCTTGCGGTATACAACCAAATATTACGAATGCGAATACGAATTCTGTATCTTTTTTATCACGTCCCAATTACAACACACAGTCACGTAACAGTTATCAGATAGATTTATGACACGTTAAAACTATACTTTTAGCAAACTGAGTTCATCCTTCCATCGTCATAGCTTCCTTTTCGTTTTCTAGATTGTCTGAATGAGACTTGAGGTTGGATTGACAACAGAAAAATAAAATAAAAAAGAAGGTATACGTTTGATAAATATTGATTCGCTCAATATGTGTTTCGCTCAATTGGTGTTTAAAAGCAAACGTGAGTACTGCATTTTCTATTCCAACGCTAATTTATTGAATTCAAAATGGACAACTTCTGCGTACTTTCATTTTCATCAACACAACTCTAAATGGCAACGCGATGGACAGCTCAACTTGTAGCAGATTTGATTAAAAACAGTAGACATCTATGATTGTATTATTTCAATATGCGGGCACTGAAAAATTAATTGTAGTGCTCCGGCAAACGTATAATCCACGAGTTCGGTCCCAAAACCCACCGAGACAAAGAATGAAAATATTCACTCCCCATGTGACATCGATCTTGCAGTGCTTCGTAAGAATTTTATATTAAATAGAAGGATTATAATAATATTTAGGATATATATTATAAGGATTATAATAATTTTTCACGAAGAGAGGAAACCAAAGTCAAAAGGCTAAAGAAACGCGGTCCATTTTTTCGCAACACTAATCTACAAAATTCACAGTTGAATATCTCAAAAGCAACGCGATTATCAGTGCATTATCAACGTCGAGATTAATTTTTTAGAGCTGAAACACTGCAACACTAACGGGGAATCGTCGAGTGTGTTGCTGAAACCCTTGGAACGACTACTCGCAGTGTAGCATTTATTTCAGACTCTAACACAACGCGTTGAGAATTTTCGCTACGCTAACACAACCATTGTTACTTCATCTCGCAACTCTAAAGACACTCGGGAATGTCTGCCTGCAGGAGGTTGCAGCTGCAGCATGTGCGCCTCAGAAGTTGAATAAAGCTATTGCAACGCGATTATTTCGTCACAATGCTAACTCAACGAACAAAAAACCAAAAGATTACATTGATTTCCAAAAAGAACAAGTTTGTAGATTTTCAAAAATCTAAGAAAATTGTCAAGTAAACCGTGAATTTTGTTCTAGAACCTCGCTCGTTTCATCATCCATTCATTGTAGGATACATTGATTGATATTCGTATACAGGGTGTCTCACCTTATTCGAGCATTTAAAATATGTCGTTTGTTTTTTATGATAGAAAAAAAATGTCAGAGGGAAACATTGGTTGGTTCAGAGGGACAAATACTATGGCAGTCTAACAAATTCGTTCAAGGATATATCTTTTGAGACTTCAAGGTCATCGAAGTTTTTTTAAATGGAATGATATATTTTTATTATTAATGTATGATAGGCGAGGTCAAGACGAATTCAATAACCAAGAATGTTATGATCTTCATCATTTGGGAAAACATACTTTCGCGAGAAAAACACATTTCAATTTTTCAGTCGTTCACACTAGAATACCCTACGTTTTGTTTACGTTTGGAGTTGAAGGTTGTTTCAAGGTCAATGTCATTATACACATCTGAATATATTTTAACGTCAGCTACATGGTGCAATACAAAAATGTCCACTGATATGCAAATCAACATCGATGAGCGTGAAAACTCCGAAAGAAAGAACCGTAAGAAAAAATAACCAACCAAATTCTATATGCGATATTTTTCACAACATCATGATTGGAAGAGACGTTTGAGAGGTCCGTTTCAAGCAACCCACCCTGTATCATAATAGATACATACACTTTTCGAAGAGATTGCAACAGCGAACTAGTTAAAAATACTTCAAATTGATACTACCGCAAGAAGCGTCCAAATGAAAGATTACGAATATCTTGTTCTAGCTAAGCTGCGTGTTACATAATTGTGAGACACCGTGTATATAAGATCCATTAGAAGATTACGGAGAAAATATTCCTTTCCGTTCTACAGATTGTTTCTCATCGCAAACGTCATGTGAAATTTCAAGGAACAGTAAAAGAAGATACCGGCTAATACTTGTAAAACGTTTCTATGCTCCGCTACCAATCTTAACGACCGTGACTCTTCCGAAGCTGAGTACAAATTGCAGGAGAAACTGTACCTAACCGGCCGTTCTTCTCACAGACCATTAATGCTTCCTCGAGTCGGAGTCATGTTTAACATTTCTCTTCGCTCGCTCACAATCTCTTTCGTACATCTGCTGTGATTGCTGCACTCCGAGTTTGCTTTAATTCAACAAAATGTCGAAACGCTGAGGCAGAATCCGTCGACGAGAAATTCGGTTAGTATTCCTTTTTCCTGAGGCTAGAACGGAGTGAGATTTCGGGTAACAAATCATATAGTGGCAGTCATATACTTACGTACAATTAGTGAAATTAAATTTAATTGATTGTGCATTTATACACGAAGCAAGTATACATAAATCAATTATACTTTTTACAAGCTTACAATATAGATAAGAAAGTGACAAAATGGTTTTTCTTAATTTACTGTAATTAAAATGCACATTTTTATGCACAGATCTCAAATTTTCTGTGGACACATATTTAAGTACATATTGAAATCTTTGTATTTTCACAAATTTCTTTGGGTGAAGATTGTAGCACATTAATATTTCGTATGTAGACCTTTATTTTTAATAACAGCAGCACAATTCCATGCTTCTTGTATAATAGTAAGTAGCTCTTCGATATTTTGTGGTTTTCGTTCTTTTACGCGTGTTTTTCCGCGCACACACGATTGTCTCGAAGTTACGCGGTTCCCGGTGACTTTCAAGTGACAGAGATGATGAAAAATGGACGTAGTAAAATGTATCATAAACTATTTATTTTACTAACACTTAATAACAAAAATGGATTTTACAAGTGATGATGATTGTATATGTTGTGAACGTTATATTTTGATTGCGGTACTGCGAGTAACTAACAGATTGGGGTAGTGTATAGATTGTTGAATGTTATGTTGACGGAAAATATTAAACAATGGATTAAGCAACGGCCTTTTCGAGAAATTATCTGCCTATTGTGTGTGTTTATGACGGTAGTGACGGCTGTAAAGAATAGTTCTGTCCTGTAACGGAACAACACGTTTGTCAACATCAATCCATAGTATCTCGATTGGATTGTCTGGAGATTGTGTCGACCACTTCATGACATCAATATTGTTATCGCTTAAAAATGTTGTGATCATTTTTGCAGAGTGTTTAGGATCATTATCCACATTTTTTACGATATTCAGATATACGTATCGGTTCATGATACCCGTTATTCGATGGATAGGGCCTGTACTTTTTGCTGTCATAGACCCCCATACGAGTACCGACCCACCACCTTCCTTTCATCGTCGGTTTTATGCAATATTTCGTAAATTTTTCTCCTTTGCAATGTCTCAAGTATGATTTCCCGCCAGTTCCGAATCGTTTAAAGTTCGATTCATCCGTTAAAGTTACTCTGGACCATTGCTAAGTAGTCCAGTTTAAATGTTTCTTTGCGAACGCGCTTCGAGCTTGACGATTTTTATCTGATATAAGCTGTTTTTTTCCGAAAACGCGTTCGTATAATTCAAACTCATTAAGTCTCCGCTTGACAGTTTTGACATTTATTTTTTCTTGGAGATCAGGTAATATCGCATTATTAATAGCAACAGCAGTTTTGAATCTGTCAGCTTTACATGATCGATGAATCTTACGATCAGTTCTTTGATCAGTTTTTCTAGGCCTCATTTTGCGGAGAACGTTGTCTGGTGTTCTATAAAGTTTAATATGCTGTATAGTTTAGTGGCAAGCTATTATATAACAGATACTTTCAGTTTCGCGGAAATCCTTCGATACGACAATCCATTCTTTCGAAGGAGCTGCACTAATCGCCGTTATTCCGGTGTGATATTTTTACCTTTACTCATCACAGCACTGTTGTAATACGTCTAGCTTCACTATTTTTCAACAACACACTAAGAAACATTGTTTACATTGTACTGTAAATGCATATAATCGCAGTGTACTTAAATAGCTGTCCGTTACAAAATGAACAGCTTGGAACAAAATATTTACTCAGTTCGTTTTTTTTTTCGGAATAACAAAGAGTCTTACTACAAACATATACACCAGGGTCTAAAATTCTTAAAAATAAATTGCTAGACGAATAGCATAGAAATACAGAAGATGACAATGTTAAAATGAGTCTTGTACGGAAGTATATGTCCGCCACTGTACGTCTCGAAAAAATTAACAATAGGTGATGTTCCGAAATTGTTTAACAAAATTTAATGAATGTAACATAAATTCTTCGAACTGTTTACTAAATTATATTTTAAAAAACTACTTGGATCTTGTGTACAAAACACAAGCTATTTATTTATTCAATAAAATTTATTTCGTAGCCTTCAAAATAGGTCCTATTCGAGACGATTCCCTCAGATTAAACAATATTTCTTAACACGTCTCGTGCCAATTCGTTCTTGTTGAACTTTTCATTCATACCATTTAACATTTTGACTACAAATTGATAAATGCCACATAACTATTTAACCGGCAAGAAAGTTCGTGTGGCTTTCGACGATTCTTGAAATTAAGCGTTTCAAAATGCAATTAATTTCAGTTTGTTTGTTTAAAGTATAGTAGTTTGACAGGCAACACTTGACAAATATTGGTAATCCAGTTTAGTTGGCAAGTTTTGCGAAAATTTTAAAAAAGATGAAAACGTGACTGAAGCATGTAAGAAGATCTGTAAGGTGTACGGGGTTGGAAGTAATTAATGATCGCGTGTACCAAAAATGGACTGATTACGACAATACCAAATCCAGCATGTCCTCTCAGACGTAGAGTCACTAGAAAACGCCACAAGAAATATCATTAGGAACGTAAAGATTAAGGCAAATTCTTTGCTCGACAGCTTTTTCAAATTGCAGAACATAGTTGAGGTCGACTGACGTAATAACAATGTTACAAACGCAATGGTTGATGGGTCGCGATAGATTTCAGCGTCACACTGAGCAGAGTAGTGCTTACTTACATACAAACAATTGTTTCGGTACACGCACCGCGGGACTTTCGTTGGCACAGTCGGATATCACCCATCATTAAAAAAATTTTTCGCTGTTTCATGTTATGAGAGTTGCATCGTTCATTAGTCTCAGTTTCTCGCTACTCCATAACAACTTTTAATAAACTGCTGAATAAACAACTCAATGCGATTGTTATAACAGAGCGGAATCTGCAGAATCTGGATTCCGTATGTCGGTGGAAAACAAAACAGATAACAGATGCATTAAATGAAATGACTAGTAATTACCTCTCATCCGTAACAAGCAACGGCTACGTCACCGTGCTGCAAGGAAAAGAACCGATGTAAATATGGCACTGCCAACTGTAAACAGTAACAACTACGCCTGGCAGAAGTGATTATAAAATCCGTTTATTCAAAGGAATGTTCGCATGAAAAATTAAACTGAATGTCCAAGCACTGATGGTAAAATCGAGATGAGAGTTACGTATAAAATATTAATCCGTTTTAACTCGAGTTTTTTCTATTGATGTCTTAATTACTTTTCCACTAGAAATCGGTAATATAATACTAAGCTAGGGATATCGATTTTCGATTATCGACCTGCATATCGATTTTGGAAGCTGCGCAACAATAATGATAAATATGTTCATGTTCTCAATTCTTTGTCAATATTGTAGGAGATTAAGGTTAGTAAATGCCACAAGACTCCGTGGTAATATAAAACAACATGAACGATTTGAAATGACAATAACAGGGATAGTTTATTATCGATAACACACAACTTCCCACGGCTTACAACAAAGATAATAACAATTACGGCAACACTAACAACAACGACTTCAACAACGACTTCAATAGCTACGACACGCACGAGTTTTCAGGGTGACGGTTCTCCTTCGACTGACCTGATCTTTTTCATCGGTTCTTTCGCCCTTACCAGCCTTCTACATTATCCTGCCATCCTCTCTCTCATTCTCTCTCTCTCACTCACTCTCTTGCATTCATTCCCTTTCACTCTGTCTCACTCGCTACCTCATTCTTACTCATTCTCCCTATTTCTTTATTTATTTTCCTTCCACTCACGCTCTATCTTTCGGCCGCGCAGGTCTTCGAGGATCCTAAGCAATAAACTCAGGTCACTCGAAGCTGCCCAAACACTCTGTCGACATCTGTTCCGAAATTTAGCATTTACAACACTCGCCCTCGACCATTCTGCCTTTCATACTCGGAAAAAAACCTACAATATGATATGTGCATACATATACATTCCCAGACAAAATAATAGCACACGCGTGCTATCTCTATCTTCTTGTGTCAAGGTTATGTTAGCGTGAAAATTTTTAATGATATGTAAAACGTATTTTCCACAAATATGTAGACATAACATAGATTGACTTACTTCTTCAGTGTGTTTTCTTAGTTAGGACAGAAAGACATAATTCAACGCAGACAAAATGATAACACACTTGAAAGATAAAAATGTTTCATATAACAAAATTATACATACTTTATATGACAATATGTATACTAAACTATACTTTGTTTTCTATGATTTCTGCCATCCTTTTAGGTAAAGAATTATATAATTCTTTAATTTTTGTTTGGGCTAAATGTTCTCATTCGGTTGTAATGCAAGTTTTTAATTCATTTATATTTGAAAATTGTCGGCCTTCAGTATACACTACTCGTGAGAGCATTGCCTAGCAATTCTCGATGATATTCAGGTCGGGTGAGCACGCCGACCATCGGAGAGTGCAAATTTCTTCTTTAAAAAATATTCTATAATAATTTTGGCAGTATGTATTGCAGCATTATCTTGTTGCAATATGTATGGTGTTACAGCAATGCTTTCTGCATATGTATAGATTTGTTTCTTTTATTACTGGAAGATAACGGATGCTGTTCATTGTGCCCTGAACAAACTTAATTTCCGTTTTTCCCTTATACCCGATACTAGCCCAGACCATTACTCCACCTCCATGCATTTGGCATCGAATTTTTGTTAATGGATGTTTACAGATATCGCGATAATGTGTATACTCGACTGAAGCATCAAGGTTGAACCTCTTCTCATCCGTACAGATTATTCATCTCCAAGTCTTTTTTTAAAGTACACGTTCCTTTGCAAATATCAAACGTGCTTCTATATGTCTTATATTTGATGCTGCTTTTATCATTATTCAAATGCGGTTTATAATGTTGTCAGTCTGGAGTGCACGACGAACATTCTGTATATTTGTTTCTCTCCAGCTTTCTTAGCGATCTCTCTCGCAGTAATATAGGAATTGGAAGCAGCACGTGTTATTGTTCATACACGTTCCTGTACTTTTCTTCTTTGTATTTTTCAGTAAATTATATATACCTTTTCTGCTGTAACTAACTTCTTTTGCAATTTGAGTAATAAACAGCTTTTTGCCACGATCCATTATAAGAATAGCAATGTGACAAAGTTCTAGACACCAATTGAACGTAATAACTCCGTGCAATTCATGAAACACTGAAGAAAATGTAAATACTGTTCTAGCGTGCTGTCTTTTTGTCTGTGTCGAATTATGTGTTTCTTTTCCATCTAAGAGAATCTATTAAAGTAAAGTCTGTCTATGTTATGTTTACATATCCGTAGAAGGTACGTTATACATATAATTCCTACACTAGCATAATTCTAACACGAGAAATTAAAGATAGCACGATTGTGCTATCATTTTGTCTGGGAGTGTACATATGTATATAGAACGAGACACCTAAAACATATTTTCAGTAATACATATTATATATTAATTAAATGCATTAATAAGAATCATTCAATCGCAGATCAAATGACTGATTAGGTAAATTTTATTCCATAATTATTATTGATTTCATTCAGGTACTTTCTCCGGAAATCATTAAATAAATCTCTTGATTCGTGCACATAATGACGTAAAAATTGAAAAAGATCTAAGTAAATTCAATCTCGTAGCTTTTACAGGACACCGCATATCAGTCCCTTCAACATTCGGTACGGTTAATCTTGTGCATTTAAAATCTATTGTATCGCGTTTTTACGAATTCCATTACAACATGAAACAGAGCTTTTCACCGACAGATTTTACAAGACTTCCTTTCCTCATCGTTGACAATTTTCTAATTATACATATTAGAATTCGCGAAACGTAAAAACGTTATATTAAGTAATTGATGTCATACAACTTGAATTTCTATTTAATTAAGTAAAATAGATTAATTTCATAAAATTTTTGAGCTTGCCGTTGCGGCCAGTGTTAACATTCGAACAGTGGATCAAGATCCATTTGGATCCAGACTTGGAAAATTGATATCTGAATATCAAGTTACTGACAGCTAATTTCAATTTTCATACATTTCATCAAAACATATAGAGAAACTAATACATCTAGAAGGAATATACTGTAAAAAATATGTCGAACAAAATTGATAAATAAGAAGATATCGTAAGTATATGATCGTAATTATAGCCAGTTATTTTTTATCAAAAAGATCCGTTGTTCGAGGGTTAAAATCATACATTTTATTTGACATATTTATATTATTTATATTATAATTATATACAGTATTGTACAATTATATACAATTATATACATACATATTATAATTAATGAAAGAAATGAACACATCTTTAATGTTCGCATAAACGAAGGATACGTAAGTCAATCCGCCAAGTTGTTCACTCTTCGCCGTAGTCGACTCTTACAGAACAATTCCCAGGCCGTATAACTAAAGTGTACTGGAGTTCCATCGTACGTAAACTTCATCTTGTTACGTATCTCTAGTGAAGTATTTTCCAACAACTGTTCGTAATTGCTATCTCGCATTGTCGGCGAAGGTACGTAGAAGGAAAACCTTTTCCATGCGAGGACATCGTACGCAAATTCATGTTAATTCCAAAACTAAGTAGCAACATGCAGTTTGTTTACATTCACTGATGGTTAACATGGAAATAGACTATTATACACGTATTCTGGAAACTTTACTTGATCTGATAATTACACAACCAGCGAAAGATAAGTAGGATAGAAGTGTTTGCTATTAACAGAACTTGCACCGTTTATGAAAGAGATGCAAAAGATTTTATTCTACAGCTCTCCATAGGGCTGAATGAAAGTTGCATGGCATTTCTAGAAAAATTAGCCTTATGATAAGCTTCGAACTTCCTACCGTCACTGTTTCCTCGTATATAGATAGTCGAAATTGTTACATTTGTTCACGGATATCGTTTTATTGTGGGACCTGTTTCTATGAAGACGTTACGTAAATTTTAGCGTCAATTTATTTTAACGAGTTACGTCGTTTTTTAATTCCACCTAAGTCCATTGTCAAGAGACCTACACCCCCTGCAATAGTATTAGAACACTTACAGAAAGTTAAATAAATTTTAAAAACCGACACGAAATTTTTATCATTTTTTAAATCTATTTCTGTTGTAAATTGGATTAAAACTTAAATGCGCGTTATTAAGAATTAGAAATTACACTCCAGAACATTCGCGTATCCAGTAAAATAAATGATAATGATATGTGACAGAACTACAGAGATACAGAAAATATAAGGCTAGTGAAAATCCGAGGTGGCAACCTCACTGCTTTAGAACCTCACTGATACGGTGTCTGCTTTAGAACTGAAAAATGCCTGGGCCGTCCGGGGCCTCCGTTGCCAACGGCACGCCCTCATAAAGGGCCATAAAACACTTCGGTGGGTCTCTTTTCCATCGCTTGTCATCGTTGAAACTCCAACAATTTCAAAGTTAATTATATTAAGCTGTAAAAATTATATAAATTATTTCGTAAAAGAAAATTAAATTTTCTTGTGGGAAGCGGTATAATGAAAATGGTGATAGTACGGAGTATTGTCTTTTTATTTCTTTTTAATATTTACAGGAGCCGCGATTTGATCTAGAGACGTAATCGCGCTTACTAATTCCTTTGACTTCTCCAGCGGCATATTTTATATCCGCTTGCTTGCACTGATAATTTTCCAAAACAATCCTAATTGGTTAACCCCTAATTTGGGTCTAGTTAGAAACTAAACTTTACTGACATGCGAAACCTAAACTCTGGAAAATGTCCACTCAAAAATAGCCTCGTCTTACGAGAGTTGTAAATTGTGTTGGCCGTTTGCACGAAAGAACAATGTCCCTTTTTGTGCGTACGACCGGACGCTACATTCTTTTTGTTGATATATCTACCTCGTTTTTTACTTACATTTTGGATTAATTTTGGCATCCGTTTCGTTAGTTTTTCTATTATTCCTGATCCTGTTTGGTTGCATGCATTTTGTAGAATGAAAATATATCGGAAAATCAACCGTATTTTACCAAGTGAAGAGTATGAAAATAATTCAGTATACATTTTCAATGGGCAAAATACAATGAATGATTAAACTAATTGCATAAGTGGCAAATACTCATAACTAGACTGTGGATTTTATGCATTTATGGCAAAATTGAGCAGCTAAAATATAAAATTGGGGGGGACATAAGACAAATTTAATAATACTGTTATACTATTTGCAACTTATCTGTTATCTAACTTAACTGTTTCTTAGTATCCTCTTGGAAAATGTTTAGTTTGCATAAGGATCCGCAGTCTACTCATAATGTAATACGTACTTTCAACAACATGATGCTATAAAATTCACAGACATAACCTAGACTGCATGAAAAATTACAATTGATACTATTAAGTAAGCAGGAACCCCAATGCTTTGGCGGGAGGTGTAGATAAAGGTAGTAAACGAGCGTTGCTTCTTTAATTGTTCTGCATGGGGAATAACGAAACGGCAGACGAATGCTCGCCTACAAATGATACTTGAATAACAAAAGTATACAAAGTGGTTTCATTGTGGATCAGATAGGTCTAATTTACGTACAATTTACGTGCAATTTAGGTCCAATTTACGTACACCTAAAGCTTGCAATTCGCAGCGAACGCTGCAGATTCCTCGGTGAAGACTACTGTCGAAACAGGTATGCACTATCCGCACATTGCTGCGCATATTGTTATAACCCTGCAGAAACTCAAATTTCAAGTGTCGCATTGCTCTTCATATAGTCCTGATCTTGGCCCATCAGATTACCACCTCCTGGTCTTTAGCCTTAAGGGTTTCAAACTCCCAACAAACCGTGAGAAGCGTTGCATTTCTGGCCCACCTCTTAACAGGAAACATGTTTTCCTCAAGATATAAAGAAACTTTTGTGAGGATGTACCAAATGCGTTTGAAAAAGAGGGACTCGTAATTACTTTGCTGTTGTAACAAAGTTTGTAAGTGTATACCGGAAGATTTTATATAACTTTATAATATACTATAAAATATAAACATTTGATGTTATAAATTTTCTTTGACAGGCAATTACAAATACTTCTTTCCGTACGTATTACACACACTTAATAGTCATTAGGTAACGTATTGCATGCTTGCAGAATTTCAAATGTCTTTAAAAATTGAAATTTACTTCAAGTTTCTCTGGAAAGAAATTCAAAATTGTCTTAAACTCGAGCAGCGTCAATAGGGCGACATTGCTACATAAAACTTATAATTGTAAGTAAATACATTAAAAAATAATTTGTGATTAATACATATGTAAGTATGTAAATACGCAGACAAATAGTGAACGAAACAATGTTGGCTATAACTTTATTCTAATGATAACCGTGAAAATAATTACTTCGTATTAAACAAGATGCTAATCGATAATGTTTGTTGCTTATTATTAGAATAAAATATATTCTCGAAAACTCAGGTACATTGAGAACGTACCGTAAAATGTATTTTCGAAGAAATAATAATAATCAAAAGATTATAAATATTTCACGTTCTATGCACGTAGGCAGGTATTGCAAGATACATGTATGTTGCGATTTTTACTTGAATCCATTGCTTAATGAAAACAAATTTACTAATAACTGCAAGAAACGTATAGTCCTCACGCGACAAGAAGGCGCTTCTGTGTTTGCATTCCCCCTCTTACTAGCTGGCCTACTGACGCAGCTATCGGTCACTATTGGCCAAAAACTGTAATCAAGATCGCCGTCAGCCAATAGAGACCAATAGCTGCGGCAGTGAGGCAGTTAGTAAGAAGGGGTACATATATATAAATACACAGGTGCCTTCTTGTCGTGTGAGGAGTATATGTTACATGAAAATACCGTTCCTCTTTTGATAATTGCAACGAGTGGTATCTTTAAATTCTTCTGTTTTTACGATTTCGTACATGTTCATCTTCATTATAAATGTGTAAAATCCACAATCTACTAACAAAAGTCCTCTGATTTCATTTATAATGTGCGACATTGTGCGAACTATAATCAGCATTCCGAGTAGCGAAAGTAGAAGTGACATATTTGTTCTTTAGAGACGATAATGACAAGACTGCATTTGTCTCTGACATCTAGCTGTAGAAGAGATTCCATGGAATAATACGTGAACGTTTATTAGTGAAGAGTGTATAAGGGGCTCGTTTGTAAATGGAACTGGTAGAAAGACTCATTAAAATGAACGAATTCGCGTAATGTGGAAAATAATAACGCAGCAAGAACTCCGAAGGCACGGTGAAATTGCTTAACCATTATGAAAAAAACGACTTTTCATTCTTTCGCCAGCGAGTAGCGAGAAAAGATGAACATTCACCTCATTTCCCATCATATCCTAGCAGCTTCGGTTTTTCGTGACGTTCCGCGCCTGGAAACGGACACATTATACCGCCTGCTCTCTCGACTCAAAGAGTGCTACCGCTCAGAAATAACGAGAATGTAATTTTCCGGGACGGGTATTATTATCATCGACAGGATACAACTCCTCCAGCGACTCGCCGCTGCTGTTTGCCTTGTTCTTCGTGTTTTGCATATTCGGATGTTCGGGCTGCGCATCCGTCCCTATTTCCCGTTACTTTTGTTGAAACGCACCGTTGCGACTCCCATCTCGCTTCGTTACCACAAATTCTTCCATGAGTCGCGTCGTGTTTCTCTCTTGTCTCCCGCGATCTAAATCTTCGTTTCTTCGCATACATTTCACAGTGCAGTGTGGTGTAACTTTCTGCGAACACACGCTCTCTACTCCTTTCCGAATGTTTTTCCACGCGTTTCTCATTATGTGACATTTGTTGCAATCAATTGAACGGGTACCTCGATTAAGGGTATATGTTTCATTTATGGCTTCCTGAGATAAAGCTGTTTGAAATTGTACTGTACTTGAACCACATGAAACAATCAATCTATGTTGTTACGATGAAATAGGAGAATTAACACGTTTGCTACCAGCATCGTACATGTGTGGCGATCATGATTTTGTATCTTGTCTAAAGAACGCCAAGTCTGTTTCATGAACGTGACTATTTAAAATTGTATATATACAGAATTTGTAGCTTCCTTTTGATGACATTTTCATAAAAATTTATATGAGAATACGATGTGTTTAACCCTTGGACACGCACTATTTTCACGACTATTTGACGACCTCTATAAAAATTCTGAGCTTCATTCAGCAATTTATCAAAACATAATTTTGAAGATATTTCTTGCAGACCCATTAGCCTTTTTGTTGTTCCTAATGCAACAGCAATTTATTTTATGTGATTGAGTAATTGAGTGAATGATTTAAATACTCCGAATCAAAATTGATCCAGCAACCGCCTTGCGAAGGTTAATATGATAAACAAAAGAAGTGTAACTACGTAAGCTAGCAAACGAGGTAAAAGAAAGTATAAACATAACTTCTCCACGAAAAAAATATGTATTTTATATTACGTTATATTATATTATATTGTAATTGTATTGTATACAATACATTATCTTGTATTGCAATATAATATAATATAATATATTTTTTGTATTATATTATATTACAATATAATGTAATATAATAATTAATTTATCAGTTATATGGATGTATGTATACATATTTGGAATACTTATAACTGTTATTTTTACGAATTCAAACAAATTGTTTTTATACACACATTATAGAATACTTGTATCTTAAGAAACCATAAAAAAGAAATTGCTCTTTCGAGGGTTCAAGTTAAGAATACCCCTTTAAACTTTCATTTAATCATTTTGCGTATTTTGCATATATATATATATAACATGTACGAAACGAAATCATTTTTTGACTTATTGTCAGAGGTGTTATTTAACAGTAACAGGATGAATCGGAAATATTCTAATAAGGTCTGTATTAGATTATGTTATAGGTACATTTACTTCACAAAGTGCGCACGTAAACACTTGGTGAAATTTGCTCCGGCAACGACAAAGGGATGATTATCTAATTAAAAACTGTTGCAAGTCTTTGAAACTCTTGGCTATCTTGAATTAATTTTTTTAGTGGCATTCCTTCCGTTTACCTGTGGAGTGCTTCGGAGGTGATACCTTCTCGTAACTACTCGATCCGGCTGCGATTTCTATATAGGGTGACTCAGACATCTGCCGTTTGGCGAACCTAGTATGTTTAGATGTAATCTACGAGCAAAATACTTTTTCATTTAAAAAATTCCATTAAAACTCATTTTTCATTAGGGAGAATGTAAGGGACATTTTAACAACATTTACTCGTATAATTATGGAAAATAAATAATAATTATAAAGATAATAATTAAAATTATACTTATGATGCATATATAATAATTATGAAGACAATAACTGTAGCCATAATTATAAATGCATTCCCAGTAATAATAATTAAATTTATGCATATAATTACAATGTTTATGATTATAATTATGGTTGCATATATAATTATAAAGATAATTATTTTAGTCATAATTATAAATAATGAACTGATTTAACAATAATCGATTTCTTCTAGTCTTTCTTCACTAATAAGAAAAAAATAGTAGGAACAGCGCATACTACGAAAGAAGATGTGAAAATAAAGAGTTACATGGAATGTAAATCAATAATAGCTACTATGTTGTGAAATATATACCAAAATATTGGCATAAGAATAGAGATACTTAATTAAAAAGTTTATTAACGTAACATTTTTTCCATCAGAATTCTTCAACTATGCAGAATAAAGAAGTGCTTCAAATGAAATAATTGTTACGTTTGACAACATCTTTTCAAATATCAAAAAATAAACTTACCATTAAGTCTTTTTTAAAATGGACGTTTTTAATAACGAAAACTGTTGATAATATTATTGATAGTTGTCGACCTCTAGCAGTTATCTCTTCTTCCAGCATGTTCCTAGATGACTCAACGCCACGATCTCTTGCATTACATCTCTTGCTGTACAATCTGGGGTTTTTTACACCATCAAGAACTTTAAAATTTCAATTTCATATATAGAATTTGCTAATTGGACTTTCTATGATTTACATATAAAATGTTTCACATTATTTAAACGTTTACAAACCTTTGTTCATGTGAAACGTTTCTTGTGCCTGTTCTCATAAATTATGTCGATGCTATTTAACGAATAATACCTGGACACCCTGTATACCGTTCTTAAGAACTTCTTCTAGTTTGGAGGGTCGACAAAGTCGATTCTGTTAGATCTTCCAACCTCTTCGCTGTTAAGAATGTTCTCTCAAAGCGATTTTATGCACTTAAGCATGACTGAGTAACGAAGTGATCTTGATACCTACCGCTCCAAAACACATGATGTATCGAATAATTAGAGCATGAGGTGCTGTTACATAAGAAACTTTCGAAGAAGCATCGCTACGTATAGCGCTCGCCTTAAATAATGTAGTCAGTAGGCAAACATTAGTTTGAATACCTATTATCATAAACAGGAAGTTAATAAATCATCTTAACGTTATCACACACTCTCTTTTCGTAGCTGAAGTCACGTTAACGTGTTTTTAACACTTCCGTAATACACGTATCTACTTTCCACGTTCATAAGCTGTTGTACTGTGTACGTATAGTTATTTATACAAATACTATATACAACTGCTTACAAATGTTCAGACACATATACACGATAGAACTTTGATTATCCGAGCTCGAAATTGATAGTTAATATCTTTTTACCTTCGATAAATTATTAACCCTCGAATAGCCGACGTAAATGAGCAATGCGGCGAGTGGACACCGGGTCACTTTTGACCCGTAGCTGAGTTCTTAGTATACTTGCTTTATACCTAACTCTTTGTTACATTATGGTATCTGATAATCTTTTGACCCGTAGCTGAGTTCTTAGTATACTTGCTTTATACCTAACTCTTTGTTACATTATGGTATCTGATGATCTTTATAACACTGAAAGGAGAGGAGTTTGTTGAAAGAATATAAAATTTAATAACCTTGTTTTCAAGTTCAACGGCGACCTATTGTCGGTTACGCGAGGGTTCATACAATAATATAACATGATAGGTCGAGGTTTAATCGAGGTCTTTCTATTGCTTCATCGACATTACTTCGATATAGTCAAACATCTAAATAATCAAAATCGTGCAAAATCCAGTTCAGTCAATCGCTACTATTAATCGTTACGTTCAACTTTGCGAAACAAAATCGCAGCCAGGTTTCTTATCATTTAATTAAAGGAGGAGGGTCGAACTTTATTCCGCTGTAAACGGCATCTTCAAAATAAATTTGATAAAGTCCGTGTATTTCGTTAAAGTTGGTAATTTTTAATATGACGAACATGGCCTCACATATAAAGAACTAGAATGGTGAGAGTGCGTCAAACTTAAAATCGGAAAACAGTATCTTAATTTTAAAGAAATCATCATCCTACGATAATTTTTTGCAAAGTCAAAGTTGGCCAATTTTTATCCAAAATCTTTCTACGCTACAATTTTTTTGAACAGTGTATACGTCTACCAAAATGTGTTCCCCGATTTTCACCAGTATTATACTATGTCAGCTTTAAGGCTTGGTCTATACTAATACATTTGCTAAATCTTTGGCACAGATTTATGCTGCTTCTTCTTAAACGTAAAAAACGAATAGCTTGCCATTAGTAAGCATTACCCGTCCAACAGTAGATAATGCCAGTTGAATCGATGGTAATTTGTCTGGCTATGTAGCATTGCTAAGTGGGTGCTTGATTACATGTGGCAATCTAGTGCACTGCTGGCTATGGATCGGATGTCTTATACATATTAGTCCTCTGACTGTGAAAGACGTATACGTGTACATGCATGTATTCGTTCAAACATGTCCATTAATATAATACATATGCGAAATAATAATACAAAATTAAAATCTTTAATATGAACATTGCAGACGCAAAACATTTATTCATTTATTACTTAAAATTGGTAAACTGCGGATGAATGACGATGTTTTCAAACTTATTTACAAAAAATATAATCGGAAACTGGAAAATATTTGAAAGTTCAATATTTAAATTTATAAAACATACTTTATAATTAATATTGTACAGCGGGAGAGAAGGGGAGAGTGGAGAAGAAAAAGATAGAGAGATACATGAGATATAATAAGAAAGGAAAGATATAAAGCAAGAAAACCTAACTGTTCATAAATAAATGTAAATATGAAAACTAATGCCTAAAAATCGAGAATACATTTTCAATGATAATTATACAAAATAAGACAATTAGTTTTAAAAAAATTTTTCATTTCTTTTTTTCTTTCTTTCCATTTCTGTAATTAGATTCGACTAAATTCTTTCATGATTTTCTGTTTTAATTTAGATGCATCAAGATTTGTTTAATATCAATGCAGAATTAATCAAAATCTTCAAACGATATATTATTTTAACGTTTCTTAATTGTTGAAATTTAAACGCTGTATTCAAACATGTACTCTATTTACTATATTTCACTTGTATTTATTATTTTCCATGTGTGTACTTTATTAGAATTCAGTAGAAAATATTTTCTACAGCGATTATATATGTATAATTGTATATAATTGATTGTATATAAGTAATAATTATTTTGTTGAAAGGGAGTGATGTGCGTTAGGACCTTTCACTTTTTTATGGACACGTATTTGTATAAAATATAATGTATCGAACATAAAAATAAATAAAGTTGACTGTCCTATTTTAAACATTTTCAAACAAGACTGCAATTTTTCTAAAAGAAATCTGTATATGGAATTGTATTAATAGCAAAAATATTTCATGTCACAAAATCTTGTTAAATATATTATGTATCGTACAATAACCTAACAAAGCTGTTTTGCAATCTTTATTATTTAACGATGTACAATATGCGTAACAATGCATCTCAGAAGCTGACACAAAAACGTAGTGCCGCACAATGCACGTGGTTTTTTATTACAGCGCAGCGCAGACAAAGGATTCTTAAAGCTCAAATACGCTGCATTGTTAACAATGTTATATAATACTCATGTATATAATCTTAATTGACAATATCATTGATGCGGACCATGATTGAAATTTCGATTTTTTACTTGACAATGGAAGTGAAGTAGAGATCAATACACCTACAACTCGAGTATTTTCAATACTTCACTCGCTTTTAATTAGAGCATAAAGTGTTCGAACAGAGCATTATTTGTCTTCGGAAAAGTACTTGATCATAAACGAATTGTTCTAAATTTTCTTACAATTTGCTATACGTTTCTAAGGTTTTCATGTGTACGTTGTGATGTTGTACGATTATGTAGTAGTATAAGAGGTAGTTGAGTCCCATTTAATCTTTAATTTAATCTTAATTATACATGCCTTACTTGAAAAAGAAAAGTAATGTTTTCTGAGGCATTGTTTTCTATTCTCATAAACAAGTTAGATATCTACAATGTTAAAATTTAATTTCACGGTTCATGTACATTATACACATATTAAGATCTACATCATTAAAATAAATAATTCGTATACATTTCTCGATTTTAATGATTAAAATCAATGTTCTTTTGATAGTATTGTTAAAGTCAATTTTAATCTAAATTTTTATTTGTCAAAACGTACTAAGAGGGCCACCCACGGCCTGGGAACCCTAATTTGTGAGAGAAGAGAGGACCGAGGTGTCCTCGTCGATGAATCTCGGTCCTCTCATCAGATACATTGGTGAACTCATTTGCTACATTTGGAAAAGTCTTAGACACATTTGTGAATTCCTTGGAAACATTTGTAAATCCTTAGACACATTCGTGAGCTCCTTAGATACATTTGAACTCCTTAGGTACAGTCGCGAGCTCCTTAGATACGTTTGTAATAGGATAGATTTGTAATAGGATATATTTGGTTATAGTTCCATGTATCTCCACCGTAAATAGTTAAATATAGTTTTGTTGATTAACCTTTCCGGTGTAAAATTGTTTCCTCCTGTAAAGGGAGGTGGTCCTTCGGCCTTGGTATAATTTGACACAACACGTGTTTTCTCAAAGCTCGAACGATCTCCGGATCAACCACGAGCCACAACAGAAATAAATATTCAAATGAATTCATAATAACAAGAAGCTATAATCAAATGAAATCATCAGTGTCATAAGCTTTTAATAATGTTACCACTATCGTATGAGGTTTCTAACAAAGAGATTATACAGGGTGACCCTAGTATAAAGGATTAAAGATATTATTCATATGTACTGTGTGAGAAGCATTCTTCACTCTTTTATCAGTTTCTGTTGGAAATGAAAATCATTGTGATAATTCCAATAAATGAAAATCATTGTATATTATTGGTAATATACTATAGTGTACTATTTCTATCCAAGAGATTGTACAAGGTGCCTCAGAACTTACATCACACCAAGAAAGAAACGCTTCTTGAAGTAAAGTAACTTTTTCCGTAACAAAAATGTTTTCCGCGACGATGTTTATGAGCTACTAACGATAAACACGGACCAATCAGAGAGTGAGTATGCCTGTCGCACCACCCTCTCGGCAACAGTCACGTGACGATCGCTAACGCGTCAAAATGCATTAAGTATATATAAAGCATATACATGGTATTCATTTTACCTTCAGCACATATATCTCTGTTATGCCTGGTGTTAGAAAAAAATGTGTAGGTGAAAAGTTGTATGTTTTCATGGGACGAATATAAAAATAGGACAACATTTTCCTTCAAGATTACTTTAAGACGAGTTTTTCAATGTCGATCCAAAAGTCATGATATCATATCTGGATTAATTCGTTTTTGTGAGCTAAAATATTGTATTAACGAAAATATACTGACCCATTTAAAAAAAATCGACTTAAAACCACCTTGAAAAAATGTCCTACTATTATATTCGGCGCATGAAATCATGAAATTTTTCACGTATATTTTTTTTTCTGAGATCGCGCATAACGGAGATATTACGTGTACTCAAAATAAAATGAATATCCTGAATGAAGTAACGAGGACATCATTTCGACGCAACATGTACTAATTACTCTTACAATGTATTATCGGCCGTTCTCGCTAATAGGTACTTATTACGGTAACGATTACCTCATTATCAACAGTTCAGAGTTCGAATTTATGTATCATAGTATCAATTGTAATTTATAACGTCATACAATGTTACGAAAGTGTAAGCTTGCCGTTAGTTGACGGATGGAACAGCGATACCAAATCAGCTTCAAGCTACCTATAATCTTGTTAAACGTACGGACACACTACATCCATTCGAATCAGCTATTTCTCCTCTGGCATTAGATGCGGTTGATGATTACATCGTCGCGAATACGACTAGCTTACCAATTTGCGGCTGTTAATTGTACACTAGGTGGTTCCGAAGTACGTCGTCGGAATCTGGAAACGGAGGTTACGCTTAACGGATTATGTGCTCCGTTGGGTGGGAAAATTTCAGCATGGGGTCTGCAATGTCACAACAGCGTCAAAACGAAGATTCAACGATGGTCTATTAACGTAATTTGGATCTACGTGTTTCCGTAAATTTATTCGAAATTATGCATCGTATCGATAAATAATTGCAGCATGTGTTAAAGGCGATGCATCCTCGAATATTGTAAATTCATGTGCCGAATTTAGCGGGCTTGTAAATCCCGTTTGCGACAATATTCAGGGACACTAACGAAGTTGGATAGTAACAACGCCTCCTTAAAATGAATTTAAATGCTTGAGTTAACGATCCATAGACTTTACTATTTCGTGATCTATTTTGTTCTGTTCGGTTTCGCAATTTCAGGTGTTCTGTCGATTCTGGTTGTGCTAGTTCTTCGTTGAGTCGGTTCGGTTCTATGATTGGTTATGTATGAAGTTCAGTGATGATGTCGAATTTTCTTATTGATATATAGAGTAGTGTTTATTTGCTAAAATTAAACACATAAAAAATTGAAATTCTTAACATATCACAAAAATTATTTCAATTATTCGACACGAAATTAGCGTAATTTTCTGAAAAAGCTTAAACGAAAGCTTAAGAAAATACTGAGCGAATGAAAATCGATAGTCAGTAAAGTAATTCATTCCATGTAAGATATCACAATGTTAATTGTATTGGTCAAATGTATTAAGATTACGGAACAACAAAACTGCAATTATTTACTGGAAAATTTGTTTTTAGCATCAGTTCCAGTAGTTTATTTACTGTGAGCAGTAGCTGAGACTATTTTTCATTCTATGCATGACTTACTGTGCCGCTTACCACAGGGTAGGCCTAGATAACCTCGAATTTCGACTCATCGCTGTCATATTTTTAAACAGAGGAGATGTAAATATTTTTGTTTGTTAAAGTGGTCATCTCTAATTTGAACCTTCAAATGACCTACTACGATAATTGCTATGTTTGTTAAATTTAGAACTGAATTATATTTACATTTATAACATTTATTCAAACAACCTGCAAGGTTGGAAACTAACGTTAGAAACTAACACATGCAAGGTTTAACAGTTGTTGACTTTTTCGATTTGTGTTCGTTCGATTAATGACGTGTTTGAACTGTTTTATCGAATGTTTTCACACCCAATTAAAAATCAAGTTCGAACGCGATGGCATATTCGAAGGAAGATAATGAAGAATATTCGTTCAGATATACCACTAATATAACGCACATTCGTCTGTTTGATCTAAGCGCATCATATGATAGACCCTGTATCTAATCTTATCATATAATTGGACTGTGGATTTTATGCATTTATAACAAAGATGAATACATCAAACACAAAATTGTCGAGAAAAATCCACGAGAACTATTTAAGGATATTATTATGCCGTTTTCAACTTATCATAATTATTATGATGTTTCATCTGTATTACATTTCTTACGATTAACTTAAATAACTTTTATTTCGCTGAAAGCGAAATACAATAGTATGATCTTGTATTGATTTTATATTCATCGTGTGCGAATGCTAGCTATTACAAAAAGATGATTTCTAAATGGACGTATATTTTAAACTTAAGAAATCAATTTATGGATATTTTGTGCATAAATGTTGCTAAGTTATTTATCGTTTAATACACCTTTTACAGCTTAAGAGAACAACAAATAATTTTCTTCTATATTGAAATATTTTATTGAATTATATATTGAACATTTTGGTTTAACAACTTTTGCCATCTTTCTGGTAGTAGGATGACTCCACGTTCATGAAACTTCTGATTTATACTTACAGAAAACTGATTCAAATGAATTTTGGTATCCTCATTTCAAGGAATGTTTCACCGTTTAAAAAATTTTGTAAATACCGGAACAAGTAAAGAAAGTTTTAGCATCTATAGACGCCAACGAGATCTACAAACTGCATTTTTTTAAATTTTTGTTATAGGTTCAGATAAAACAGTTGACACAATATAATTTTTTCATTGTTTTATCATGCCAACCATTTGCAATTTTTGAAAACAATTTTCTAACCATTGTTAACCGAGTTACTTCATCTTAAAGAGTGTACGAATACTTTGTACATCGACTGTACGTATTCGAGGAAATTCTCAATTAATATTTATTTAAGAACTGGGAATGGAACGTTTAGTAAGAAAATATCCGCGAGAATGTGTGCCATAGAAATTGTAACACCTAATATTCGATGGGGACTTTCCCGCGAATTCTCCATATATGTAGAAATATTTGATATCTGAGCATTGCAAATCTAGTTTCTCGGTAAATTAGCTTCGATACGAGTTAGTAACATACTTATACGGACTATCTTTGATTCTCTTGACACCAGTGAATTCAAGTTTGCGGGAGGACTTGACGGATCTAATATTCAGTTGGTTCGTCTTGATACTCGGTGGACAGTTACTAGCATATAGAATACATATATAGTACACGGGGATAAGTTTCGCGATGGGTTTGCCTCCGTTTACCACATTGTCGGCGAAATCTGGCCAATAAATTACATCTGGTCTGGAATTTCCTTCATTTCACAGGTTCTCGCAAGAATTTTGAATTCTCGCGTAGTAACTGCTTCAAAGACTGGACGATGCGATGTTCCGTGTCTGATTGATAATATGCACGCGCTGACGTAGTTGAATAATGATGATTGTTGGACGAACAGCTTCGCAAGTTTTTCTTCACTCATTACGCTATTAATATGAAATACTAATTACGAATGTTATACGTTTTTTCTAAATTCAAACAAAATTTGATTCTTCTGTTAGCAAAACTTAACAATTAAAATAAATTACATTTATTTATTTAAGGGTTTAAATTCCCTTGTGTACAAATAATATATAGAAACATAAATGTAAATGTGGGAGCACGGGTGAAATGACTAAACACTTGTTCGTTTTCGCAAAGATTTTATTCGCTTTCGGGAGCAGCCGTCTGCTTCGACCGAGTCGTCGCGAGCGAATGTCCGTCGCCTGCATTCGCCTGTCGAAATATTATGCTCGAACCCTAACGATCGCCCTGGCAACCGATCTTACTTTGTAACGTTTCTCTGGGCTTGCCGAGGATGATTGTCGTCGCGCGTATATACAATGTTGTCGGCCGGTGTGCTCGTTGCACGGATGCCGCCGCATGTGCTCGTTGCACGGATGCCGCCACATAAAAAAATGTAATTATAAGAATATAAATTACATTAAG
Organism: Augochlorella aurata; assembly: GCA_028455555.1. Classification (NCBI taxonomy): domain Eukaryota; kingdom Metazoa; phylum Arthropoda; class Insecta; order Hymenoptera; family Halictidae; genus Augochlorella; species Augochlorella aurata. The sequence goes on from CM052154.1 coordinate 401,466, forward strand.
TTGTAATAGTCTTATTGAATTTTCCAATTTCCCCGAAAAGGCGTAATAGGAGAAGAAGCTAAATGGTCATAAAACTTATTGATATTGATAATTATACCATTAATCCAGTTATACGAATCGTACAGCGAAGGATGCAACTTTTGATGTACAGGATGTGCCAAAAGTCACTCGCAGTCGGAAAATGATGAGTTCCTGAGATTATTTAAAGTATTTACGAGTTCTGAACGAGAAACACTGGCCAATGAGAGCCGAGCTCAACTGAAAGGACCCGCTCTCTCTCTCTCTCTCTCTCTCTCTCTCTCTCTCTCTCATGCATTTGTTCCTAATCTCGTACATCCCTTTCTTACAACCATGCCTAACCTCACATTGAACGCAATACAATAATACCTTAAAGTTGTTCAAAATGTTTTCACTGTTTTGAATATCATCTATTCATTTTTATCATAAATACATAAAGAATAAATGATGCCAAAATATTATACACAATATTACAGCGCTAAAAAAACTGCTGAGAGTAAACTAAAAAGATAACGTTTCCTTGTGTGCCACGCCGATTTTAATGAGATTTTAGTATAATATAGTTTGCTCAATTTTACATATCTGCAATGATCCATATCTGAGGAATGAAACAAATATTTTATGTTTTCAAGATCGTGTGATAAACGCCATCTTTTTTTAGATATATTGAGAACAAGAGGGGATAGAACGATATATTCTTTTTAAAATGCGTGTTTTCAACCGACTTTAATTGCTTGAGAAGAGTACCGAAAAAGATAATTGTTTAAACGATAATTAAAAATAAATTTTTTTCTTCAATTTTTCTTATTTATCCATTTTTACGTAAACTCGTATGTGTAATCTACGGAGCAGAATAGGCGATACGTTTTTCTGGAATTTTTTTGTTTTCACCGTTTAACAATATTATTGTTGTACGGACGTATTCTAAAACCTAACCTTATTTCTGGATTTATTTTAAGAATTCAAAAATATGTATGACTGTCTAATTGTAGCAAAATATACATTTTGTTAGACGTAAATCAGATTGACAATTGATTTATACGAAAATCTTCAAGAAACGTTCAGTCCGATTATTATCAAGACATACTACTTAAATTCCTCAAAACTGCTGTATTGTCCATTGAAAAATATTTACTATATTTGAACACAAAAAATGCAATTACTTCTTTCTCAATCTTACATGTTGATAAATAAGCATAATAAAAAGATATAAATCGCCAATTTATGTATAAAATTTCTTTTCTATACATTTTTAATCCGGTTCTATACGTTTTTAATCTGGTAGCACAGAAATTGGGATACCTACCCTACTTTATCGATCACTTTGAAAATATATGATAGCGATGCCGTCAGAATGGTGTGTTGTAAAATTCAGCTGTTTACCTTTTCACAGGCTCTCTTTCACTCTTAATATCACGGTGCGCCATAGTTTATGTAGGATTATTTGACATCGATTCATCCTCGCATTTATTCACGGCTGCCGTGACTGCTTTGTGTTCTCGGTGGAATTATCGTGCGCGAATTTTCCGCTATATCGAAAATCATCCGAGGTGTTGCGAGAATTTACGGTGGATCGATCGAATGTACGGTATCTGCGGATTGCCCCCGGAACATCAATTTCCTGCTACCTATGATACTTTATTTGTTGTCTGTTGTTTCCAGTAGGAGTCCAAGTATTTCCTCCCCTTCACACCTCATCGTGGAAAATTTTATCGAACTTTAAAGTCTCAAGGTGTATTTTTCAAGGTAATAGAATCAAATTCGAATTCTTTATAGTATTTAAGTTTTGAATTATATAATACATCTGCTATTATTCTGTGTAAACCCCATCATTACTTCCAATTAATCTCCAATTTTTTCGTTAAAACAGCGTTATTTTCTGTTAATAATTGTAGAGGAAAATTAACTTGACGAAATACAGATTTGGAATACTTTAACACTAAACCTACCCTCTGGTAGGTTACATGACCGCTTTTATTACTTCCGAGTATGTTTTCGTTTTTCTTCATTTTACCGCAAGACTTTCTCTATAATAATATACAGGTTCTCCCATTTGAGTTGAAATTGTAGAAAATCTCGTAGACACGTGATTTAAAGAAGAACAAACTGTATTTCGGGAGGGGAATCAAATGGCGCTACTAGTTTTTTTAATGCGAGGATGTTTTCAATGTTATGTCAAGGTCATTTTACGTCTTTATAATAAATGTATATTTTTCATTTCGGAATCATATTCTACACAAAAGAGTGCAATCATATTTTACACAAATTTATCTTTGACATAAATATGAAAAATCAGCTAGACATCTTAAAAAGTATTGAACTTACAAAAAACTGTTTCAAATAAAAGTTGTGTCCTTTTTACGTAGAATATGATTACGGAATAAAAAATGTAGGTTTATCATAAAAAAGTAAAATGACCTTGAATAACCTTGAAAACGTCCACACATTAAGAAACTAGTGGTGCCATTCTACTCCACTTTTGAAATACTGAAGAACACATGTCAGTTTGTCTCCATTTTAAATCGTGTGTCTACGAGTTTTGTTACAATCTCAACTTAAATGGGACACCCTGTATAGCTACCAAATTTTCCAGTATCTGTCTCTCTTTTCTTTCAATTTTTCTGATAATCTCATGGTCTCTACCGTTATCTACTCTGAACGGTGTTTTGACCGCTGGGTAACGATAACTGCACTGAAATCACAAACTTATTATTATATATACTACTATTAGCTTTTTTAACAAAAATGTCATCCGATTGTGTTTTAGACACAAGCCAAGGAATAATAATAAATGTCCAAATTGTGTGTGTAAAATTTTTCGTTATATGTACAATTTTAAGGTAAGACATGTGAAAAAAACAACTAAATATCTTAATACTATCTTAATGCTATAGTAGAATACTATCGAATATCCGAATCGAGATCCACTAAAACAAGAAACAAAATGTATGAAGAAGACATCAACAGATTAAACTATAATTTGTGAAAAACAGAACACGTCAATTCGGATATTCCAAACAGGATAAAACCTCAAACGTCAGTTGTACGTGTGTAAAACATTTTATTTCAATTTGAATAACAATGTCTAAATTGCTGAAGTTATAATGAATATCGCCAATCAGCGGAAATGAAACCGTAATTAATTTAGTTATTCTAATAGAAAAGAAAGTAAAAGAGATCCGAGTTAATAGGATCGCATATTTTCAAGTGCTACAACGATAGAAGCAAATGGTTAAAACTAAAACTCTCGTCGAATTCAAATAGAAAGTAAAAAGAGTGTAAAGCCAACAGTTTGATGTGTACTTCGTGTATCGAGCCTCCCATTCCATGAGTCGAAAACGCGATCATCCACGTAAAAGCAAAATTTAAAGCAATATCGTGTACTGAAATGCTTGTTTCATAGTTTGATGAACCCTTGGATTGTGGCTTCTATCTTTCAGCCTTACACATTCCACGATTGGACGCCTCAATTAGCAGCCTCGTTCTGTCGCTTCAAATTTTCGCTGTAAACGTTGGGCAAACGCGTGAGGTCGATGATGTGTGATCACTTGGCAGAACACACGTATTCAAAGTGACCATCTGGATAAAAGCTTTCGACGAGCGTATATCGACCAAATTTGAAGTTATCTTATATAGGATATGTCTCTCAACTGCGTACTCGCATTCTTAATTACGTATTTATTGACATGCATTTACAGCCGAGCAGATTGTGCGTTCAATTTAAACATGTTCAAAGTTATTCTTTTTACAACTACTTCAAATCTTCATCGTTCTTCGTTATACTTTGCGACACGACCATGTGCATATCTGACCAAAATTATCTTTTTTTATGAGACGTCTGTTTTATAAGCATTGTGCAATGTAAACATTATAATAACGATTTCATTTTAATCCACACTTTCCCATGTTTTTACACGTGCTTCGCCTCTCCTGTTACATTTCATGTTCGCAATCCTAATTTTAAATACAGTTATTTATCTATAGTTATATTATTATATTAATTCTATTATTATGTCAATTTTATTATTGTATAGATATAGGGACCGTTTTCTGTTGCTTCGAGGAAAGTAAAGGTTAGGTCAGTTATGTCAAATTTGGCAATATTTCTACTAATTTATCAATATGCAATCTCATTATATAAATTTGTTTTTGGCGAATTTAACTAAAATAATATATATTTACGGGCTGCAAATGCACTTGCATCACTTTCATAACTAGTCAATTCTAAATAGTCACTTTTGTAAAACCTCATCCATCGTATTTTCAGCCAATTTGATTTTTCTCCGTTAGTGTTTCTTCTTACGTGTTTTTTAATTGCGCTTTATACATTTTTTGTTGAAACGAAATTCTCTTGTTTCATTTCGTGCAAAATAAATTTATTACTTTTTCGACATTATTTTATAACATCGTAATAATCCTGCGGTGTGTACAAGAAATTCTTTTTTCATAATGCTCGCCACTTGACATTTTTTTCAGTTATTAAATATTAACTGGTTATAAATAAAAAGTTTCCACTAAATTAATCACAAATTATGTGATATCTTATTTAAAAAATGAACTTACACAACTTACAAAATAAACGATCCATGTATCAAAGTATATTATTATTATATTTATTAATTCTTAACAAATTAGCTGTCGACTTGTCCGCCTGATTACATACAATATTTACCATTTTTAAATACAAAACTAAGTCTATTGTAGAAAGTAAAGTTTAGATTGTCAGAAAATTTTTGTGAAGACTGCTTCGAAGAACGTATTTAAACATAGTTTACATTAGTGAATAAAAAAAGTTAAATTATACTTAGAGTGGGCTATATTTTTTCAACCAACGTGTTTCGATGTCTCTCACTTGCTAAAGTATAGTAAACATTGAATTTTTGATTCCCTTCACCTCGATACAATGGCGTTAAAGTACACAAACACTTGTACGCAAAATTAATCAATTTTACCAACAATTTCCTAAAAATTCGAATGGCAAGAATAATTTTTTCCTACAAATTCAAGACATTTTCTTCAGTACAAAGAGATATTAAATAATTTGTGAAAATTAATAAGGATTCAAAATCGATACCAAAGAAGGATGAGTCAGCGTTCGCCAAGTAAAATTAGAATTTTATTTTGATTTATAATTTCGTTCATGCTAAGTAGTCCGGTTTGGATTCTCTCTGAAAAAGTAGGAGTAGGAATTTCTTGCCTACAGATTGCGTTTCCCCTATTTCTCGTGGAATCACTGCGCCTTGGGACATTTCATAGTTTACTGCGATTAGACCAGTACCGGGAACGTGCTAAACCGTATTAAGGAGCAAACGCGAGTAAAGAGCGCAACATTCGAGGATTACAGGCGACGAGACTTCCTTGGGCCGAAAATTTACGAGGGTGTAAGTGGAACCTAGCCGAGGGAGAATTCCAAAACCCGGGAACCCGGGAAACATAACGTACCAATTAACATGTACGGTGAAATTCGAAATTACGATACGCAAAACGTATGAACATATATCATGCTAACATATTCAGTTTTATTAAGCTGGAAACATGTGTCTGTTCCTGATTCTCCAGTTTCCACATTCGAAGATGTAAAAAGTATATTAAAAATGGTTATTTCATTCTATAGTCGAAGTAGAAAAATTGTTGCCATGTGCACTGGATTAGTTTAATAAGTAGGCTGCGGATATTTATACATTTATAGCATGTGCTATCTTTTCAAACTTCGACATTATTCACGAATTTTATATTATATTAATTTATCACGTTCATAGTAAACATCTTTAGAAACTGCACTATAGTACAATGTTTTTAAGCTTATTGTATGAAAAGATATAATAATTAAAATGAAATACAAAATAAAGACAAGGTTTATTTACAGAATTCAATACATTTGACTTCATGATGTTGTAAATGAAAAAGACATGTATAATTCTAATACACCAATTTTGACTATGTAGACGTGTAGCACCGTAAACAGGTCGAAATACAAGAAAATATTCAAATTAACACTTTACCGACTGGTCACTCGTGCTTAAATATTTCCCTGACACCGACTTTGTCTCGGCTTAGTTTTCCGCGCACGGATCTTATATGCGCCTTTTGTGAAAGTACTTTTTATGGTATTCATTTCCTTTTATTATTTTATTATAGCTAAATCTACTAACATTTTTATATTTTCATAACGTCAGCATTAAACAATATTTATTTTATCTACTATATATCTATTTTAAAAGCCGACTTATACCGATTTTACCGGTCGGTAAAGTGTTAACAAGGTTTAATAACATTTTTATTTTATTTTCACAATGTACAATATTTTAAATGATGATGAAATCTTTACTTCGATTCAAATTTTTGTAGAATGACATGAAAATCAGAATGTGCGTAAAAATCGACAGTCTAGTTTTAACATATAAACGTAATTAATTTTGAACGTTCTGACAGCCTTAGTATAATTAGTATTAACAAAAATGGTTGTAGTATTATATTAATAAAAATTATTAATCATAATTGAAATTCTTTGTTTGTTTGACATTTAAGCTTCTTTACGTAAATAATTGATATCTATCTTTCGATGTCTCCTGATAAAATAAAGATGTCTGACACGCGTTGGTTTACAAGAATGAAAGAAAGTTAAAATTATTTAGACATCGTTTAGACATTCATTTAGACTATGAAAGGCTCTTCATAATTTCAATACTTTTCAAATAAAAATTAAATTTCTACTAGGTGTTTTTTTTATAATGGGTAGACTGCGGATGTTTATATAAAATAAAAATTGTCGGCACCAATTACTAGACGTTGGATCCAAGCATAACTTGTTTTCTTTCTTTAATCATTTTAATACGTTCGAATCGATACATCGACATTCTTAGTTTCTTTCAACCTCTTCACTGTTTTAAATTACATCTACTAATTTTTGCCATACATGCTTATACTTCTTTTAGCAAACCTGCTCGAAACTGGTTCTATTTTCTCAAGTAACAGCATGAAGTTCCCACTGTGCCAACACAATGTTGAGGTTGCCCGTCTTCGTGTGAAATTCTGAAAGGATATTGACGTCCAAGTAGTTTCGCAACGTACAATATTCGCTTTGTCACTCGTGTATAATAGAATTTTGAATATCTCGTTCGCCGTCGACGCAAATAAATTTCCAATAAACGTGCTTGTTCTTTTTCGGAGGTCCTCAAATGTTCCTTGCGCGCCACTGCTCTTGCCTCCCCGACTTCCATTAAGCAGTAGATTTAACTTCGAATCAATCAATCGTGTAACCTACTTCCTTTGCTTGCCAATGCACAGTATTCAATCATCCACAAGCTTTGGCTTCACGAACAGCTTAACATGTCGTACCAAAAACGCATCAGAATAATTTTGTGATTAAAATTCTCGAGTAGTACTACGTTCTATTTAGAATAGCTCCATCCAGGCGATCAACTTTAAAATATTCTCCTATTCGTGTATCTTATGTATACTGTACGTAGTAAACGTGCTGCGTACATATATTCGACAATTTAACAAATAAATATTTGAAATAATTCATTTCGAATCGTTAATTTTAATGTCGTCATTCAGAAATAAAAATAATATGTAGCCATTTGAAATAATGGTAATTTCAAATAATGAATTACTTCACTTGAATTTTATTTCAAATATGACAAAAAAAATAATCTTCAATATAAGAATACAACTTTTTAGAAATTCAGAATAGTTCGACTATATTATTAAATTCTTCTTGTGTTCACAATTTTATGTTTTAGTTAGGGTAGTAACTTAATAAGTGACTTCATAGCTATCGAATGAAACGTATTATTTTTTTTTATTCTTTTACATCGTTCACTTTTGAATACAAAAATTTTATTCGATAATTGTAAAGTAAATTATGCCCGGAAACAAATCAACGGCACAACAATTGGACAACCCACAATAACCGGCTCCATTACACTACTCTATTTTGCTATAAATGCATGAAATCTGCATTCTAATTATCAATTCAAGGAAATATTGGGTTATTTTTTGGAAAGTAATTTCGTTTTTCAAAAAACACTTACTTTGATATTTTATCAACAAAAAGCTTGAAATTATATAAGACAAAGTGACCAATACACATTGAGTAAAATTTATTGATAATAAATAAATATTAAAAAATCGCCTTTTACTTTCTGTTGGGAAAATTAAATTATTTTAAAACAATTTTTATGTAAAATTGCTTTTTTACTAGATACAAAGACATAAATGAATAATGCAATTTCTCTTAGGAGGTTAGAAAATTTACGATAATACCAAATGATTTTACCACCAATTTGCGGTCATGTTTGTAGACTGGTAACTATTGGAAATGGCATTTTATTTTGTGGCAGATTATATGCAATCATAATAAATAATCGGTTCATTAGAGTCAATAATGGTAACACATAAAATACATATTCGACGCTATACTCTTTACGAATTTCAACAAAGAAGAAATGCTAAAAAAACGTGTGAATTGATTTATCATTTTCTCGATGAATGTATAGGAGTATATGGCATGTATCCAAAAGTTTCGCGTAATTATAACGAATAATGTAGATATATCTATTTATAAACGATAATAATGGATTATATTAATGTCAACGAAATAATAAGGACAGAACAGCAACGATAAATAGTTTAAAATATTTAGACAATATCGCGTTCTATAATTTCGTTGTCGTTGATTATGATTCATTGCTATAATTTGAAAATATACACAGGTTGTCCCATTTGAAGTTACGCACTCAATTATCCCCCGAACTATAGTTGAAATGAAACTTACCCTATTTCGAGGGGGACATTCTATAATGGTCGCAAATTCTTGCTAGGTGGATGTGCTTCCGAGATTTCAAGATGACCTTGGTTTTTTGTAATGGAACTGCATACTTTTTATGTAAGCGGATAGTGCATTTCAAGATGAATTCATTGACCTATAACCCTGTATATTTATAGTATTTGTTATTGTCTTCGATACGAAATTTACCACTAGCCTGAAAGACAGCTCAAAGTTAGAGAAAGTAATGGCGATTAGTATGAATCAAAAAGTTTCGCTTCTTTTTTTAAATAAATCGTAAATATTGCCAAAAAATTTTGATGATTCATTCGTACATTTAACAACTAAAAAGCAAACTATGTCGAAAATGCTGTGTTTGTTTCCATATTTAATGAGACAGCTAAAAAAGCAACTGGACAGACTCTAACAAAAGTTTTTACATGTAATGAAGTTGGCTGGTGAAAAAACCAGTGGAGTTGGTTGATAAAAATACGAAATGTACCTTCCGAACAACTATGAAATAAAATGAAATATTTCTTAAAATAATATTTCAAATAATGCCATTTAAAATATACCCAAGACTAATACAGTAGTTCTTTTTACTTTAAGGAAAAATCAGTTATTGCATATACGTTAATAGTGTTTTTGATATCTGTAACAATTTGGAATCACTATATGTGACTATCATTCGGATTGTCTTTTCGAACGGAGCAAAAACATTTTAAATAACATTTTCGTCCAAATTGAGTGTTTCGAGAACTGGGAGTCACGAAAAAAAAAACAATGAGAGGAGCGCTGGATAATGTGATAAAACTGAAAGACATATAAAAAATGTAAATAGTTCTACGGTCGGGCATAATGTTGTTTCACCTTTCATACGAAGATATATATTCCCGTTGAAAATGTATTGTACAGCTATGAACTTTCTATAGTGAACTGCAATTTAATTGATAGTCTGCGGTCTGGTTATCTAGCAATTATAACGAGCACGTGTAATTAATTTATGCTCAGGGTACGTGAGATAACGTCCACGTTGTATTTATGAATTAGGATTTACATTATTGCGTGCTGCTGAATTAATTACGTAGAGGTGGATTGTGTGTTTACGATCAAGTCCGGGAGCAATTAAATGACACACTTAATTACCTATTGTTTAGCCTGGCTGGTACTATTGAGTTTAGACCGAAAGTTTCTTTCAAACTTGACAAGTTAAGCACGCTGGAAATTGGACGCTGGAATTCTGGGCAACATGCCGTTGTGAAGCTTCACCGCGTAACCACAGAAAATTTGTTGCAGGGAATTGCATTGTGCGCTTTGAAATCGTTCAAACCTCACTTCAGGGTAACAAAAGCGATTATCGGATAGCCCTTACCTTATCTTGCAACTACCACGGTGCGTTTAAAGGTGTTCTTGTCGGATTTATAACGACTAAGTAACGACTATTTCCATAACAATAAATATTTAATCGACAGGCTACCTATGACACCATTTGCTATTCACATCAGTAATGCACATTCAACTATCTTCCTTATCCCATTCTCTCTAAGGAATCTTTCGCATTCACTGATTGACATTTAAACCAAGTTCGCAATAAAACAATTTCACACAATTCTACGATCGCTAAAAATGTTTCCAGCTATTATGCAGCAATTTGTGAAATTCGAAGCTGTTTCCAAGATGTATCATATAGGGTAGTATATTACTGTGGGGTGACCAATTGTGACATCTTTGTTTTGTTCTCAAGCATAATCAACTTTATATTTAACGAATAAAACTAATAACATTTTCGTATTCCTTCATTTTGTATATTTTTGAACACAAAAAGTTAATATAAGTAAATTATGTTTGAAAATAAACAAAGCACATTAATTGGCTACGCCACAGTAACTGGCTCCACTGACCTATAACATTTCGCACAAGAATTGTTAGATTATCTGGCCAGAGTATTTGGTTTATTCTGCAACATTTTGATAATTAGGGTACAGTAACTAATTCATAAACATGTGTTTTATTTCGATTAGCATCTCGAATTCATTTTAATGTTTTTATTTTAAAAATGTGCTTAATTACCAGAGAAACCTTAAAGTACAAAACAAATGATTAGTGAACTGTGAAAGAAGTTACAGAAACTGCTTTATTTAGCAAAATTTGCAATAGGTTAACTAAAGACCCAGCAACTAGCACATCTACCCTGCATCTGAATTTTTTCTTCACCGAAGTTAGATCATAAATAGACATCCAAAGTTCTCTGATGAACAACGGCCATTATACGAGTTAGTTGTATGTCATTCGTAGTTTAATAGTGGCGGCCACTTTTAAGAGGAAAAAGCATCAGGTGGAAACGGGATGACATTTCCCTTTCCAATTTCAAATTATTTCATATTCAGAGGTTGCTCGTATGATATTCAACCGCGAGACATTAGCATGTAAAGGGTGTACCAAGGAAGGAAAAGTGGAGTAGGGTGAGTCGGCTGGTGGGTAGGCGGTACACCAGTGGCAGCCATTCCACTGCACCGTAATGCCATTAGAAAGGAGGATGAGTATAGCTGGTTATTTCAGTACATTTATTTGACCAACCGTCAGCTGGTCGTGTTACTGGAAAGTTTTTTTCTCGACGAACACCTTCGACCGCGTCACTTTTAATCGCGTATAAAATCTCTTATATATGTAGTAATCATTCAATTAAAGAAACTATTAATTTCGTACAAAATTTCTTAAATTACAAAAGTAAGAAATATGTTGCATTATATATAATATAATTTCTATTGTTTCTGCTACAGAATGAATATATGTATATTACATACTGTATTGTATATAAGTATGTAATAATATATATTACAATATATTTATATCATATTTCTATTGTTCACTGAGTGTTTGTTTTATATGCAAATCTAGAATATCTCGGATACAACGAAAAAACATGAGGACATGTTTTAACAAAAGTTACTTGGTTTGGAAGGGTACATAATGTTATGTGAACAGTTTTCTTGTCGGTGCAAAAATGAGAGAAATTTCAAGGTCACGACAGCTTTCTTAACTACAATGCTGTATTATTGTGTAGGCTGTATTATATTACAATTTAATACGAATCCATTGTGTTGTAGTCGAAGTCATTTCTGTCAACAGAAACTTGGAAAATTATTATTTAATCGAGCCACCATATGTCGCCTTTATAAAAGCTTGGATACCTTTCGATAGTGGGGTGGATAAATTAGTCATTGCTTCCTTTTATGTATTCCGGCAACATGTTCTTCTTCGTTATAGTTATATGTTCGCAGGCACAATCACTAATCGCGCAGAGTATAATTGATAAGAGAGGTGGGCCGCATATGATGGCTCGATTAAACGGCAATTTTCCAAGTTTCCGTTGATAGAAATGACATCGATCGTAGCTCATTGGGTTCGTACTAAATTGTATTATAGTACAGTGCATACGAAAGTACAGGAACCTATATAAAGAAATCAACAAGACTTTCATACAAAACTGCTTTTGTTAAAACATTTTCTTGTCATCTTTCATAGTTTCTCAGATATTTTGGATTTTCGAATAAAACAGACACCCTGTATAATATATAATCGTTCCGTCATTCAACGGAATTTGTATTCTTCTCCCACCTGGATTTTTTCGAAAGAATCCCTTTTGGCTTATCGAGACAATACCTATATTCCTAAGACGATCGGCATGCATTTAATTGAAAGTTCTTCTTACTTTTATTATTACCTTCTTCTTTCCAGCAATAAAGAAATCAGTGCAATTCCGCACAATAGGGTACCGCGCATCTCATCCGCGACAGCATATTTCGATTTATAATAGATTCACCAGCTCGTACCGTTTCATGGAGTCACCTACATAATATGCTGCCTTTTGTTTTCTGTTGCGACGGCAACACCGAAAGTCGAACGTGCCTAGTCATCCCTTCAGCTAATTAAACCATAGACCTGCAATAGGTAAAAAACCATCTGGATGACTCAGAACCAACGAAATGACGAAATGAAACGTTGCATGGACAATTATTCATAACTTCTACCTTTGACGAACGATGACAATGCAAACCAGAATTTTCGAACAGTTTCCCACTCCTCATTCCAAGTTCCTTCAGACACACCCATCTCCAATCACAAAAGCTTCATTTCCTCCACCAAATACTACCCTCCACCAATCAACAGAAAACCGAGGTGACAACAGAGAGAACATTCTTAGAACGCATATACAAATCGTAAAGAACGCATTCTGAAATCGCGGAGATCAAATCACAGAAACACCATAACTGTACAGTGTCATAAATAAAGTGTAAATAGCGGCAACCATATCAGCGCATATACGTAATTTTTGGTCCTTCGAGCCGGATCACCAACACATCGCGTACACATTTTCCTTGACAACATTTTATTGCACAAATGGCGCAAAATTCAAATCTTGCATGAATTTTGGGACCCTTTATATAATTATGAGGTACTATATACAAGATACAAAAATTGAAATTATATATTGTATTATGTAATTTGTGTGTACGTGTGTGTGCGCGAGCGTGCATGCGTGTAATAAAGCTATTGCGTTTTAAGGGTGTCCATATATATTTATCCCCGACCTGTATCTTCCCTTCTTCAAAAGCTTTTCAATGTACCCTCCTTGCAAGTAGTCGCAAAGTTATTTATTCTCTAAATGAATGTAGGTCATTTAAAGCATTTAAGCGTTTCCTGTTTTTAGCAAGGTATGTTGAGCTACTAAAATTAGAACTACTACTAAATTCATTGCGTTCTGAATTCAACTTTTGCATTCACAACGACGCGACATCTGAAACGAAAATATCTTCGTACGATTGTTTTACTGTAAACACGGTTTCATTTAATGCGAATGAATAAACAAGAAAGGACGTGGAATCGACGCGAGAGACTCTGATGGACATGTGAAGTGGTGTGGGTAAAGAAAATGGATGAATGCTAATTATCGATTACTCAATGTATGGCTGATGGAGAGTAACGAGCCATGCAATAGTTACAGCTCATTAAGTATTTATTTTTGTGATAGGTCTATTGGTTCCTGTATCCCGAATCCAATATTATTACCGCAGACAGTGCATTTTCAAATATTTGAACAAAATTTCTTTAATCCTCATTTGTCTCTGGTGAAGATGTGACACCATTCTCAAGTTTTAGAATATTATTCTGCTACTTTTGTAAAAATTGATCTCAGACTGTATAACTTTCATTTTTTTAACATGAAGTTTATCAATCTATTATTATCAATAAAAAACATATAACGTAAATATGTAACGGTATTTGTTATGAAACGGGTCTGATTCACATGAATTCCACGAGCAAATTTAATACTTCGGAAGAATTTTGAATCAATGTAAGCGATGACGAGTGGAAACTTGTACGATGGGCAACAATAAAGGACGGAATGAATACAGTACTCAGTTTGTTATACGCCTTAAATTGCCAACAACAGTAAAGATCAAAGCAAAATCACTAAGAAAGCAGATTGTCCGCCATATCGTTCCATTCTTTGCGAAAAATACGAAGAGAACAGTTTGTAAATATATTTTCATTTATCACCAAGAAAATATTTTGTAAAATAAATTGTTTAATACTCTAGCAACGCATTAAGTTGGAACAATGAGAGCCGGATGACGAGTTAATGTGTACATGATGAATGTATTAAAAATTAATCTTTGATGTACTTTAACTTATTTTGTATGATTTTCTCTCATCTTTTTCTATATTTTCGAATTCGAATCTGCAAAATGATACTGCTTCTCGCATTTCTGCCAAAGAATGCTGCGTGAATCCGAACACGCGCATTGTAGAATACGATATCTGCAGCAAGAATCGAACAAATTGATTAACATACTTGACCGGGTATTTCCCTTGTTGAAACTCGTAACCAACGCAGTATTGAATATGCAGCTTCTTGTCGCTCATCCTGTTCGGTATTGTTTTGTTGAAGTTATTGTCACTAATTGACAATAAACTTGTTGATTTAGTTACGTCGATGACACACAAACAATTGCAGAAAAATACGAGATAGATTATAACCGCTGTAACTCATTACTAGACTGTGGATTTTATGTATTTATGACAAAAGCGAGCAAAAAAAATATCAAACTGTATAGACATTTGAAAAATTTTGGAACCTTCCTACATTCTTCCGACTTTATTGGCATTATTAACAAGAGAAATGCATTTCTATTTAACTTATATTTAACACAGTTTACTTAAAACATTTTTATTTTGCATGGAGATCCGCAATCTACTCATTATGCATGAATGATTCAAAGCAAAAAAATAAAACTTCTACATATGCGAAATATTAACCTTTTGCAGTCGTATTAGATTTATATATACGTGTCATGCTGGTCGGAATTAATTTTCGTTAAGCGAACAGTAATACATAATATTTTCAAGATTAAGCAGGAGAAACAAAATTTATTAATTCGTTTTTGAAGTTTTGATATATGTAACACGATTATATGTTTTAATTTTAAGCAAAAATAAAGAAAATAAATAGCTTTGGTGGTTGAGAGTGGACATATGATTGCAAAGGGTTAAGTTGATTTTTGAATCATGATACATAATAATAACCCGAAACATGCGGAGCCAGAAGTTGTACTATTGCAGTGCTAAAGCATTCACATCGAGGGCCAATTTGAGAATATACGATAATATAATAATTGTTCAGGCTCACAATCAATTATAAAGCAATTATACACTCCCATCGTACAAATAAGCATGAGTAAAAACTATATTTTTCAACACTAAGTTTACGAAGCACTAAAAGCTGCTAGTTTAGGTTATTTCATAGTAATAACAAACGTATGTACATTCATGCAGTTTTGAACTTTTTCATTCATTTAAAACTCAATAACTTTTTCTAAACTGGATTATGTGACTTCTTTACATCTTCCTGTGGCTGTAGCTTGATTATGCGTCAATCGATTTCAATGAAATCTGTGCTATGTTCATACGTCACCGAGATCTATAAAATGTATGTTTTAAATTTTCGTTCCAAGTTCAGATAAAATAAAAGTAAAAAATCGGGAGTTGTTTCATTTTTCTTGTCACTCGAAGTAATAGCAAAATTAAGAGAAAAAGTATCCCTTCCCAAGTACTCTTAAAAATTTCAAAAATATGCATGTCATTTAGTTCGGATATGAAAAAGTTATTGCGTTTTGAAAGATCTCTGAATACTGTTCGCCAGGGGCAGTAGTTATTTGAATGGTATGGAGATGGGTAACTAATAAAACTGAGTCGAGAATCCCGGAACTATTCAGAGAGATCGTCCGTCGAAGTGTAACATTTCGAAAAGACTGATCCGATTTTGACGAAGCTGCCAGCCGCGTCGCAGTCCGAATGGAGATTCCAGAATTTATGATTTTCATTTCTTGGCCCGCGTCGGACGTGTTACTCGCTTCGTACGTGACGGAAATATTTAAGAAGTCGAAAGGTGGTTACGTCTGTGTTTTAAGAGGAGCACGCTTTAGTTCCACTCTCCATGTAATCTGTACCAGCTCAGATGTAAGCGCCTGGTTGTAACACATGGTACCGCAGCCAGATTTCATATTGCGAAGAAGGTGCCTGCGTTATGCATTCTACGGTTCCTTTTATTTTCCCTTTCTCCTTTTGTACCACTAAAAGCAACGTGTTGAAACTGTGAATTCGAAAATTAATACGTAGTCCGCATTGTTTCGGAAAATGTTCTAATAAACTACCCCCCCTCAGTGTTTTTGGAGGAGGCTTTCGTAACACTGCTCAACACGTGATTGGACCGTTCGCTTCGCACAGGTGTTCCTGATAGATTTTCGTGAGCTCGATATGATTACTTAAATCCTTCCATATCCTTGTATGCAGCTTTTGAAAAATTCATACTGGGTTTACGGAGTCCTGAAATCAGCTATTTTATATTGCTTTATAAAAGTAACAAGCATTCATTTATTTAGAATTTTAGCGATTTTAATCAGAATATACAATTTGACATACGTATCTGTTGCCACGATTATTTATTTTTTGACAGACTGTCGGAGGTGCTTAAAACATTGTGGCGACATTTTGATCGGACACCGTGTACATCCAATTAAACAAAATTGAATAAATTCTTTGTAAATATATCTTTGGTAATCCCACATTTTTTAAAGTAGACAGGTTTTTTCAAAAGTCCTGGTAAAATCAGGTTTTTTATAAGCAAAGTATTTTTGAAATAAAAATCACTGGATTTCAGATCAAACATCAAATCAAACATCACTAGATTTTAATGGATCACTCTATTTTTTATCGTGCAGTTTATTCCACCTCGAACTTGCTGCGAGGGCTCACAAAACTTTTTCAACGTAACAGGTACATCATAAACTTCTTCTGATCAAAATTGTATGACAATGAGTTTATGATCTTTGAAATGTACAGTTCCGTCAGCATTAGCTTTACACGTGTGTGTGTGTGTGTGTGTGTGTGTGTGTGTGTGTGTGTGTGTGTTTGGGCGATATTTAACCAGTTAGTTGTTGCAATCTCAGTGAAAAGTGTGTAAGTTACTATAGTTATACTGTCTATGATTGATTTCCTTCATATTTTATTTAAACAGAACACTTCTATAAAATATTAATATAATTTAATAAAGACTATTAAAGTATATATCCACCTTAACCAGTTCTTGACGAGTATACTCGTCACGAAGAAATGGCAACATTTTATGTTTTAAACAGCTAATTGTTTAATTAATGAGAGCTTCAAACTAATGCCCCTCGGATGCTCGACAATCCCCAATTTGTATAATGATAGCCACTTTGTTCGCCGTGTGATTGTGATGGTCTTATTGATTTTCGGGTTTCGTAGCATTCATTTTATTTTCGAAGTAATTCACAGAATGTAATCCAAGGGATTCAGATGAGGTAATCTTGCTAGCCATTCCAATGCACCTCTTGTATCTGAGGAACTTGATTAGTGGATCTACCAATCCACGCTCCTGAGAAAATCTGATTTAAAAATGCACGCACTCACATACTGCAATCACCAGAAGTTCCTCGTTGGAACCGCGCTTTTCCAAATTATTTTCAAATTATTCGTCGAATATACTGGCGGACTGACACTGCACGATAAAAAGTGAGGTATTATTCCATTTTAAAAAGATCGAAGTGACCTTAACTAAATAGTTTTGGATTACGAGTGTTGTATGTATATAAATGTCGTGTTAGTGTAAACTTATATAAATATTACATTAAATATTTAGTCAAAATCAATAACCAACAAATGAAAAGAGATTTGTTTTGTTTCTTCAACTGTGATAATTAAATTACAGATTCGACGCATTTTATGTACAAATTACTGCCTTAAAGACAAAATTGTAAAAACTTTAAAAGAATTTCAAAATATTTTTGTATTATACATATACACGGTCTTGAAATTATTGGAAGAAGAAATACATGTTCGTCTGATTTAGGTTTTACGTTTTATTTGGACAATTCTTATTTTGCATAAACATCCGCAGTCGAGTGATTATATAACTCCTCGCTGCGACGGAAAAAGATCGCATTATGAAACGAGTTGGATTCCGCGGTTAACAAGTCAAGACCAAATAGATTTGAGCATCCAGTAAAATATGTAAAACTTTTTAACCAGACTGCGGATTTTATACATTGAAGAGAGAATTCAGTACACAGAATTTGTAATAACAGGATTTATAAATAGTAAGAAGATTAAAAGGATATAAGAATGTTAACCGCTTGCACTCGGAGAAGCTTTTTAGACCAGCTACTAACAACTCGAGCATATTCGTTCGTGAAGCAGTAAATAACGTTTCAAATCAAATACAAAATGATATAACGTTGAAAATAATTACTCTATTTAAGTAGAATTTCATATAAGATTTTGCTAACACAGATCGTGCAAAATAAGAATTTTTAATTCTGCCGACTATTAATATTATTATTCTCAACTGATTAAAATTATTACGAAGATATAAACAGCGGAGAATTGTTTCTTATAACGGATTTTTTATAATTATTGTCAGAGACATTTTTTCCTAAAATACTTTGCTTTTGTGATACTTTACTAACCCGAGACTTTTGGTAAACCCAAAATAGGTGTATGCTTATATACGTACATGTATCTTTTAGTATGTACTAAAAAATATATAGAATATAACGTAAATATGTTAAAAAATATGAAATTCAATGCAGAAGCGGGCGTGTACTAAAAAGTACAGAGTATGGAATATGCGTGCATGGATACCTTAAATTTATGCGCACCCGTAAAAAATTGAAAGGTGTATGAAAAGTACGAACTCTTTATAACACGTTGAAATCTATGCTCTGCAATTTGACTTTTTTATGTCGTTTCCGTCTCGAACAACTGATATTTTTATATTATTTATTATTATTATGCTATTGTATTAGATACTGAATTAATTTAACTTGTTATCGATTCGTCAAAATATTGTTACGTAACGCTGTTTACAAATATTATTAATAAATCTAATTTAACTTTGTCCACTGCACACCAGCACTCGTAAAATTCGTCGGGTTTTAAAGGAAATTTATGCGCGCAGAACACCGTAGCAATTATGTTTCATGTTAATAAAAACTGTAATCTGGGGTTCACTAATCTCCTTCGTGCGGTTTACATTTCGCTGCTGACAAGAGATATCACTTAAGTGGAACACACTAATTTTAATGAAATATGTATGTTATATGTTAATGGCGAGATATAAATTCCGGTAATGCATACGCTTCCTAGGTAACATACAGTGGCTGATAAAATATTAAGATGAAAAGAAAGAAACAGAAAAATTTGTCTACTGCACTGTGGTTACAATCTTTTCTAGAACGACGTCTCCTGTATTGCAATCCGTCAGGAGAAATACAATTGAACTTCAATTCGTCCCAGAATAATATTTTTGAGCATTGTTTATGAGCAGACGCAAGTCTCATTTTTCGATTTTTGGAACTCAGTGCTGGTTTCTTTCGTGGTCTGTATCCTCTCAATTGAAAATGTTGTAACTGTACTTTAATTGTTCCACCATCGATTTAGATATCATTAATTAAATTGTTTCCAGCTGCAATATCAGTTGCTGAACAAAAGCGATCCTTTGCACGCAAACGATGAATGCAACGATTATGATTACACTGCGGATCTTTATGCAAAATGAAAATCTTGTTTCATTAATTGGCAATTTTAATTAATAAATTTGATCTGGCCATGTTTGTCATATATGCATAAAATCTAATCATGACAAAAGTTTAATCATTACATACCCTACCAATTTTTAAATGATCAACCTATTACTACTACCACTACTACTACTACTACAACTACTACTACTACTACTACTACTACTACTACTACTACTACTACTACTACTACTACTAATGATAATAATAATATTAATAATAATAATAATAATAATAATAATGCATAACTCATACCCGTATATTTTTTATGACATTATTGACAAATGTGCTATTTGAATTAAATGTTTCCCTATTAAAATTATCTTTCTAAACATTTTGTTAAAGAAATTTATTGGAGTACGTAGTACGCCATCATAATTATCACGTCATATTTTTATACGACACTGATGCTCGGTTAACAATTTAAAATAATATGAAAACAATAATTCTAAATGTTTACTGTATTTACTGTATTTTTCTCTCACGTGTCATCTAAGATCTTATATCTGTAAAATATAATATCTTATACTCTTCAATATTATATCCTGCATTTTTGGTTAGTCATTTTTCAGCCCTGGCCAACAACGGTTTGTGCAAACGATCTCCGTTGTAAGACCATCATGTTCGTGTGATCGAAAATCATCATTAAACCTTAACACGTCCGCTGCGTGACCCGACTTTCAATTTCTTTTCCCATGTGCTAACATATCAAATACTATCATGGGTTCTCAAAAGCCCATGTCATGATCGAATATTATATCTACTATAGGCTAGTACATCTTCCATCTTTGAATGTGGAGATATTTTTAAATGTGCCCCATAATCGATTAAAAATTGCAATGAAAGTTAGATAATGTTTTCTAAAAAAATGTGTAAAAGTGCTTAAATATTTCGCTGAACAACGTATACATATAATATCGTAGACTTTCAATTATTTAACAATTTTCCTCGTAATTTCTTATATTTAGTTGCAGCAGGAAATATTTAAACATATTTTTAATTATAATGCGAAGAAAATATACTAAATATACATAAATTTTATATTGGTCATTAATAATCCGTAATTAGCCGTTCATTAACTACAGTATTCCAGTTTTTAAATGACAGATAATCAATGAAGTTGATCCAAATAAACGAAGTGTTTTGTTGGCTTTATTCAACCATTAGCTCTACGGCCTCAGGATCTACAGTTTTAGCTTCTTAATTAACTCTCGGCTCGAGTCAATTATTCATTTTATTTATTAAAAGATTTTTAATTTCTTTATTTTAAGCTTTCTTTATTGCTAACTGTTCTGGAAGAAGATGTAATCGCGGGTAGAACATTATCACATTTAAAGATCTGCAAAAGTTTCTGGAATACAAGTTAAAACAAATAGTATAATGGAAATGAGTTTAAAATTTGCATATATTGTTGCATAATTTATTATTACTAAACTGTGGATTTTTATCCAGATTCTCATTTTGATTCGTCATTTTACAAAATTTAGGATTAAACAAAATTTCCTTTGTCAAGTAAAACGTCACTCAATGTAAGAAGGAAGTAAAATATCATTAAATCTTTTTGTTTATTCTATTTCTTGTGTTTAAAAAGTCTGTACATTCCATAAATGCATAAGCATCTGACAACTGTCGAAGCACATACTCAAGCAAGAAGTATAATGTTAGAAAGTATAAAAATTGATGTAATTTATATTATATAATGTCGCAAGAATATAAAACTATAAAAAATTAATATACAAGGTGTTCTACGCCCTCTTGTTCTTAATATATTTAAAAAAAACAATGATTTTTATCATCGATCTTGAAAACAAAAAATATTTGTTTCATCCCCCAAATATGGATTATTGCAGATATGAACAAATAAGTGTCAAATTGAACAAACTATATTATACTAAAATCTCAATGAAATCGGTGTGCAACACATGGAAACGTTATCTTGTCAGATCACTCCCAGCAGCTTTTCGCAACTTTAACATTGGGTATAATATTTTAGTATCACTTATTAGTAGACTGCAGATTATATGCATTTGTGACAAAAATTAGTAGATGATATTCGAAACAGTGGAGAGAGAGAGAGGGGGGGGGGGGAGAGGTGAGAGAGAGCAGACGAAGAGTCCAGTCCCGATCATTGAGCTCGCCACTCTTTAGTCAGTATTTTTCGTTAATGTAGTTTTTCGTGGTTTCCATTTTGTTTTTATTAAATTTCTAAATAGCGCCCGTCTTTCATCCTTGTATTTAGGGTATTGCCATAAAATATGATTACTATCTTAAATTGTAGCATCATAATGACATTTTGGACTATCAGATCTATGCATCGATTGATCCATGAAGAGACGACATGGAGCTCCGCTGTAGACTCGCAATTGTTCTCATTTTGACTTACACGCGTATAATATAATTTTGTTATCTTTGTTATCAACAATCATTAATCGTTACTGTTATAAATCGGTAATCATGATTACATCTGCTAGACTTTAATCATTCGTCAGTAATCTGTAGTCACGGACGAATGATTGAATTTATTTTTCTTCATCATATATTGCTATTGAGTCCGGATGAGGGACTAGAATTACAACATCTAAAGCAGCGTTAGAGATTTTGCATTATCGTCATGAAGCAAGGCAAGATTTAAATCTCTTGGATCAATATCCGCTAGTAAGAATGGTTTTATAATACGCTCCTGCCATCGACATCACCTGAAGAGAGATTATTTTCTTATGCGACGATGATGAATAAACCCGAAGAACACAGGCTATCGGATAAAATGTTTGGAATGAGAGTCAAAATATTAAAAGCAAACTGTACTCCTCCTCCCGTACAAAGGTCACAATTAAATAGTAATTTTTTACGTAGATAATGTATTCTTCCGTTGAGTCATGGAATACATGCAGATTTGATTAATCATGCAATGATTACCACTTTTATTACGATTAACTAAAAAAGATAGTTATTATCAATCAATAGTTATTATCATCATTATGATAGTTAACAAAAATTCTGAATAGTTTTTAGAAAATCTGCATGTATTCCATGACTCAACGGAAGAATACATTATCTACGTAAAAAATTACTATTTAATTGTGACCTTAATTACTGTGTAATTAATTACTGTGTTCATTATGACCAATCATCACATTTTCTTCGATTACTTGAGGGTGGATTCTTGTGTAACAACGTGAAAATTAAATATTTTCCATTTAATTTTTTTATACAGAACCAAAGGTTATGTTGTTCTAGAATTTTGTAGGCGTCAAAAAAACTTCTAAACTGCACGCAAAAAATTTTGCAGTCGACTTTTTGTTACTTTTTATGATACAGTGATCTAGTCTTATACTCGTTTTCAATGATATAACCATGGATGGTGGACAGTTGATGTCTGTATAACAGACATCAAAAAACAGCAAATAAAAAATTTGCTTAAACTTAGATAATTTAAGCTGTGATTGAACCTATTTTAACTAAAAATTTGAAAAATTAAATAAATTCTAGCGTTTGTAACAAATTTTATTTTTTTTTCCTTTGGTACACAATTTCAAAAGCGTTGTTTAAAAGCATTATAAGTGAACAAAAATCTAATTTTCAGTTCAAACCGTGGGCAAAGTTGTAACGAGAAATAGCTTTGTTTCAAGTCGATTAGTCGATTAGTTTTTGAGTTATCCCGCCTGCTAATTTTAAAAAACACGGCGTCGAGAAAAACCCGTTTAAAGTTTTCAGTAAGGTCTGAAGGTACTTACAGTTTAAAATTCAATGTAAAAATTTAGTCCGCTATTTCTGGGCTATAGAGTAAAAAAGTACGGCTAGAAAATTTACGAGGCACATTTTTTACACTTTAAACTGTTGATTTATGCAAAAAAATCGATGTTTTTACCTACTACACGAGAATTCTTCGTTAAGCTATTCATTAATCGTGATTGCAATTCCAGATTACTTAGTAATTGTAATCATTAATTATGAACATAATTTCACGTCAATCATAATCGTTAATTATTAGTCAGATTACTCTTCGCCTAACTTTGCTTTGCCATGTTTATTTGCGGGACGGTTCTCAGAACGTTGGTTAATTTTTTGTCTCGAATAATAACTTTATTGTAATGGTTGCATATTGAAAATCCAATTGTTGCATTCTTCCGCAAAAGTGCTGTAGTGCGAGTGTTCACTTAATCATCCTTTGACAATAGTGTTCTTATTTAATAATTGCAATTAGTCCGGCTTTCAGGTCGAGTTTCTTTTGCTCCGTGACAGCGTAAAACAGAGAACAGTAACGAACCGAACGTGCTGGATTAGAATTGCGGACGTAAGGTTGTCTCGTCGAAGTTGTTTCTTCCCTAGGGCAAAGACCGGATCCTTTACCTTGGCGCAACGTCGATGAATTGAATCGGGTTGGCACTCTTTGGAGGATCGATCCCACCATTGGTGACTGGACATCAAAGGAAGATTCCAAACTATACAGTTCCTGACAAAAAGATCGATTTACGATCTTCCTCCATTTTGTGTAATTTGGAACGTATTACTCTGTTAAACAGAGTCTGTTTATATTTACTTCTATAGCTATGCCAGTGATGCGACTATTGATTATCGATAAAATTACAGTCCAACCTCGTTTGTCCGAACATGTCGAGGCACAAGGCAGTTGGAATGACCGAAGTACTCCGATAATAGACGTTTGCTAGTTACCCATCCCACCGTGCTTCTACTCGTTCGGATAATCGAGGCTACAGGCCGGGTAACTAATGTTCAAGTATTTATGATTGGTAACGCGAGAAAACAGATGCAGTTACGGTAAAAGTGTTCGTAATGGAACGCTTTTCAGTGCATATAACATTATCGTTGATTTTATTACTAGATTCTGGATGTTTATGCGAATGTATAGCCAATGCATTATGCCAATGCTTTGTTCAATCTAAAATTGACCAATAAAAGAAATTGCGTAGCGAGTGATTATGAAAGTGGTGTAAATCCAATTTCTATAGACAAAGGTGGCGGATATTGCGAAAAAAGAATTTCTTGTACACACCACGGGATTATTACGGTGTTATAAAACAATGTCGAAAAAGTAATAAATTTATTTTACGCGAAATAAAACTGGTGTATTCCATTTCAACAAAAAATCCACAACACACGACTCGAAAACGGAAAAGAAAAAATATTAGCGGAGAAAAGATAGATTGGCTGGAAATATGTTGAATGAAGTTTTGCAAAAGTGCACCGTCTACTATTTTATTTAAAACCTCGATGGAGGTCATGGAATTTAAGACGTTAGATTTATCACCTACATGTCGGGGAAGACCACCATTTGAAAGAATCGCCCTGGCTCTTTTGTATAACAATGCTAGACGAAAAATATAAGAATATGGAGCCTGTTATTACCTTCATACCCCCCGTGCATCATGAATATTGCATAACCCTGCCACATAAAGAGCATAAATAAATAATAGTGATACCTTAATTTTAACTTTATATTAAGTTTAACGATATATGAATATAATTCACGTTCGAAATAAAAAATGCTACTCCTATTTCATTTCTTGTTATTATTTATAAACAAAATTGGATTAATAAAAAATATAGTTTAAGTACTATTTAATTTTTCATAATTGAAATTAAATGATTTTTAGAATTGACTAATTATGAAGGGGGTGTAAGTCCATTTTTAGCTCGTAAATATGTATTATTTTAGTTAAATTCGTCTAAAAAAATATATCATCAAATTACACATTGATGAATTAGTAGAAACATTACCAGACTTGAAATAATTAATTTATATTTTTATGAATTGACTAATATGCTGTCCTTTAATTCTCTCGATACAACAGAAAATGGACTTGCACCACTTTCAAAATAAACGGTTTATATAGATTTGAAGAATGTTACTGCACTTTACAAGGGGAAAAATTGATAACATAATTTAGTCTCTCATAATAAGTCTCTTTAGTCTTTAATAAACATTGCCTACTTGGTAGTTTAATATATTCGTGGAATATGATGCGAAGCACTCTAATTTGCGTAGTTGGTGAGTGGTTATATGAAATGTTTTATCGCGCGTCGCTATCATGGATTTATGATGTAGCCGAGAGCATCTGAGATAGTTTACTAACCGAAATTGAAGTTTTACCGTACTAAGTTAGTACTACTGACGCTAAAAATAACTGATTTCCCACATGCTACGAAAAAGGCGAAACTTTGTTTATTTGGTTATGGGATGATTTCAATTACAACATCCGAATCAATTATCGAATAAATTTCCATAAAAGCATCGTTAACATTTCAGTCATTGCAAAGTGTGATATTTGAAACTGATCATTAAATTCTGGATCATTATACAAAATAATAATTCTCGAAGTTAACTGTAAGAAGAGTGAGTAAAATAAGAATAAAAATGTCCAAAAATTTAAATTTATATACACATATATCGTTTAGACTTATATGCAAATTTATAATAAAATTTCAATATGAATTTCTACAAAACTATATGAAAATATAAAATAATAAATAATTTTATATAAGAATTGAATTTATTTATAGATATATGATGAAGTTGAAATTTATACATAAATTTATGTATAAACTTAATATTTATAGATAAAATCATAGGATAGATCAAAGTTTCATTATTAACATTCAACCAGCACGTAGGTATGATTCGTCCGAGGAATGTCTCACAGACGTGTTATAAATTCGAAATTCCCAAAGGGTAACATAAATTACGTTTTAATGGTCTTTGGAAACCTAAGAAAAACTTCGTCAAGCGGGCTACACTTAAAGCATTGGAAAGTAGCGCAAAGAACGCAGTAGCGATAAATTCCCTGGAAACTTTTGGAGAAGGAGATTGAAGGTCGGGACGATTCCGGAAAAATTGCTGAAGACGTTCAATAATCACTTCGAACAGAGTACAGCATTACTTAAAGAAGATTAAATGACTCTTCCAAGTGATCGTAAGGCGATTTTCTACAAAGCAATTAATCAGTTGTAAAATTAAAGAATTTACAAACATTCGTTTGTTCTGATATCTACCACTAGACTTACGGAGCCTTAAAAATAGCGTTTTCTATGTTGCTTGATAAAAATAACAAGCACATATTTTTTCAGATCTTTAATGATTTTTGTTATATTATACACTCACCGACAAGAGTTATTTATACTAAAACATTACATTTCAGTAAATATAGCACATTGTTTACATTGCAATATCATTTTATTTAGTACATACGACAAATAAAAATAGTAATGAAAATGAAAAGAACGAAACAAAAATATGAATAAAAGAAATCAGAAAATAAAGTCAAAAAGTTAGTAAGTTATAAAATAATTAAACATAGATCAAAATCAACGGGGTGTTCATCATTCGAGTGTCGTGATCACTAACACAAAGCTTACCACCGTTGGTCAAATGACTGTTTTCACAATTTTTATTTTACAATTGTTGATATCATAAAGCTGCTTCCATTAAAAATTATTGAATTTATTTATTCATTGAGGCACACACTATTCTGTAATTCTAACAAGGTAACACTTATCAGTCGCTTTTAGACCTCGATAGGTTTAGTGTTTTAATAAGATCAAACTGTTTGTATGAGACTTTATTTTATTGAGAATTGAGCACTGGATATAAATTTTAATAGACGAGTGTTGTGTGAAAGAATATTTAGAGAGAATCTAGCTTTAAATGCGAGAAAAAGAAAATGGTTAAATATGTATGAATTATTGAGTATGACAGTTAATATATGTGTTGAAAGATGTTATTTTCTATTAGTTAAATATTTATAGTTTGTTATTGTTTGAATTAAATTATTATAAATCCAACACTATTTTCTATAATTCTGTGATGTTTGTCTCAATATTCTTCATTTTACGTAGGGTGCATCGAAAATAATAATAAACCGAAAAAGGAGAGGAGACTGGCGGGAGTCTATATGAAAACTAAGTCGTAATCTAAATAAATCGTTTCAATTTGAAACCTCGTTTCTGAAAAAAAGTAGACTCGAGAATTTGTTGAGTGTCGTGTGTTTCAATAGCTCCCAACTGAATACAGGAGTTTCTCGACGCGTGAAAGTCAGTAAAAAATATGGGATAGAAATTGTTCGTTCGTAACCCTGTTTTCCAGAAAATTCAATTCGAAAATTTATCGAGTGCATGCCAATTCGATTAAAATTTCGATGGGACGTTTTAAAATCAGACTTTTTATGGACACCACTTCGAACGACAAATTTTTTTCGTTACTTTGTAACTATTTCCACTATCGTCCATTAAAGTGGAACAACTCGTTGCCGACTGTATCGCTCTTTCATAGATAAATGCGCACACATAATGTTTTGAAAACGAGATTATTCGGAAAAAAATTGTACTGTGAATTCTTGACGTGTCTTTTCATGCGTGATCATCTCCTCGCAATTCTGTACCACGATTTCCGGTGTACAACGTACATTCGAGCAGAATTCGATAGATAACGTGTGCAAAATATAGATTTTAATCCTTAGACTATGAATTTTATATATTTGTGAAAAATATTTATACGTATTTTTAAATGAAGAAATTCTACGAATTTAAAGAAAATTAATT
This sequence comes from Augochlorella aurata, assembly GCA_028455555.1. NCBI lineage: Eukaryota > Metazoa > Arthropoda > Insecta > Hymenoptera > Halictidae > Augochlorella > Augochlorella aurata. Next base: position 429,972 of record CM052154.1, read on the forward strand.
TAACCTTCAATACTTGCATGATTTTTCTGATTATATACCTATCAGCAACTCGTAGCAAATTTTGTCAAAATCATGATTCTGCTATATAAAGTTGAATCGAAAGTTGTGTTGAAACTTTATAGGAATTAATAAATAAAAGATTTTGTATTTTCAGCAATCATTCGGAACTGCAATCGAAAATCGCGAATGTCATTGATACGTACGGGCACGTTCATCGAAGCTCGTTTCATCAAATCCAGTAAATCGCATCTTAGTTTCTATTAGAGCATGCGACCAGTAACAAGCTGCATTTACAGTTACCATGTCCTGACGTCTTGGATATCGATTTAATGTTCTATATATAAAAGATGTTCGATTGTACCAACAAATTGAAACAAGAAAATGAGGAAGTGCAGGAAGTGGCACGTAAGGTTCCATAATGAAAAAACTTAAAATGTAGGCAGGGGTAGTAACAAGAACAGATTTAAAAGTTGCGGAAGAATGGAAAGCGATTGATTAAGCTCTGACACAGAGGATCTGATAAAATGACTTATTAGCATGTAAAATTAAATAAAACTATATAAAATTAAATAAAATTACAAAAAATCACATAAGATTAAATAAAATTCAATAAAATTCAATAAAATTCAATAAAATCCGATGAAATTACAAAAAAATACACAGAATTACAAAAACCTATATAAAATTACATAAAAGTAAATAGTATTAAAGAAAATTAAATAGAATTATTGGAGGCTACGGAAAATAGAAAAAGGTTGCCATACTTGTGGAAATAACGACAGTTTTATTAGTACGGTTGTGTATAACATGGACTGCGATAAATTCGAGCTTATATATAATTTGAAATCGGCGAGTACAATGAACGTGTTATAATTGAATAAACGAATAAATTAAATCTCTGTTGAAATGCAAGCGCTAAAGAGGACGGGCAGCTCCTAAAAATATGGTCGAACGAAAATTAAACTTGTTCACTGTTACGCTACCTTTCATCAATTGTTCCATTAATTTAATTAAAATCTCCGACACGTCTCGATGCCACGAATATTTCACAAAAATCGCGGAAAAGGTAATTTCATTTGTCAACCCGGTCAACGCTCCGAGTAATCAACGTTGATTGATTGAAAGTTACGGTGATAGCAGTTTCCCGAGTCGCCGAAGCTGAATTTCACTCACCGTTTCAACATCTTTCAGGGCGACCATTGATTCCAACAACTCCATCAATTACTTTGCGGTAATTGTCTTGTCCCTAAGGACGGGTTCAACTGTCTAATCCGCGGCAAAAAGCTAGTAGGGTCGCACCTGCAAAAATTCTTCAAGAGGAATCGTGGTCGTCAGAATGATACGGACTTAGAACCCTGGAATGGAAGAATGCGATCCCAAAGAACCATTTTCATACGAACAATTTTAAGACTTTGACTGCCACACCAACAGACCTGGGCAAATTTTATTTCAAATATATTAATTCATTCCTGACCGTTAATTTCAGTATCGTGATTCGGAAATAAATTTAACATCGTTTCGTTTCAAATCAAGTGATTTCAAATAATAAATTATTTCGTGATTTCTTCACTTGAAATTGGTCAAAAGAAATAGTGCTGAAAATATAAACGAATAAAAATATTTTATTTTATTGAATTTTCAGAACAATTTGTGTAAACCAATGATCTCTTCACAAAGAAACGTAATCTGCAAAATAATAATCAATAGAAAAATGTTATTTTATGAAATTTTTACAAAAATTTGTTTAAAGCAGTACACTCTACACAAAAAAAATTATCCGCAAAATAATAATCAACAAAAAGATTTATTTCATGAAATCTTCACAAGAATTTGTTTAAACCCGGGAGATATAAGCCAGCTCCAAACATTGAATGTAACTGCATAATTTTTTCAAATAATTATAAAACAAAACAACCTGTTTCTTGAAATAATATTTCAAATAATGTTATTTCAATAAGAATCACAGGCACATATTTCAAGACAATCGAGTTTGAACATTTGCTCATTCGTTGATTTATTGCTTTGTCCAACTGTATTTCCATAAAAATTTTCTTTCCTTCACATGAAATTGTTTAGACTGACGAGATTCAATTCTATTTCTGTTTTTATGCATGTTGCAAATTTGTATAGAAACAAAACCTTGGTTCTAATGAGTAACAAATAAAAGTTATGTTAATTTTAAAGTCCTCTATCTTTTTGTCTGACACTGCATTTATGTTATCGGCATTATACAGTCATGATACGAGAGTGCACTGATAGAACATAAAAACATATGTATTATGCAAAAAATGCAACCAAAAAAGTATATTTTTAGAATTCTCTATTCGTAAAATATAGACCATTTATTTTGAAAGCGGTGCAAGTCCATTTTTCGTTATTTCGAGAAAATTAAAGGTTATCATATTAGTCAATTCAAAAGTATAAATCAATTATTTCAATTCTGTCAATGTTTCTAGCAATTTATCAATGTGTAATTTGATGATATATTTTTTTAGACGAATTTAACTAAAATAATACATATTTACGAGCTAAAAATGGACTTACACCCCCTTCATAATTAGTCAATTCTAAAAATCATTTAATTTCAATTATGAAAAATTAAATATTACTTAAACTATATTTTTTATTAATCCAATTTTGTTTATAAATAGTAACAAGAAATGAAATAGGAGTAGCATTCTTTATTTCGAACGTTAATTATATTCATATATCGTTAAACTTAATATAAAGTTAAAATTAAGGTATCACTATTATTTATTTATGCTCTTTATGTGGCAGGGTTATGCAATATTCATGATGCACGGGGGGTATAAAGGTAATAACAGGCTCCATATTCTTATATTTTTCGTCTAGCATTGTTATACAAAAGAGCCAGGGCGATTCTTTCAAATGGTGGTCTTCCCCGACATGTAGGTGATAAATCTAACGTCTTAAATTCCATGACCTCCATCGAGGTTTTAAATAAAATAGTAGACGGTGCACTTTTGCAAAACTTCATTCAACATATTTCCAGCCAATCTATCTTTTCTCCGCTAATATCTTTTCTTTTCCGTTTTCGAATCGTGTGTTGTGGATTTTTTGTTGAAATGGAATACACCAGTTTTATTTCGCGTAAAATAAATTTATTACTTTTTCGACATTGTTTTATAACACCGTAATAATCCCGTGGTGTGTACAAGAAATTCTTTTTTCGCAAAATCCGCCACCTTTGTCTATAGAAATTGGATTTACACCACTTTCATAATCACTCGCTACGCAATTTCTTTTATTGGTCAATTTTAGATTGAACAAAGCATTGGCATTTTTCGGATAGTAAATAGTAATTAGTTATAAATAAAAAGTTTGCACAAATTGGGATATCACAAATTATGTATTACTCCATTTTTAAAAAGAAAAGGACTTATGAAGTGAAAAGAATTTTACTCGTAAATTAATAATTTCTTGACATGTGAGGCCTAATATTTTTTTCTTCAGAACGATGAACTGAATCGATTAGTGTATTCAAAAGTATCTGTTTCCGGTTCAAAAATCACAAATTGACTTTCGTCTGTTCTGTACGCCCACACTTACAGAAAATTGAAATATGTCATCTTATAGTGGTGGGATTATCGTTCAAGAAAACCAGGTGTGGGAAATAGCATGCTACGATAATTACGATAATTACGCTGTAAATATAAAACTGTAATTGTACTTCTTCGGTGTCTGCGGGTAAAAACCACGCTTGAGGCAACCCCTCATACAACGCAGACCGCGCGACACACGTTCCACCCAAGCGTTCGTCGCAAATGCGCATATGCTCCCATCCAGGGCAGTAGAGCCAAATATCGATCATACATTGATCTCGTAAAATCACATTTCTTACACATAGTCCTCCCGGAACCATTTAATTTCTCTGGGAAACATTTTTTATGCACTGTGTAATTAGTAGACTGCGTATTTTTATGGAAAATAAAAACTGTCTTCATTAATTACAAGATGCAGAAACTACATAGACATACGCTACTTTCCCGAATCATTCTAACCAGTCGGCAGTAATAACAATATTTTGAAATTGACTAAATGTTTCTGCTATTTTATATTTGATCTATTCATTTTTGTCTTAAATGCATAACATCCGTAGTCTAGTTTAACTTAGTTAAAAAGTTATTTTCATTTATACGTTAAAATTGGACACCCCCTAACTTTATCTATACGCTAAAAGTGTTCTGTGAGGAAATGTTAAGAGAAACAGATTGCTAGATCGTTCACGGTTTTGTTGGTTCGGTAGATGGTAACAGTTAGAGGCTTCTGCTACGAAAAAGATATAGGAAAACCGTCATAAACTGGCAATCTATTGATTCAGGAAGATAGCAATCTCGTAAATACGAAAAATTGATCGTCAACTCGGGTGGTGCAGCGGAATTGCTGCAAAAGGAAGCTTTGAAACTACATCGTTTATTTTAGTACATTTTTATCGCCTTTACAGTTTCGTGGAAACTATTGCCTTTTCTTTCGTTTACTTTCTTCAAAGTGAAACGATATTAAGTAGACCATAGTCATTTTATGTCGTATACATTACAATATACTTTTGGAACGATTTAAAGTCGAACGTGTGAAAGAGTAATTGAAGAAAATGATCAAAATTAGTTTTTCGAGTGTTTCAATACAACGTGGACGCATAAATTGTCACTGAATTTCGATGTGGAAAGAAGATCGAAATGTATAATTCAGCTGGAAGTAAAATCTTGTTTTTCTATTTGGGCGTGCTGCTAATGATTAACGCTAAACCTACAAAACAGTAAAATTGACTAACGTGTATTATCTCATTAAAATGAGAAAATCCAATTTATTTAAATTTTATACGGTTTTTATTGTAGTAGTTGCGTAATCTATTCCATCGTAATCTATTCCCGCTTAAGTGTTTCTACAATTTTTATAAATGTAAAATGAAAACCTGATGTAAATGAAGCTAAAGCTAGAAAGTGAAAATTTATCATAATGGGTGATATTTGATCATTTTTGCATCCTAGACATCCTAGTAAAATTTAATTCGTTTAAATATATTACAATAAAAATTAATTTCAGAAACTAGTTAAAGATTAGTGCCTCCCATATACAGTGGCTCCCGTTAATATTCGGACAACTTCTAACACGTAATAATTTAGAAGTGAATTAAACGACTTGAATTTTTTTTAGATGGCAGAGGGACCAGTCTACTAGACCATAAGTATTTTAGTCATTGCCTAGTATACTAGTCCCTCTATCATCTCAAAAAAGTTCAAATCATTTAGTCCAGTTGTAAGAAAGTTATTGCGTTTTAGAAAGTTTAGCTTCCGAATATTAATGAGAGTCACTATACGTGATCACCATGTTTTTCCTAATGGTCGAAAATATTTTACCCTAAATGAAGGAGTGATAAGAGATAAGCAAACAATAATTATCCAAAGGGAAAGATAAATGGGGAAAGAGTAAAATGCGTTTGCTCTCCTGGTGAATCACTGTTTCGAATGAAATGGTAGGTAATATACATGCAAATCAAATGGTGCATTCTTCTCATTAATCAGGTTATTACCGTACTGTCTCTAATTGCCAGACAGCCAACCGAAAGAGAGATATTTAAGTCGCAAGTTATCAGATTGCGGCAAAGTCGAACTCGAAATAATTAAACTTTATTTTAATTGTTCCACATTCAGTGGTTCCCTGGTTTCTTTGTCACAGCTCGCGGTACTGCAAAACAGATATTGTTAAACTTTCTGAGAAGCATTGTCGAGCACATTATTTCATCGTCTCTGCGTTCATAACACTGCTCCGAGTCACTTTCCTACAATATTGTTCTCTATAATATTGTGACCCAGTTATTTATTCATTATTTATTCACGCATTTATAGCAAAATATATGTCGGTACAATTTAAAACAATAGACAAATTAAAACAAACTAAGAACATTGTTGTATTAATTTCAACTTATTAAAATGATTAAAGAAAGAAAGAAACTATGTCTTGCAATTGATGTAGACAATTTTTATCTTGCATAAAGATCCCCAGTATGTACTATGGCATGTGATAATTGAATGTTTTGTATGTTTAGTAAATCTATCAATTTAAATCAACTGCATAAGGCTGTTTTTTCCTTACTTTACACAGTTTCTGTTGAAATATACTGTATTGTTGTGGTTAGACTGTAGATTTTTATTAAAAATAAAAATTCTTTAGTACAATTACAACGAACGAGAGTTAATAACAATTTATTTTTATTTTAACATTTTTAATCGTTTGCACTCGAAGCTATCTTAACTCTAAATCTAAAGTACCTTCATTGAACTACGGTATTTTCATTTGACATGACTGTGCATTTTGTGGATATGCAATTGAATCTTATGACTCATACAACAGTTACATTTTTAACAACGTTTAAAAAACAACAAATTTGATAATGTAAAAATTATTTTTGAACACAATAATTTCTATTGCTGCCTTAGAGTCGCCACTCGAGTTATAAATTTGAATTAAAAATCTACTAAAATTTAAATTACCATAAAAATCTATTACAACTTAAATTTATGATAAACATGCATTGTAATTAAATTGTTATATAAAAAATCGACAGTAATCAATTTTACTCCTATTTAATATTAATTACAATACAAATATCTACTAACAATCTATTATAATTTAAAATTTCTATTCTCTATAAAAAATCTATTAAGACTTAAGTTTCTATTTTGAAAATAACCTATCTTGGAGTAATTTATAAACATTTAGAAACATTTATAATTTGACAACAATCTAACAGTATTGTTATATTTATCAAATGCAATTTATTGTTTTGAATTCCACCCTCTAACTGCTGTCATAAATTCGTAAAATTTGTATTTGAGTTAATTTGGTGGATGTTGTCTATATTAGAGTAAATGCTAGATATAACGATACAGGTAACAGATGGAGAAGGAGGATTCGAAAGATTAATTAGCGATAGAGTGGCGCGAACATTTCATTTATCATTAAGTGGTACGTACGAAGTATTTGACCTAATTCTTGCGGCTTCAATATGTGTTTGTCTTTCTGAGAAATAAATCAAAACATCTGATTTATTTCGTGGATGTTAATATCGGCATGATCTCCACAGTATGTCCAGCAATTAAAAAAGTTATTGAAATCTCTATCAACTATGCTCACAAAAATCTCTTCATCTATTCTGACTAGCCTCACTAGCTTTATCCAATAATTCTCTAAGTGTAAAAATTAAACCCTTCGTGTTCGATATCAGGCAAAGAAAATTTTTATTTCTTCAGTCTACCTGCTCACGTTGGGATTTCCTAGAACGGAGGAAGTGGATGTTTTAGCCAAAAATGTCACCAAATTCAACTATGTCTAGATATAGTACTTGTAGGGATAAGATGAGCGAATAATTAAATGAAGTGCGTCAACAGGCGCACAATTAAATGCAGAGCGTGACTTTGTATATGTATGTAACAAATGATACATGTTTAACGAGGGAGGACTATTACACATCTTCTCGACTCGACGGTTCGCATAGGATTCCGCATGTCGACCGCGTCGTCCGTTACATCAATCGTCTTCCCGTGATCTTCACTTTTTCTGCAATGGTCAAAAGTTGCGTCCCCCTTTTCTTTCTCATGAAAAAGTCCACTACATACCTAATAAGATCCATATAATCAAAAGTGAAATATAATAATATCGTATATTGCTAGTAACCTCGTAGGGGAGTTCATGCTTAATAAATAAAAAAAAAATATCGGCTTGAAAAAAATATTTTTTTGAAGTCTTACCTTTAAAGACTCCAAGGTAACTGATATTTCTTGCATGTAACGAAGTAGTTTTGTCACTCTGCATCGATCGAACTGCCTTAAAGAGATTACAAGCACGAAAAGTCCAAATTGAATTTGAAATCGGTCGAACAATATGTACTGAGATGAATTTGATACATTTCTGTAATGTCGAAAGAACGATATTCTGATCCTTTTTACATTTTCCCACCTAACATTGATAGATCTGGTTTGAATACGCTCTTCCCTACTTTGTATCATTGTGGGAATACAATTTCGTGTTTCTGCTTTAGAAATTCCTCGAAGTAGATAACCAGTGGGATAGATTTTAGGAAATTTTACTTTATACAGAAAGATGTGTTTATCAATATCGATTTATCTTTTATTCAGTGCTCATAAAAACTATTATTGATGAGTATCACTTTAAGCGTTTGTTATACTAAAAATTTTCCATTAATTATTTTCAAATCGCATAAATGTTTATACCTAGCTTAAATTTTGTCTAGGAGTTTTATGCTCAAAGTCTTTTATGAAGATGAAGATATTATAAGTCACTAGAGTGTACTCAGTTACTGGGTTCTGTACTATTCATCTTACACGAATAAACAAGCTAAAAAAACATAACATTCCATTTTCTTTTTCCACATTCCGTTCTGTGCCGTTTTTGTCATCTTATGTTTTATTTGGAGATTGATATATTCTATGTAATTATTAATTATTGTATCAAAGAAGCTTACTTGCTTCGTTTTATATCGCATTTTCATAATGCCTCATTTTCTTTTGATGGAAACATATCAGCCTTAAACGTATTATAAAGTGTATCTTTTCAGAGAGCATTAACTAAATATGTAAGTGTTCACCATCGATGGTATACGTGGCATGGAACGTGTTAAATGCATTTCAAATACATTAAATACAGTCCAATATCAATATTTAGAACAAAACAGGCACACTGTCAAATTAGATATTAACACTTTAAATGCCAAAAATTGATCCTCAATATTCCTACAAATCCAAGGTAATTTAATTAGTGATGCTGATACTAGAAAATTGAAATTCGTCGTAGTGGCTGGAATTTTTACTCTTCGCATTTTAAACATCTTAATAAAACTTAGTTTGTCCAAATATTTTATAATAGATATTAGTTAGAAACTATTTTATTTCGAAGCAAACTATTACTCATTTACAATATCTTCAGGGTAGTCATTGCACAGTATTTTGACCTTTTTTTTTTAATCTTTATCGCATATTGATATGTAAATACAGTTGTAGACAAACATATGCGAACACCTTTTAAAAGGGAATAACATTTTTAAAATTAAACCAAACGAGTTAAACTTTTTGAAATATTAGATGGACTAATTTAGTAGACAATTTTGACACAATTTTAAAAAGGAATGACATTTCTGAAATAAGACGAAACGAGTTTAATTTTTTAAGGTGTTAGAGGGACTAGTTTACTAGATAATTTCTACGAAATTTTCAGCATTCATATAAATGACCGATACCTAACAATTATATTGTTTATATTTTCGTTACATGCTCAGATAAAATAATAGAAAATAACGATTACTTATATTTTTGTCAATGCACCCAATTGCAATTTTTACAAAAAGTTTGTTTATGTATCATTTAAAATCTTCAAAATTGGCTCTTCTGTAACCTCGAAAAAATTCAGATTGTTTATTTCAATTTTACAAAAGATATTCCGTTTTAAAAAGCGACATATAATAGTCGAGGAATTTTAATAAATTACGTCACTTGGTGCAAAATCGAGTACTTAGCTTTGAAGTGTAACCGGGTATCCAATTTTATTATGCATTCATATTATACAGTATGCTACATATATAGTTTAAATATTTTCTGACGATTCTCACCGATACCCCAAGTCCAATGAAGTATGGATGCAATACATCACGTGTCACGGACGGGCACAGATATCCATAAATATTGACGAAGATGGCGAAACCTTCATCTGTGAAAAAGTTGAAATAAACCGATAGAAAACGAATCAGGACTGTTTTTCCACACATTTCGTTTTTACATAATTAATGTACGCTAACGTTAGTAAGTTAAAATGAATTATATTAAGTATAAGTCGAAAATAAGCTAATACGTGTCAGAATTTTGTATTACATTTTGTATTCACATGTGTGATATCTTTTCCTTTTTTTAATACATATCCTGTTTTACCCACCCCTATGTAGCAAAATTGGATATTGGATAGTAATCTAATTTTTCCCGTAGTCAAATATTTTTATTTCAAAACGAATTCTTATTAACCAATTCTCGGAAACTCAATTAAAGTTTGTAACGGTGTACCTAGATCACTTTTCTATCCCAATTTGTTAATATAAACGTTGTGTTAAGAAACTTTACATATCGTTAACATTTGAATAATGAATTTGTTTAAATTGAAAGTACATATTATAATGAATCATATAACATATTGTTTATATGTCATTGACACGATACAAATTTTTATCCTATGTTAAGAAGGTTTACTATACCCAACAATAGGCACTATGTAATATGTTTCGTAATTTTGGTCAGTATGTGTCAATACGCCGTGCGTTATGTATATATTGTAACATTTTATACACTATCAGTCTACTGCCAATAGAAATTATGCAGATCTTTTAAAGAAGTTATTATGCATAGACGAAGTTTATGTACATCATTGAAGCATGCCAAGAATAGCATACACAAAGATCAAACTGCAAACATAAAACATCTTGCAATTTAACAAGCATGTCATGATGCTGATCTTAATGGAAACGATGTGCATTAAGAAAACAATTTATTATATCTTCTAACTGTATAAAGGGAACACTGTTCATCATCTGGTTATAAATAATTGTGGTTCATCCGAACAAATGAATTTAAAAATATGACGATTAAAACAAATGAGATTATACACGTTCATTTATGTTTTCATTTCAAACCATAATCAGTCTTTTGAAACGAGCAGGTAATTGTTAAACACTAAGCAGATAAAGCGACTCTAAATAGGACTTAGGAAAAAACTGATTTCAAAATGGAGAAAAAATTATTCCAACTTATGGAATTTAAACATTCCATATAAAATGAATCGTTCTTCATTTGTTGATATTGTAGAAAAAGTGAGCTAATAGTTATTACAAGCTGACGTGACTTTCAATTCGTTTGTTCGATAACAACTTGACGAACACAGATCCTACTTCAACAATTTGTTTCTCAGAATTTGAAAATACGATATATCATACATGTTTTAGGTTTAAATAACAAAACTGCAGCAGCATTTTGCGGAAATGTTTCGATTCTCACTAATTGCTTTGAAACTACAAAGGTTAGAGAATAGTGCCAAGTTCGAATGTAACAAAAATACAGTAGAACTGAACATTTATATGAATATGGAGACAACCAGTTCATATAAAAGGAGTCCGCAGATTATCCCCACTACTTGTAAGTTCTCGTTCAAATAACCGGAGTTTGCGTTCTGATAAATGGATTCGATCAAGCAATTAATTTCTCAGATGATAGGCGTTCACATAATTGGAATATCGTACGACAATACCTGACATAATAGAAGCTCCGTTCGGATAAATGTTATATTAATGAAATAAATATTATTCCCATGACGGATAAGAGGTAGGGACTAACGAATAAAATTTTATACGACACTATCGGATAACTATCGAATGAGAATTCATTTGAATAAGATTTTATTCTAATAAAAATTCATTTGAATAAGATGTCGTTCGGATAAAAATTCTTTCGAATTTTCATTCGTATATGATTTTATTCAACCAAGAATTCATTCTACTAAGAATGTGTTCATATAGAAATTCATACGAAAAATAATCGATTTGAATAAACATGTTACAATACAGTGATTTTTCATAGTTTATCAATATATTTCTTCCATATTTATTTTTCAAATGTAGATATGATGGCATCGGCAATTTTTGTATTGATTATTCGTATAAATGTATTTTTATAAAACATACATACGATAAGCACAGTCAACTATTATTCGCATTATTATTCGAGTAATTTTACAAACTTTAATCGAATTAGCTATTCGAATAAATTACTAACATGACTTTTAAATAGATAAAACAATTTATAACAAATGAATAATCGTTATTCCAATAAATTATTCGACTAAAAAGAATTCTGTCGGATAATTATCTGAGACGAATATTTATTCGAAACAAATCGAATAATGCCCAACTCCGTTTCCAATCAAACACGAGACAATTTAGCCCAAGGAATCACTGTATTTTTCTCTTAAGCTTCTGTTTCTTCGCTCTGGGACATTTCCTACCGAGACAAGTCTCAAGCTAATAAAATATATCTTATCCGGACCCGTATAAATTGGATCTGTAGCTTACATTTGCCTTAATAAGGGTAAAATTTATTTCGCAGTTTTCATTCTCTTATTTCAGATAAGACTACTCTCCCTTAAACATTTTCGCAGAGGTTTAGTGCCGCGTACACACTTTAAAGAAATTGTGGAAGTGGAATAATTTTTCCAGCAATGGGAAGATTTTCTAGAAAATAAATTTGTTGATATATTATACTTATAATATGTATTTAACAAAATAATAATTCTCAGCATCTCCGCATCGTTTAAGAAAGAATAAGTTCTAAGCACGTTTTTAATATATTTTTATATTTAGTATATTTGATTAAAGACTTTGATTTTCAATATTAACCCTCTCGCAGTGAATCCCGAGATATTTTCGGGCACAGCATAAAGTACGAAAAGAATATTTCGAAATAAAATAAATCAAGAATATTTCGAAGTAAAATAAATCAAGAATATTCTGAAGGCAATACACGATTACAATTTTACAATAGGGGGCGTTGATAAATCGGATCAACATATCAAATACTATGATGTAACAAAGGGAAAAAATGTTCGTACATCGTTTAGGAAAAAGGAAGACGGACCAAGAATCTAATTGCAAAATAACTACCAAACATTATTAGAACTGAGTACAGTCGGCCAACCCCGTGTATCTCCGTTAATGTTTCGTTTGACAGAAAGACATTTTATTGAATATATTCCAGCAACAACTAACAAAGATAAATTGAATGAATTATTTTTGGCTGGAATTGGTGGAAAGAGAATTAGAAAGGAAACGAGATACTATTGTCCAAACTGCGACGTAGGTATATATTCCGTGTTACAAGATATATCACACAAGTTGTAACTATGTGTAATTGAATGTTTATTTTTTCTCGATAACATTTTTAAAACGTGTTTAAACGTTTTTTTTTGTACTTATTATCACCGACAGAGTCATTTAAAACAATGAGAAAATTACACATTTTTTTGTCGAAATTCATAATTTTATTCCACTATGAAAGGATTAATGGCGATACAAGGTCATAATTCTGCGTACACATGTTTTACGGATCACGGAAATATATTGCAGCGTAAACGCAGCAAAAATGCATTTATTTGCACAATCTAGAAAAATTGCATTTTTGCTGTGTACATAAATTAATTTCATACGTTCCACGTACTTAACTTTGTACATACAAAATTATTTTGTATTCTACTTGATTTCTATTTATGTACTAGACTATCTGGAGTTATTTATAGAATTCTTAAAGAATTATATAAACTAGATGAATATAGTCTCTCGTACACAAAAATGTAAATATTAATTTGTATTTTTCGTTAAATAATTCATATACTATAAAGATAAAGAGTAAATGAAAATTAAGTACATAATAATAATATTAATTCATTAACCTTCATTGGTAACTTTTATCTATACCTATTCATTCATTTTTGTTCTCAACTCCAGAATTGGACGATTAACGATTATGACTTCAATCATGCGTGTAATAATGACTAATAATTAATGAATATTAGTTGCAGTTAGAATACACTATAGAATAGACTATTGATTACTCACAATCAGTCGTTTGTGACAAATTGACTAAATCAGTTATTAATCATTGTTTAATGTGATAACGGGTAATCATTAGTTAATCTATATTGCAAAAATTAACTAAAAATAAATATTGCGAATATATAATAATTTTTTTAAAATTACTTCATGATTTTATTTACGTTGATGGAATTAACATAAATTGATATTATATATGAACACAATAGAACAAATTAATTTATTCGTACGTGAGTAAGCAAATTATAAATATTATGTAGTTCAATATAATTATAATGGTTACTGGTTTAAGTAAACTTATTAAGTAAATAAATGAGTATTTGCCTTCACAAGTACCCTAGTTTTAAAGCTTTTGTCCGTCCATTTATTCGATTTCGGTAATTCACTATGTAAATTATGAGTAAACTACGGGTGTTTATGGAAAATCTATATGTCGAAAAATTAGTGCAAAATATATTCAGGGATATGAAATGTTTATGCAAAAAATATGAAATCTATATGCAAATTGTTTTATTATCTACATTATTTATTATTACTAATAGTGCTACTATTACTACTACTGTACTTGCTACTATTTACCGCAATTCGCATTACAATGTGTTGTGATTATTTTTTTATATTCTAATTTTTCAATTCATGCCTTTTATCAGAACATATACGAAACATGTAGAAACAAGACATGTATAAGATATATGCACAAAATATGGAATATATAAAACATATGCAATTTCCAAAATATGCTTTAATGATAAAACAAATTTTTGTCCAAGTCCCATTTTATCTATTTCTCATTTACTCAGTAATCGTAACTAAGAATTGATATGCAAGTATTTTTGTCCAACGTAACTAACAAAAGCAATTGCGTTTGATTAAACATTTGTTACTAACGACTAATTTATTTCGATTGATACATTCATAGTCATTCATAATTTTCGATCGAATGTTAAGCTCGTATTATGTAAGAAGTAGTTACATAAACCATGAAACTAAATTATGTTGCCGACATTACGAATTGCATTAACAAAAAGTTAAATAACATACGTGTATATAAAGCTAGCGGAACATTATCGAAAGTTCATACAATAAAAGTTCATAAGGTGTTCCATATAAATTGAGTTTGAAAGTAATAAAAGTAACTAGCCGTTTTGTATTCTAACGTGGTTAGAAGAGCGGTCCGAATTCTTTTCGTGGATTACTTTCTTTCGAAAGCTAAACAGTGGGCCACCTTTTTTCCCTCGATACGTGTCGATTATAAAGAGTATACATGTAATCCCCGTTCGGGCGGAAGAATTGAACTTCCTATTAAAGGTATCGCAGTATTCAAAGGTGGTCTTGATTCGGGTTAGTTCAGCGCTTCCATTGGCACGAGCATGGGCTACATGCTTTGATTCCAACCCCCGTTCGTGACGCGTGTGAACATCGAGCCTGCGGCAGTGCCTGAACGAGCATCGAGCGACATTGGGACCAGAAACGCGAACTACCAACTAAACCAAAATATGCCGGTCACGTGTCGGCCAACCAATGCTATGTCTCTCTATCCAGCTCGGGGAGCTTTTCCTCTCACGATTTTCTTGGTCGAGACGCCGCCGCGCCGCCGACGCCATCCAGCACACTCCTTTCGTCACCTTCCTCCTTTTGTTTCTCCTTTTGTTCTCCCTCTTCCACCGGAATTTTCTTCATTTTCTTCCCACCACCGGGAACTTTTATCTTTCTAACTTTCTTGCACTCTCTCTCTCTCTCTCTATTTCGTTCCTTCCCACCCTCAGTCCTCTCTCTCCTATTTCCATTGTTAGTCCTATCAGATTAGTTTGCCTGAATTTTTTCTCTTCTCGTTCTCGCAGGTTATTTCGCCCCTTTCTTGCTTGCGCTTTGAGTCACGCTCGCATGTTTATTAACGGCACTGCTTCCTACAACGGTTTGCTCCGTTTTTTCGAATTTTCGCTGCTTTTTACGGTGCCCATGCGTTATTGATTCTGGGCATTTTTCTCCTTCGCCTTTGTTAGCATTACTTTCGTTTCATGCTTCGTAATATCGATCGCGGTTTATTCTATTTTCATCTGGCTCCATTTATTCTCTACTATTATTCCATTTCTCGTCGGTTTTAATTGGATTGTTGTTGCGAATCGAATTTTTTTTTTAAATAAACGCGCTACTCTAAAAATGGACGGAAATGTCAGAAAATTCTTAACCTTTTCGTTATCACGGACGACTAAAGTCGCTTTGCATAAGATGCCGCGTATTATGCATGTGACAAGCGATTGCAGTTATTGCACATCGAGTAACTTTCCTTGGAACTATAGCATCAATGTTTTGCTTTTCGTCATAGCAACTCGGGTTGTTGCTGACGATCTGACGAACACCGTGCACATTTTTGGCGCGACGCACCAAAGCAATTTCGAGCAATGAAAAAAATCGAAAAATCAATACGTTTTTAATATTTTTATAACATAATCGTAATCTAGAGTCTTTATTCATGCGTAAACAATTGAAAATAAAAAACAAAAAAGTAACCCTTAACATCCAAGAAACACGTTAGTACGTCGTCAAGCATTTGCCTCTTATATCACCGTGTTTCTAACATCGATTTACTCAAAGTTCACGACAATAAATATAAATATGAGCGGATTATTCAATTGAAGGTATTAAATACTTGTTATTCTGATGGTGAAATGGTTTAATTATTTATCGTATACTTAGTCTTATTGTTTATAAGTTATAAAATCCGCTGCCTGCTATTTATCAAATCACGAGTCACGAAAGTGCTAAATAAAATTTCTGTGTTCCTGTCTTAGGAATCCCCTAATCACGATCGGAATACACCACAGACTCCTTTAAACCCAGTCAAGTCAAACAACAGCTGGTCACGAAACAAAAGGAAGTTTCACCTTTCTTGAGTGTATTCTTCCCGTATTTCCTGCTGTTTCAATGGCTTGTGTAGATAACATCCTTATTCAAACGATCGCAAAGAAAACTTTCCTTCCGGGAGTCTTTCGTTCGTGAAAGTCGTTTTCAAAGCGAATCGATATCTCCACAGGGTATACATGGTTGATGGAATACATACGTGTGTATGTACAGTGGAATCCCGATTATCCCGGATCTCGATTAGCCAGTTTTCGGAATATCCGAATTATCCTACGCGATATAATTTATTTGTCTCCTTCTGTACCAACCATGACATAGTTATTACACACATACAGTAACGGTCGACAGAAAGTGTAAATCTCAGGAGTTATGCCTATATAATTTGACAAGAAGGAAGTATGTATATTTTATAGCAGTGATCAATTCTATCAAAAAGATACGAAAACAGAGGAATCGAAACATGAGTATCTTGTTTAAAAGAATGAAGCAAGTGATAGATCTATGTTGGCAAAAATAAGTTTAATCAAGACTTAATTAGATGTTTCTCTGATTATATTGTCACGAGCCGAAACCCTAGCGGGCTTAAATGGCCGGAGGTTTGTTGCGATTTTTTATGCTTTGATAAGAAACTGCGTGGACTAGCCGATGCTTATTTCATCACAGGTTGTACTGTTATGTGCGACCCGAAATATTATTCAAATGACTAAGGACTGAGTCATCGAAACGCATAGGGGCTAGGTGACCAAAGTCCGGTAACTCCGATGACATAAAAACGCATACCAAACGGGGCTCATTTTGTCAAAGACTTCTGTGTGATTTAAATGTATTCAATAAAGTTCTTTGTAAACGTTCGTTTGTGGCTTATTCCTTCAACGACTCTAATCGACCAGCGGAGATGTCTACGGAATCTCGAGAGATCCTCTTCGTATTAGGAAATGGAATCATGAAATTTGTCAAGTAAATAAACTGGTAAATAGACTGCATGTAACGCGGATTCTAGAACATGAGTTCTCAGTCGCATTGAGTCTGCGAACCCACTGGTCGTCGCAGAGTGGGGCGTTTGAGTCAAAAGACCAAAAATTTCGCATAAGGTATCAAATTTCTATTGTATAAGGTAGTTATATGTATGCAGAATAATGTATCAATTTTCTTTTTTTGATTTTCATTTCCATGAAGCAGTATTGTTCGTTGAAAGTTACAAGCAATTTCTGAATTATCATTCATTTGTTAGCTATTTTCCAATTTCTCGAAAAGATTATATAAATTCTTTCACTATGGAATCTTTTTAGGTATGGTATAGACTGAACTTATGCAAGAGTATGAAATTTCCATCATATATATTTACATAGGTAGTAATATTTAAATATAATGAATGATATAGTAATTTATTTTTCGTTATAAGACTTCATTAAGAATTTTGTCGAACTTTAAGGTGAGTCCCGGTACTCGTGTTTGTGCGATTGCATTTTATAAAGGTTTAAGATTACGATACAACAAGAATCACTTCCGAGTTTGTCCGAATTTGAGTTTTACAGCTATTTTAAATATGTGTTGCAGCGTGCGTTCTCCATTGAATTATGCGTTCGCTGAGACATGGATAGGCCGCATGCACTCGATATATTAATGTTCTTCATAGTATAAACCTTCGATGAAGGACCGAGTGATTAATATATTTTATATAATTAATATATTTTACTGGTGCAGCGGCCATCGGTGCATAGCACCGTGGACGACGGCCGTGCAGATGTCCAACAGATGGTTTATAACACCAGCAGCAAGTAAAGCTATTTATGAATAAACTGTACTAACGTGTACCACTAGTATTATAGGCAAACCATGCTTTCGATCTTTAGAATCTTTCGTTTCTGGCTTCAATAGCAAATGCTGTTTTGAAAAGAAACGTTAGAAAATTTTCTAAATTTTTTCTTCCTTCTAAATCAATCTTAGACATCATCGAAGGATTAGTAAAAGAATCATCATCTGAGGAAAAATTTTTATTGCACGAAAGCACATTGTCAGACGAAGAAGATTGAAATTCTTCTCCCAATGAAAGCTAGTTTATTTTTTATCTTGATATTAACCCTTAGCGCTCCGTTGGCTCCACTACGAAGACATCAGTCATTTGTGCGGTAACTTCGAAGGTTCCGCTGCGGAGCCGAATGATTTTAGCGTGATTACGCTTAAGACGCTACGTTGTCGTCGGCGTTGGCAATTGTTATCTGTAGTTAAAACGTGCTAGGTCTGTACCATTACGGTTAAACCATTTTTTCACCTTTTCTGTGGTTAACAATATGGAGAAAAATAAATATTATGATGAGAATTTAGAGCTGAGTGATACTGAAGACGTATTTGACTTTCAAGAGTTAAAAGATATTGTGGAAGATAATGTTGGTTATGATTCTGACGCTTCAAGTAGTGGTAGCAAAATTATACTACCAAAGAGACGAAGAATGAGAATTATTGAAAGTGAAACAGAAGACTCGTTACAATATTTAGATGAATGGCGTGATGTTACGGAAGAAAGTGAAAGAGAAGATTCGTTACAAGAGTTAGATGAATGGCGTGATGTTACGGAAGAATTAGATATGCCAGATAGAATACCTTTTAGTGTATTGCTACAGGCCATTGGACCACAAGTTCCTACATAATACAGCCGATATAATATTTTAAGTTATTTTTTACGGACGAATTGGTAAATGAAATTATAAAAGAAACCAACAATTACCCAAAAAATGTTCTAAAAAGTAAAAGATTCAAATTTTAAAATCTTTCATTTTTCATGAAATTTGAATAAATATTGGCAAAGTTATAGGAGTTTGGATATTGAGAGAGATGTTAGAATAGCGTTGTCCAGCTTTCCAGGTCAAATGCTCCACTGTGCGTCGTCAGCTAGCGTACGCTCCCAGAAAGGAGTCAAAAAATACGTCCGGAAAATTCTTCGTACGTTACGATACACTTTCTATATTGTGTCTTATCCCTAATATTTCGTGTGCCCTTCGTCACTATCGTTGCAATCCTGAAGTAAAATAGGAACTGGTACCTGTAAATATGCCTTTATTGAATTACAATTAGCCTAGCGATCCGAGTGATTCGGAGTTCGAGCTAATTCCTATCGTTTCTCCGATGTGAAAATCGGTTGCAAGGATTCCTAAGGGTAGAGGAATATGAGGGAGAAAAAGAGAAAGAGAGAGAGAGAGAGAGAGAGAGAGAGAGAGAGAGAGAGAGAGAGAGAGAGAGAGAGTTGGTGAGATAGTTGGGAGAGTTGGAAAGATAATTCTTTAGGATGGGAAAAAGGAAGAGGGGGAAAGTGAGAATTGGAAACAGAATCAAGGATGGTTGATGGTAAGGACGTCTGGTTTCAATCTATCTTGAGGACGAGCTAATGTTACACGGGATATCTGGAAGTGCTTGGATTGAAGGACAAAGGTCAAAGTCTAAATTGTAGGAATAGCCTTGGGTCGGGTCTTGACTGTCAGATTTAGTAGCAGGTATAGGCGTAGTATGTAGGCATTTAATTATTTATGCAATTAACATTTAATTATTTCATTGAATTTTCTTTAGTTATATTTTTTTAATAATATAACTAAAGAAAAGTTTAGTCATACCATAGTCGATATCAGTACTGCTATCTATTGTTTATTTATAAATAAATAGACTATATCGATTTATAAATCGTAAAATCCTATGACAAAGGTGTGTTTGCACTGCTTAATTAATGTTCAACGAAAAGTGGACTTGCACTAACTGACTTCTGAAGCATTCGTATATAAATTACATTTTCAAATTTTCTGTCAAAGGCCTCAATGTAAATGCGGAGCATCGCATGCCACATTTTCGGATTATTGTCGCTTAAAGTTCTGGTTTCCAATGTTTCGTATTAGCATTGTTTCTATGTTGTATAATTCTTTCTAACCTTTCGAATTCGTTCTATGATAAATAGGTAAATCTTATACTCTGCAGCTCAATGAATGAATAAACTAACATTTTTTGAGATTGCGACACGCGAAGTTCTTCCTTACATCCACAGAATTATCTGGGCCCTTCGATCCGAACGAAGCTGGTTAATTGAAGTGCTACTGCATGTAGTTTGAATTATCGCAATCAATATCGGCCGGTCCATCTCACTCTTAATTATCAGTGATTGTCCTCTGCGCGGGTTTCCGAGTTCCCTCGAAAGTTAGTCGATCGTCTTACAAGTAGGGGCACGTGCACGCGCTTCTCGGATGTAGGGTTAACCAAGTGAACGACGAGGGCTATGCATCTCTCCGGGCGTAATGGAACTTCTACTTGGTCGAGGCGCGGCTTTGCCACCCCGACCTTTCAATTGATTCCACTCACGCGCTGCTGTGAAATAGCTACACAGATACCGATAGCTGTTCCGAAGAAAAACGATCCCTACTTATCGTACGTCGTTGCCTTCAGACGAGCTGCCTGCCGTATGGCGTCTCAATCCGGCTTGGGATTTGCGTGACTTTGTCGAAAATAAACGGGAAATCCTGTTTGTAGGGCGGGTACAGTTAATCGCAAAAGTTGCCTACCTTCGTTACACTTTGACGAACCTCGCTAAACTAAACCGTGCAACAACAAGGCTGCTAATTTGCTTCGGAAATGTGCGGAATGACGTGATATTTTGTATATTTTGTATATTTAAATTATATCTTCAGTCGATTCTGTTGAATAATACTTAAAGTTTGACGTTCTTTTGATCTATAGAGTTATTCAAATTAAGTGTCACATTTTTCAACAGACAGCACTGATAAACGATTTAATTGTCATTTTTTATATTTCCTACACGTCGTCATTAAAAATAAACAAATCATCATGGAACGCTACACTATACAACAACGTATACAAATTGTTGAAAACTATTATGAATATTCAACGAATGACTGATGTAACCCCGTTAGAGTTGTTCCTATGGGATTTTCTATGAAGTAAAGTTTATGTCAATAAATCGCAGAGATTGATGAGCTGAAAAACAATATTATAGCCGCCATTAATGAAATAGAACTCTAATTATGTAATAATTGAGTGAAACGAGTCGGACTCGAAAAAAAATCAGAGCAGCTATTTGAACGACATTGTGTTCCACGATTAATGTTATACAATAGGTTTTATATTAAAATAAGGAAATCTGAAATATCTAACATAATTTGTGCTTTATTTCAATAGAAAGATATGACACTCAACTTGGATAACCCTATATGATAACGAAAATATACCTTGAAATTTTGAAAGTATTAAGCAGACCCGGTCTAAATAATATATCATTATTTATATGTTGTAAGTAACTGTAAGAAGTCAACATGTTCTTTTTCTTGTATATTATAGTAAACATGTTGCAAATGGCCTGCTTTTTACACCACTGTCCTTTTCTTTTATACCACTGGCCACGTACGAGAATTAGTCGTCAGATAACTCTGTTATAGGTGAAGACCATTCATAAGTGATAAATGTCGCTCAGTGAAAGCGTAATCATGCGGAAGCAACGGATAACAGATTCCTAGTGGGAACACACGAAGCTTACTTATGTAAGATTTTATTTTTTGCTGGAAAACATAAATATAAAATCACGAATTTTTCTAAAAGGTATTTCTAAAATCACGAAACTTCCAAATTTTGCAAGCATCATTTTCTCACCAAGTATTACGATATAGAATGTGGTGAGACGAGGAAAAATCATAAATCGCAAAGCAAGGACCGCTCTATTGCCATTTATTAACTAATGTGTTGATGGGCATAGTATTATATTATACGTGTCGACAACGTATAGACGTGACGACGACATTTTCAGATCGTAAACCATTGTCCCGGCTACCGCAGCATGGTTACTTTAGGGCTCGACTGATTTTACGACCTTAAAATATCGTAGCCGTGACTATACCGGTTCCGGCAACGCGTCCATTTATGTACCTGCCCCGGCGCAGCAGGTACCGAAGCACCGTAAATTGGGAAAACCCAAATTCGCACGACTGTAACCAATGCAGCGGTCGTTGATTGGCTACCTAGAAAATATCCTGGTCCGTGGAAAGGTATTTAAACAACGAAAATCAACACGGTGGTATAGCAATCGTGTGTCCCTGTTTTCGAGTCAGCTGCCGCGTTATTATCGCTACAGTTTCTGCCGAAAGAGGCAGCACTAAATCTACTTTCAAATTAAATGGAGATTTCTCTTTATTTATTTTGTCCGATACTAGCGTGTTCCGCTCTTTCTGTAATAAAGTTCTCTCTTCTCATATTTCAGCGGCTTTTTGTTAATTTAGAAGAGAAGTAAATACAGCACTATGGAAAGTGAGTGAATTGTAGAAATAGTTACTATCAAGTATAGTGGCTTTATTTACTAATTAAAATTTGTGTATATCACCTTTTATGTTAACATAAAATGGGAGTGAGTTTTGCATGGTAAATATAGTGACTGTAACATTATCTGGAATAGTGGCCTAAGTCCAAACTCTAGACCAATTTTATTATTCCTCGCAACATATAGATTTACACAACTGTTATATTAGACCAGAGCTCGGAATTAACCAGCACGCAACATGAGGATTGCGAGGGCTACGCCTCCTGACTACCGTCGCGATTCTTGTTCCCCGATGATCGCATAAATGCTGTATACACACATATATTAAGCAATAGGCACACGCATCTGAGATGCTGCGAGCTGATAGGCGCGACCACAGGGAGCGAAACATGTGAGAGGAGTCAGGAGGCGTGGCTCTCGCGATCCTCATGTTGCGTGCTGGCTATTTCCGAGCCCTGTATTAGGGTAAAGCACTCTCTTACAGGATAACCTTTCTCTATTAAATAAATCCGTCTTTCTGTAACTAATATCAAGGACATGCTGGAATGCTGAAATATATCCCTCCAATTTATTATATATTTTTCCAACCATTAAGAAACAATTCCTTTTATAAAGTTAAAAGAAAACCAGCAACGAATTAGTTTTTTAAAAATTATTGTGATAAATGAGATACTCTTTGGAAGTATAGTATTTTCAAAATGAGTTAAGATTACTTCAATAATATTAATTGCCATATGGTGTAAGTTTTTTTACTAGAAAAAGATATCATAATTCAGTGCTGTAATGACATTTGATTATTGGTTACGGTGTCGTGTATCGACTGTTAATAGATGTGTAGTTTTTGATTAAAATTATGTTATCACAATTACTATTCTCTTACTTTATTTGGTTACAATAGAGCTACATTCTGTCCTTATTCTTTTATTTTATTTACTTTCGAATACAAAAATTTAGTACGTCTTCTTAGATAAGTATAAAGTTTATTATGCTCGAAAACAAACTAAAAGTACAGCAATTGTGTGGGATTGGTTTCCAAAAACCACAGAGTGTGAGTAGTTGTGAAACATTGTGAGTGACGTGAGAATGAGTGATAATCAGGATGCGTAATGGCATGAAAGTAGGTGAATGTAAATATTGTGGTATGCTAGAGAATTTAGTGTGATTTGTATGAACGCCTATCATGATGAAGAACGATTGTGATACGAGTGTGAAGGATTGGACCAAAAGAGTGGGGGAACTAAGAGTGAGAACAGGAAGATAATTATGAACTGCGAAAGAATTGAGAGAGTGTAGAAAGAGAGTTAAGAGAGTATTAATAAGAATGTCGAGTGATCAATTATGTATCTCTTTATTTTATGCGTAATACTTAATTATAAATAAATTGTGTATTGTGCATTAATTCATTCACAAATTGGACATCTGACACTAACAGGCATTGTTAACCTAGCAGACTTTAGTGTTAGTATATCTAGTAATTCATTTTCTTAGTCGCGTTCTCTTCGATTCCAATTGCTGGTCAAATCCTCAACGATACACTTCTGCCACTCGTAGTGTATTAAACTATCATGAAGTTACGAGGTTAAACCTAATCTACACTGTACGCCACTTATCGCCGCTCGGTGATGAAATGGGCATCGGCTAGTCCACACATCTCCTTACTGAACACCAAATCTTCCAAACCTTCGACCTCACAAAGCTGTTTAGCCCTCTGCTCGTAACGCATATGTGTCCAGATCATAAATAAATCTAGGGGCTTTCCCTTAACCCCTTCCCGTACTTTAGCGAGTCTGACTCGCGATGAAGATTTTGGCCCAAACATGCATATCGCGAGTCAGACTCGCGATGAATTACTTGGGCCAAACATAAATATCGCGAGTCAGACTCGCGACGAGATACTTGGGCCAAACATAAGTATCGCGATTCAGAGTCGCGACCGGATACTTGGGCCAAACATAAATATAAGAAGCCGAGCTCGCGGACTGATTTTTTGCCCGTTATGGTCGTGACGGAATGCTAGTTTCTATCAGTACTTCGTGATAGTTAGACACGATTCGTATCGTTGCTTTCACGAAGCAGTTCAATTATTAAAATTTAAGAAACCCCTCCAAAATGCAAGGTACAAAAGTGTTATATAAAGGTAGTGATAACGAATCTTCTGACAGTGACATAATTATGCCAGTCGCAAAGCGTGTAAGGCGCATGATTACAGATGAGAGTAGTGAAGAAGAAAGTACGACACGACAAGCATGGATTTGGCAAGAAGTACCAAACACACCGATAATTTGGAAGTATTCCGAAAATCATGGAATAGAAGCGTCTGTCTTAAATAATTTAAGCGCCAATCCAAGAATACTAGACCTATTCTTCATTACATTTGATAATAAGTTTTGGGAAATCCTGGTTACGGAAACAAATCGCTTCGCAGATCAAACTCTACACGACGAACGTAAAAAACGGTATGTCGATGACACTTGGTATTCTGTCACTTCAGACGAAATCAAGGCCTATTATGCACTCTGTATATTAATGGGTCAAGTAAAGAAATCAAATATTCAACTTTATTGGACTAGAAGAGGTGTATTAGAAACGCCAATATTTAGGCAAACGATGCCTTTTAAAAGATTTCGACAAATTTCGAGATTTTTACATTTCTCCGATAATGAAACTAATAATAGCAAAGACCGACTTCGCAAGATAAGACCTGTAATTAATTTTTGGAATCAAAAATTTAAAGAAATTTACACACCGAGTGAATATGTTAGCATAGATGAATCCCTTATGAAATATAAGGGGCGTTTAGCGTACAAACAGTTCAATCCGTCAAAAAGAGCTCGGTTCGGAATAAAAATTTACAAATTGTGCGAGGCAAGTACCGGTTTCTGTTATCAATTTAAAATATATACCGGCCAGGACAAAATTGATCGAAACGATAGTGCGTCGGAGAACGTTACGATAGAGTTGTCAAAGTCTATAATTAACAAAGGATATACTTTATTCCTGGATAACTGGTACTCTTCACCCAACCTGTTTCTAAAATTACACCAGCGAAAGACAAACGTTATCGGGACCGTACGCAAGAACAGAAAAAATATGCCACAGGACTTGCAAAAGCATATTTTGAAGAAAGGAGAATTTATGTGGAGATCTTGCAATAATTTGATAGCTCTGCGATGGAAGGACAAGCGCGACGTTTATATGCTCTCCACAAAACACAAAACTATAGAGATGGTCGAGGAATCAAACAAACAATTACAGAAAGTAATGAAGCCAAAATGTATTGTAGAATATAATAAGGGTATGGGTGGAGTTGATCGTCAAGATCAGGCGTTAGCATGTTTCCCAATAATGAGAAAAGCCATGAAAGGATACCGAAAGCTGTTCTTCTACATATCAGATATGGCTCTGTTTAATACCTATATTATGCAGAAAACAATTTACAGTCGAAAACGGGAGACTTATGTTGATTACCGTGTAAATATAGTCGAGGCAATTTTACAAATTGTTAAATTATCGGACTATAAAATGCGTGGGAAATCATCAGTTGAAACACCCCTTCGACTCCAAGCTCGATATTGGGCTCATTTCCCCAAAAATATAGATCCGACACCTCGGAATAAGCATCCAACAAGGATGTGCAAAGTCTGCTATAAACAGAAAATTCGAAGCACAACGAAGTGGGAATGCGCGAAATGTAAAGTGGCTTTACATCTGCCAAAATGTTTTGAGAAGTATCATACCATGGAGGATTTCTAGAATTGTACGTATTTCCTTTTTGGATATTCAGACAGTTTTATGATTAAATTCTTTTAAATAATATACCATTTACTTTTAGTAAATGTAGTATTATTATATTTCTCAGAGGACCAAACTATTATACATATCCTACAATATTATATACAAAATATAATAAATTTATAATATCATAAAAGTAAAAGCGTAAGAGTTTACTTCCTCAACAGCAGTATCGCGTAAAATTCACTATACCACAGGTATCGCGGGCATCTACATTTCGGTTCGTATTGCGACTGTTCACGAACATCAGTGTGGTCTGTTTAGCGCGCGTCGATGTGTACCGCTTGGGCCCGAGTTTCGTCGAGCTAAATGGCACGGGAAGGGGTTAATCCCACACGATATGAGACCTGAAATTCTGTTACAATAAATGTAGAAATCAATACTATTGCATCTATCGATCATTTCCATCAGACCGTCTTTCCAACTTGGCTCTGATGCCATTTAATATGACGTTTAATAATATTATCGAAGCAATAATTCACAAACCACCGGTGAACTGAAAGATAGCATCCGACGGGTCATTGAAGAGATTGAGCAGCCATTATGCGTGGATGTCGTAAAAAATTTAGAAAAAAGGGTGATTCAGTGCAGAAAGAGTTTAGGTGATCATTTCACCGATATTGTATTGCATATATATAATTTTTTATTTACAAAAACTATCGGTAGCCCTTGTCGAAAGACCCTGTATTTCCAACGTATACATTTTTCTTTTTATTTGGAGAATTAAGGATTGCGTAACGTAAATGTGTACACGGTGGAAGCCACTGTATGTAATGTGAATCCATTTCTTTTTCTTAAAAGTTTGTCTACTCGACGCTGACTATTAACGGAGCATAGTTTCTGAATAAACAAGAACGTACGATTTTGTGTCGACACGTTCTCGACGGTTTGACACTCATTGTCAGTCACAGGTATAAACCGAGATTCTGTTGCTTGGAATATCTTCAGTTTCCTGGTAGGATAGAAGTGTACCCCAAGGGAGAAGCAGCCCTCGCAGCCCAAGTGGCACCACTAAAGCGCTAAATTTTTTGTGACAACTCTCTTGGAGCAGGACGTGAAGAATGTTGCACTTTCGCGATCCCATCTGACGCACAGATTCTTGTCGCGAACATACGAACTCATTCCGCTTCTGTCGCTGAAATTCCCTTTTTGTTGAAAGCAGCTAACATTATTAATACTGATTTTGGGATAACGAATTATTCAACTACATTCGGTTTCATGCTGAATACGTGGAGCGTATTATCAGCCCCCTAATTAGATCATTAATTCATTCATAAAATGAGTAATACTTATGACGTATTTACGCAGACCACAGTGGCAAATATTGTACTGTTGCAGCAACAAAATATATTTCAGAAATGAACTCGGGAATTGTATCGACTCGTAAAATATGTTCATTTTATAAAAAGTTTAAATGCATGCTATAAACAATTGTATGAAGTGATTTTCTTGCGAATGCTTAATCAAAATGTGGTAAGGTATTAAGTCTTGTATTCAATAATAAGTAGAATGGCGATTTGGAATAAAAACTGAGAAACGAGCAGATAAAACTTGGAATTGCGGCTTTGCTTTTTAATTATTAACACTTTAAAGCCCGTTTAATCCTCAAATAGGGGCGCGTGTAATTAGGTCTGGAAACGTGTATACAAGAGAGAGAAAAGACTTGTATAAAATCGATAACTTAGAAACAAAATTATATAGTCATGGAATTTATATAATTACTGCAATAACATAATTAAATAATACATGGCTTGTGTAGAAAAATAAAGCAAGATAGACGTTGTGTTTTATGTTCTGCAAATGAAATCATATCTTTGTACTGAAGTGATGATCAAATATTGCACTAAATATTGTTATATTATTTGCCAGAACAATTTTCAGATTATCAAGTTTGTCTATAATTAGAAAACTATTCAAAGTATAACTTGTATGGGCCACAAAACTCGATTTTACATGCATAAGATACAAAAAGTTATAAAAAATGAAAATACTGCAGGTCAGAAAATTATTTTCGATTTAGAATTAAAATTTTTTCTAATGCAAACGGTTAAGATAACTTAGAATTACTATAAAATTAACTACATAATTTTGATTTAACTGTATAAATAAGCATAACTATATAACTATTAATTATATAACTCTTGAATTAACTATATAAAATGATTTTATTGAACAAACCATGAAAATATTGGTCTACCACTACTGGTAATTCCCTAAGAATGATTATATGAATAGAATTAATTAATTCCAAGAGGATAAGTTAACAATGATCATATTTATAATAAAATTGTAACCTGTAACCTGCACTTATTATAATTTTTTTCATAGTTATACCTATTATGATTGATTAATATAAGACTTTAATTATTAATTCCGTCAATATTTCTATTAATTTAAAAAAACCCGTCTTTAATTTAGGAGCAGGAACAAGATAAACAATTTACCCCCCTGCCGCCCATTATCATCGATTGAATATCACCATCATCTTCAGTTGATTTTATTATTTTTTCTCTTCATACTGTTGGAATCTCTTCAATTATAGAAGTAATCAATTTTATTAATTTAATTTCTTCATTTTTTGATCCTTTGGGAGAAGGTAATTCAATTTTAAGATTTGAAACAATTTGGTATAATAATTATAAGAAAAATGTTTCCTTTAGGAATCAATTTGCATCGAAATGCGTACTTTATTAATGTTGAGGTACTGAATAATTGTTATTAGACTGCGGATTTTTATGCAAAACGAAAACTTTCTGCATTGATTGCAAGATACTGCAGCAACATACACATTAATTTTTCTTATTAATAACTTCATTGAGTATGTAAACTAGTATTTAAACTACTCATTTTTCTTATACATGCATAAAACCCGCGGTTTAGTTATTATTTTACTTGTTTATCGTTGCTAAGCATAATAGAAACGGAATTGGTTTCCTCGCTGTAAAATATTTACCTTAAGCTTCTATCTGCAGCCTCTATTTATTTCTGTGGCCCGGTATTTTCAAGGTATCTCTTATTTCTCCCTGCTTGTTTTTCTTGAGCAATCATTATAAATTCTCCGTAGTACAGCCGAATACATTTTTATGAAATTCTCTGAAAACACCGCATTATGCCAGAGGATTCTCTAAATCTCTAATCGTATTAGAAAGTAACCGTGTTGTACGGGAGTTGTTTTTATTTAGTACGATGGGACAGAACAGAGAGAATATGCTAATTACTCGGGACACAGAAATTACCATACACTACATCATTAATAAAGTTTATTATGCATTCAACACTTAAACTGCATTTTTTGTCATACTTATAACAGCAAGAACAACGAATTTCGATGAAAAAGAATACACACACGTCTTTCACGTATCTGTTGCACAGTCGACGATTAACAGCAGATTTACGGATTACCAAAAGCAGCTGTTTCTGTGTTCTGTGTTCTTTACAATTTCAATAATCGTAAATTAACACATGTAGAAACTTCGACGCGTAAATTCTAGCGGTAATGACAAACTAATAAATACACATGCTTCTGAAAATGTTAGAGAAGAATATATGAAAACGTTAATAACTCTGTAATCCTCCTTATGTATTCATCTTCATTGTTCGATATTTTATTTTTGGTGTTTCACCTTTAAAAAATTCTATGTGACGTACTATGTAACATTAAAAAATGGTCTAATTATTTCAGATCACGTTCAGTAAAGTTTAAGGTGAAATAGGAATGTTTTGAAACAAACTTGCCAGCAAAGTACACAGCCTAACAGAGTAATTGAATAACCAAAGCTGTGCGCCAGCAATGGAATACAGATGCAAGTACACTCCTTTCTAGTTCTTGTGGCTTCAATCATTCGGAAAACTGAAGTTCCAATGTTGTCGGTAAAACTGGCAGGTTTCTCTTGACATTTGTACCTTTTTTAATTAAATTACTACGCTCATTAGTTAGATGCGAAGTATTACATTACATTTGGTAACATATATTCTGCAAAAAATGTAAAAGTTACTTTGAGTTCACAATTATTCACAGCACTGTAGGCGGTCTCTTTTAGCTGAATCATTTATATTTAAAAGATAACTAAACAAAGCATCATATTTGTATATTGCTATATTAGAAGTAATAGAAAATAGAAATATACAAATATGATATTTTGTTAAGTTTTGGTTTAGATGTCGGTAACGATATAGAAGTTACTTTCAGTCCATAATTATACACACCACTTGTACATATGTACGTGCCGACATTGCGGTGATCGGTAAACTCCTGCATCAGATCAGACACTATTGGAGATGAACGATGTATCATCGTGTGTATGTGAGCGCGTGGAGCGTTTATTTTGACTTTGATTCTTCGGCAGTGCTGCAGACGAACGGTCAAAGGGGCCATGACGCTCTAAGTTTGTTTGTAACCGTCGAGTATAGTTCTGTTTCAACCGAACCGCAAAGCAACGTATGGTGCTTACATTGTTATTCGAAAAGTGTTTATTTAGTTATTTGAAATACCCGCGTGTGCAAGTGACTGGAGATGGGATCACGTATATTGCAAATGGGTTTCACGAGTACTGTCGAGTCTAGGGCTGCCAGTGCGTAACACCCTAGACGGAAAATACCAATACTCCGCGATATAAACTATCTCTCGGGTTGTAAGGCCGATTACGCAGAGCGACGGAGTAGATTGATTTGGCTGTCCCACTAATTAAAGGTGAACAGCTAGTTTAGGGTAATAAGAAATATATTTAGAATATATTTACAGGAACGATTTGCTACAGTGACTACGATGTCGAACTGCAGGAATATCGTGATTGATCGATGTAGTGGCGGGTCCGGACCTTGAAGACTGCACTTGAAGTACTGTGTAAAAACACAGACTAAGTTCGATGGTCTAAGGTGGTAAACTACGCTAGTACGACTCTGGCTGAATGAGAGACAATACTGCTTCCCGCACTGATCTACAGATCGACTGAATGAATACTGAACGACTGAATAACACGGAATACGGAATGATGCGGACTGAATTGCAGAAAACGGAATGTTGCGGACTGAATGAAAAAGCAAATTTTCTGCCCTTTTTATACGATTCTCCGAAAGAGATCTCGAACTTGGATTGGTTGCTGGTCATGGAGAAAGGGAAGTTAGAAAGCCCGTGCCGCCCTATGACGTAGGTAGCGGAAAAACCCCGAGCGCGTGACCAGAACGGCCCATCCGGCGACCCTATCAATAAAACCCGAAAAAACTAAATTAGGGAAATCGCTTTATGACTTGTTGTAAACATAAAGCGATTTAGACCCTAATCCAATTTGTTAATGCGATTATCCGCTGCGAAAAAAGTCCTAAAATAATAAACCCTCCAAATTCGAGAAATCTTGTCTTAAAGGAAGAAATAAAAGAATCGCGAAGTGAAAGTTCCGTTGCAGGACGGAACAAGTACTTCGAAAAAGGAAAGCAATATTTGGAAGTACGTATACTGAAATTCATTATTAGACTGCGGACTTTACGCAATATAAAAATTTTCCAAGATGATTGTCAGAAACAGGAATTAAATAGGAATAAATTATTACCTGTTGCACATTATCAAATTCTCCTTGTGTCTACACAGCTTCATACACCAACTACACATTCGTACCATAAATACATAAAGTCCGCATATTACTCATTGTACGCAGAGATAGTCTAAACGGGTATCAATATACAGAGTATCTGAAAAGTCACTCGCAATCGAAAAATGAGGTCTTTTGGAGCAACTCTTTCCTGAACGAAAATGCAACCCGCTGCTTTGTTTACGAGGCATTAACGAAAAACAGTGACCAATGGGAGACGAGCTTGGTCGGCGTAAGACGGTTGAGCCAACGAGCGGACGATGACCAGTTCCCCTCTTTGGCTCGGCCGTCTCGCGCCGGCTGATCTCACCTCTCATCAGTTACTTTTTTTTCGTTAACAACTCGTTAATGATGCCTCGGAGAATATTTTTGTAACGGAAAAAGTTACTTCAAATGACCTCAGGAACCCTTCATTTCCCGATTGCGAGTGATTTTTGGGTCACCTTGTATTTATTTAGCTAATTGGAAACAAAAAACCCTAATTATGGTTATCGTTCGCGATGTTTCTTGTTATAATTCTGAACGAGATAAACTAATCACGATAATTCCGAGTGTTTTTGGTCGTGAATAGTCGTGAAACACTTCTGCCACACGTATATTAAACTGTGCAGTATGATAAATGACTTTCTACGACTTCAATGCTACAACTAATATGTCAACTCTTGGCATATTACTTGCCTACCATACTGTAAAAAATATTGAATTTCTGTTGCCAATGCCGTAAATTTGATTTTCAATATTTTAAATGGTCCAAAGATATGCTTTCCATATTACATGTCGCATTTGACGTCGCATGCAAATTTATTCGAGGCTATCAATAATAACTTGAACGTTGCGTACCATCGTTTAATAATTCAGTTTTCATTGAACAATAAATTTTTATCGGAATCAGTTGCATATAGTATGTTATAAATGGTTTTTTGGTCGACGTTCCATGTACAGAGTGGACAAGTTTGAATATTATTCTGACGCAAGAAATTAACAAGGTTCTAGAAATTATGATAAGAGATGACGTATCTAAAGTTTGGTCGTTTTGTTCAGAGAATTGGGCATGCAGTCCAATACAGGCCGGTGATAAATTGCGTGGACGGATCGCAATTAATCTTGTTTTTGCGGTGGTATTCTGTGGCCTTGACGTGGACTTTATCAGTGATGCAATTAAGTACTTGCATCCGGAGAACAATCGATTATAACTTATAGAATGTCTGCCTCTAGGATCGTATTTTGTGTGAATGTCCCCATGCTTGCCTAATTGCAAGATATTTTTTAGAGTTTCAGGTGTCCCATCTGTTCCTCGTGTTAATTTGACACTATTTTCAAGTTTCAGAATATATTATTTTGCTATCTTTAGAAAAATTGGTCTCAGACTTTACGACCTTTATCTTCCTAACACGAAGTATGTGTATATATTATTATCAACGTAAAATTATGTAGTGTAAAGATGTGAGAACATTTGTTACAAAAAGAGTCTTTGTGGGTCAATTTGACACACATGAATTTTACGAGCACAAGAGGACATAGCATTTCTTTCTTGTAGATGAAATACCGAGAAGCTACAGGGAGTTATTTATTTATTTATTTATTTATGAATGCTTTAAACCAAATGAGTTATTTAGTAAGTACAGGATTGTTACATGTACACATTTCAATTGATTCGAGCGAAAACGATTGAAAACTTGAACAATAAAGGACAGAATGAAAACAGTGTAGTAGTCACTATGCTATTCTTTTTATCTCAACTGTACATAACGCACGCTGTGATAAGTATAAAAAGCAATTTATCCGGGACATCGTTTCATTTTATGTGAAAAGTATGAAGAGATCATCGCGTAAATGATCGATATTCTTTTCTTTATTTTCAATAAATATTTAGTAAAATTAATTGTTCGCTTTTTGTTATATTGATTTTTTACGATAGCGTTATTTTGACACACGAAAGGCACATTAAGTTGGAAAAATGAGGGCAGGTGAAAGGAAACGAACGGATTTTCGAAGTTATTTTGTTACTGTATATTT
Organism: Augochlorella aurata; assembly: GCA_028455555.1. Lineage (NCBI taxonomy): Eukaryota > Metazoa > Arthropoda > Insecta > Hymenoptera > Halictidae > Augochlorella > Augochlorella aurata. Next base: position 464,203 of record CM052154.1, read on the forward strand.
AACCTACAGCGTCATGGGTTCGTTGCTCAATAACGATTGATGTATATTCATAAACCTGAAGAGACGTGGCAGCAATTAATACGTTTGCCAGACGAATTTGCCAGTGGTGGACTTCATCCATAACGATGTCTCCGCGCAGTGGTTCTCAGTGAAAATTTTAGCGACGTTTTCTAAAAAATCAAGTTTTATATAAATATCTATTGAATTTGCATTGATTATATTGCAGTTATTATAACAATAACTATATTTTAAGTAAAATATACGTACACTCGAAGTTAACGGTAATTATAGGGAAACTTCGAAGGATAACGTGGTACATGCGTAAAGTGCTCGGTTCGTTTTCGCACACCAACTGGTTTTTCAGGACCTTATATTAGGTCTACCGGAAAGTTCTGTCCGTTTTTGAATGGAAAGAAAATAACACAATTTTCATACATTTAATATTTACTATAGAATATACTTTCCATCGTTACTTATGACTTCTTGCCAGCGTGATGGCAACTTGTAAATGCCATTTTTAAAAAATAATTTATTTTTAGAGGCAAAGAACGCAACTAGTGCTTGGTCGACATCAGCTTCAGTTTTGAATTTATTTTCCTGTAAAAAGTTTTGCAAAGAGAGAAACAAGTGATAATCGGAGGGTGCTAGGTCTGGGGAGTATGGTGGATGTGACAGAATTTCCTAGCCTAGCTCTGCGATTTTCTGATGAGTCGCCAAAGCAGCATGTGGTAAATGAACTTTGTCGGTAGCCATATTTTCACGATCGCGTCTCACTTAATAATGACATGAGACATCTTTGTTTCAGTTTATTTAGGAGAGTACATGCGTGTGAATGCAATGATAAAGAGAGATAGTCATATATGTCTCAAATCAACATGTGCATATGGATTGAAACTTGAAGTGACACTATCGGACAGAATTTTCCGGTAGACCTAATATAGACCATATGGAATCAAAAAAGAGAGGGGAAGATAACTAGCCCACGACTAACATGGATTTCGCTTGGATTTTGGATGGATGACGGATAAAGGGATGACACACTAGAAAATAGGTGAATCAGTTCGGCGAGTAATCGTACTTATCGCACGAGTTGCTAAAGAGAGAGTACAATAACTGGACTGGTAAACAGCTGAGTATCTAACACCTCCATCTACGTGTAAAATGAAAAATATTTTTTGATGTTAAAAATCAATACCAGTTACATTTCAATACGCACATGAAGAGCGATACTCATTTATCCACTTCATGAATTGGAAACCACTTTATGAATTAAGTTACAAAGGTACAAATTTTATTATGTAGAACTAAAGCAAGCATGCACAAGCATTTTATATACCTCTATCTCCGATACAATGGCTTTTACTATTCACCATTTATAATTTTATATAAAATTCGTAATGGAGAAATGAATATTTATACACTACTTATTGAAAATATATATTACAAATATAGATATAAAATTAAATTGCTTGATGCCATCTGCAAATCTGGGTCTTCGAGTAGGTGTGACTCGTGGTGGAAAAACTTAATTTTGTAAGTGGATCAATAGTATTTCACTAATTAATCATACGAAAAAAAATGTATTGTATGTAAAAATAGTTTTTAGAAAAATATTCAAGACATACTTTCTTTCTGTAATATCCATTGTTCGCATTGGAATTATGAACACAGCCCTCAGAGTCAGAAATAAAGAATTATGTTCCACATCTTGGATGTTTATCTTTAGATGGGAAACTAACAATAAGTGGAATAGAAATATTTTAGAAAAAATACTATATATAAATTTAATTTATTTTTCCAATTTCTTCTATAATTTATCAACATATTTTTATCGAAGCGTGCGCGTAACCTATAATCCAAAACAAGAATTACGAATTTCTGAGATTTTTCGTTTTTTGTCATTTAACTTATTGTTAAACTTATATTTTTCTACCTCGTGCGAAGAGAAATATTTGAACTTGTTTTATAGAAGAAAACGTGTTGTACTTGTAAAATATGTTGAATTTTAATTTGATCGCGGATTCTGTGCTTTTACGAGAACAATGAGTAGATGAAACACAAACAAATAAAACTATTTACATTTGTAATTTTCAAGAAAATTGACTTTGAATAAAATTAAAATTTTCGCGTTCTTTTATATTAGACACCTTGTTTTTGTACACTAATGCATTCCTAGGTTGGCCAATATCTTCTGGGCACCGAATATGGAGACGTGATTTAATATGAGAAAATTAGCACAGGACGTGTTTAAACGTTTAACGCGCTTAAAGTTTCATCAGAATCAGCTCGTATAGCTTAAATTTGTTCCCTTGTGAAAGTCGGAACCCTAGAAGCTCGCGTGTTTGCGAAAACCATGCCGTAATAAATTAACTTGTTGTGGCTTGACTCTAATACTAATTAAAAGATAGCTGAAAATACCGCTTGCGAACATCTCGAAAATAACGAATTTAGAACCGTGAGATTGCTAAAGGCAGCATTCGCGTTGCAACATCTTGTATGAATTACATTCGTTAAGACAATTAAAAACGTCTGTTTATTCACAATTGTATTCGCTGGATTTTATTATTTATATTGTCGATATTTATTGTCGATAGATGGCCTTGTATAAAAATATAGTCCTCACGAGACAAGAAGGCTCTTTTGTATTTGCATTCCACCTCTTACTAGCTTCGGAGCTGAAGCAGTAGGGCAAGATCTTGTTAAAAGCCGCTGAGAAAGTGACAAAAGTTAATAATTGTAATAGTTGACGTACTAACAATATAAAGGAATAAATCCCTCAACATAAGGTAAACAAACTCTAGTAAGCTCAACCACAAATCAACAATGAATGAAGATAAAGATAAGAAATCTAGAAATATGAAATATCACAACTCACTATTACAAATATTTTATACATACGTGAATTGTCAATTTCAGCTTTTCAAAAACCAAACATCATTGTTTACCATTTCATATTCAAAATCTTCTGGAATTTACTGTTTGTTTAACAATGAACCTATTATATTGGTCAAAATGACTGGATTCACATTTTTCAGTTTACAGTTATTGAAATTATAAAAACTCTTTCATGGTAAACGATTGAATAAGTATCGTACATATAGTAAAGTTTAAATAAATTTAGTCTTGTCATTTCTATGAAGCCGCACATGTCTATCACTTTTAATGCTCTATAGGTTTAGTGTGAATTGTATGTATTCAACATCTTACATAATAACTGTAACTCATTATCACATAGTTGTCGTTATCACTAGAATCCGCATAAACAGTTGAGTTTGATTTTAAAAAGTAGCTATTATACATAGCTGACATAACCTAACACTAAAAAGGACTTTCGCGTCTTATCCTATAATATAATAGTTACAAGATTGCATTCAATTAGATTTTGAATCATTTTTATTATAATATATTTAGTCAATCATGTTCCACAAAAACAAATTAACGTAATTTCCATAATCCTGACCGGTGATTGTACATTTAGTGTCAATCTATTCTTCTAACTCTAATCATTCTCAAACTATCCGATCTGTTGTACCTTTCATCTTTAACCCTTTCGCTTCGGGAGTTCAGTCCGCTGAAGTGTCACCGTACGGAAACACGCGCCAAAAATGTGCACTGTGCGCGTGGTTTTTGTAAATACGTTTTTTAAGTCTAAAATAATTACTATGCTTAATAAAACAATTGTTGCTCTAATATGGCACGTATTTTTCACATTTTTAATATGGAAAGACTTATATAAAATTATATTAGCTACTCTAAAAATATTAGACCAATTACAGTTGACATATTTTTCGTATGCCGGATATATTCGACGCTCGTATGCACAAGTCGACGCGCGGATGACGGATATATCCGTCGCTCGAAGCGAAAGGGTTAACTTTGCGAACAGCGTTCATTCTCTCAATATGAACAATGCCCGACAACGAAGTATGTGTCAAATATTTTGCTCTGAACTACTTCCGCCCAAAGTTTCGTTACGCTCCTTCGTTACGATGACAAGTTTATCAAGACCGACCATTCACGTTAAACATTTTAGGAACTTCTTAGGTACAATTTCTTATTTTGACAACTTTCTATGTACTCCAAGAATTTACGGTCCTATGTCTCCGTGATCCAACATACCAGGGTTGGAACTGTATCGGTTAACTTGTGCGGGTATATTACGGCAATTTCGTGTTTCCTCTGAGGGGGCATGGTATTTTAAAAACTGTCTGCACGCTGTACGGTCGACGTATATTCCACAGCAACGTCCTACTTTCCCTCGTTCCCTTTCACCTGCCTCTAATATTGCACCACGGTGTCCGTTCTTTTTATCTCACCCCCATATGAATTTACTTCCGTATTTTCCACGATCCCGGATGTTCTGAAAGCCAGTGGACTAAATTTAGCTTAGGAATGCTAGTCCAAAATAAGTTGTTATCAATTTATACGATCTTCCTCTTAACGCTTTACTTGCCGGTAGCTTTGAAATAGTTCTTTTCTAAACGAACATCAACACGGTTGAGGATCTTTTGATACGTTTTTCAAAAGCGACAGTAATTTGATGCGTAATCCAGTAATCTATTTTCTATCATTGTACTACCTTTCTTTCCGAAGTGTTATTCAAAAGAAAACTGGTGAGGTTTTCTTCTAAACACAGCTCAGTGATTAAGAAAACTATTGATACGCGTGCGGTAAATAAAGTGTTACGTGACAATGGTCACACTACGCTAAGTTTCGTGTATGTGTACATTATTTAAAAAAAAATACCCAGAATTTCTAAATAAGATACGAAATATTCACTTGGTCATCATAATTGATTTTAACGCCTTTAAAATACACCCCATTTTTGCGAATTCTCTGTGTTATACTGCGGAATGCACCAGTCTTTCAGATGGTTTGGTTATTATTTTGATTATACTTGATGAACGGGTTACTGTACTCATGATTAATCATATGGGGTTAACGTTAAATGCAAAAATAAATAAAATATTTCTCCATTTCAAAATTGTACTGAAAAAATAAAAAAAGATAGTAACAACAGCCGCGGAATTCGAACCTACTACTATCTACAGATTTCTAGTCAACCGCCTTATCGACTTACTACAACTTGTTTTGCTAATGAGCGTTAAATAATTCATTTACTGGGTACGTAAAAAACTTTAAATCAAAAACATTTTGATACTAGGTATATACTATAACTTGCACATACTGCAAAAGTGATTTCCACTACCATAGGGTCCCTCTGCGAGTTTCCCCAAGTGATTTTATTGTTGTATTACCGTCGATGGGTTAGTTATTTCGGACTTCGAAACCAGGCCTGCTTGGAACATTGTACATATACCGTACAGAAAAATCACAACAAAAAGGCTTATCGTAGTAATCGAAGCAATAAAGTTTCACAACGCTGAAGATGCGAGGACATTTCACATAACGACGACTCCAGTAGCAACACGGACCGATTTCTTCGTCCCGTTCTTGCGATTTCTTTCTTTCGTTATTCGCGGCATTCCGAGTCGCCGCTACGTCTTACGTTCGCAACGCCTCGTAACGGGTAATAACCTTTTCTAGTATACGTCCGAGTTTCTCTCCCCTACAGCCATGACAGTGGCTAAAATGAAACGCGAGTCCTTCGCGCGGAGAGCAATTGCTTCTTCTTTTAGCCTCCCAAGGGGTCTCCTTGCCCCCTCCCCCCCACCCTGCGTTCCATGTAACTTTCTACGGGACATACTTAGGAACAGCCCCGTCACTTAGACAAAGACACAAGAGCGGAAATGAAGACGGGACTCGTTCGAAGTTGGATATGAAGGCGGCGACGCGGCTCGGTAATGTTCCGTACGGCATTTCTCACGGATTACTTCATTTGCCGGTTCACAACGAAAGCTGGTGTGCGTGAAACTGCTCGGATACCAATGTCCCGTCTGTTTCACTGTACACTTAACGTGATTGGACGGAAAGCCAAGACAAAGGGAACGCGACGCGTTTCCGACTATGTCATGCTACATGTTACTTTGCTATTGGTGATTATGTCATTTCGTTCTATCAAATTGTATATCCTTTTCAGATTGATTTTAACAAAACGCAGTCGAGACTGCTTGTGCGAAAGCATTTGCGCGTAGTCGGCAAATTTCATGGTTTCCGATTCTGTTGCATCACTTTTCAAAAATGGATATAGCTGTTATAATATCGAATAGCTTTTTATTGAAGTGAAGGCTTTTCAAATAGTTGATATTTTACAATTATAATTACTTTGCCATTTTATTATTTTATTATGTTCTGGTGACTAGACATTTTCGACGTAATTACTTTCGATGTAAATGTTTGTACTTTCTTCTATATCGCATTGCATATTATATATTTTAAAATACGTATATATAGGTCGCAGGCATTTGATGCACAGTGTGTAAAACCCTATTTATATGGCTCCGAACGGTAATGTGTTATAATACAGCCAAATATTGTTTTGCAAATAGCTGTAAACTTGATCCCTTAACTGATATACTGGTATTACGAATGTATCGAGAGACCTTTCCCGTTGAAGCTGAGTCCAAACACGACATCGCTCGTGCTTTTTTCAATAATATTATAATTTTTTCATAACATTATGTATCGATAAAAAATGTTCAATTACACGGTAGTTCTATTACACAAAATACCCGTATCATAGAATATGTAATACTCGTGTAATAAGAATTATACGGGTTAAAGTTCGGAACTGTTAATTACACGTGTACACATGTACTTACAGTGGTGTGCATCATTATAAACTCAAAATAACTTTCACATTGTTATCGATATCTAAACGAAAATTTAACAAAATGTCATATTTGTATATTTCTACTTTTCTATTATTTCTAACATTGAAATATACAGATATAAGGTTTTGTTATGTTTTTTTTAGATATACAGGATGTCTCAGTGAAAGGAGGCCACCTACACTACTGGAAATAATTATAAACTCAAAGTAATTTTCACATTTTTACTGATACTTGAACAAAAACAAAAGAAAAACTATATTTGCATATTTCTATCTTCTACTATTCCTATAATATAGGAATATAGAAATAGGGTGTTTTATTAAGTTTTTGTTTAAATAGCATTAAGTTACTTTCAGTCTACAATTATTCAGACTACTGTAAATACACGTGAAATAGGGATCTCTAAATATGTATTGTATATTATCGTGATACGTAACTAATTTGAAGGTGCATGGTATGATTTCATAAAAGCATCTCAGCGTTGATGTTTTAACGATTATACTGATCCCATTTAAAACATTTTCTTTGAAGAATGACACAGCGATGGGAAAGCTTTCCCCATTTCCGTAAGTAGTATTGAAGGAAGTAATTATCTCTTACAATGTTCACTTCGTAGATCACAGTTAAGCGTAAAACTGTTGTCATACTGCAGTGCCTGTAAATGAATTGCTGAGATCAAAGAAAATTACTGTCGATTCTTAACTAACCATTTTTTACTATCGATTCAACACAAAAAGTACAGTAAAGACTGTTATCCGAAGGTTTAGTTTTGTAATATCCTGATACCAAAACATTCTACAATATTATCTAAAAATTTGATTCAAGTTCTCTATCATGCAAGTATAACCTTCACTTTCACGCCATATATTTATATAATAATCGTACCACGTAAGCAAATTTAAAAAACATGTTAAACTGGTAATCTTATCTATAAAAGTAATTGTTAAGAGTAATATAGTGACATGTTATTTAAACATTTTTAATCTTTATAAATGTGTAAAAAGGCTTATTATTAACTTGCATTTCAATTTTCAAAAAGGTTGAAAAAGTACGATTTTGACAACCTGTATCCTAAATGGTATTTCTGTTATAACTTTTATAATACCTAATTACACGATTCAAAAAGTGTACTGCTGAAGGTGAAAAGTGGAACATGCTCATTTATAGAATGATTTGAGCTTAATTTATGTACTTGTTTATTAAAGAAATGAATATTTGTCAAAAATCAAATACATTGAGGACAATAATAAAGCTTGGTGTGTTTTGATACGTTTGCACATGCTTCATTTACCCAAATCGAGTATTTCAAACATTGTATTATATTCTCAAGGCGAACTTCTTCACAAAAATTACAGAACCACTCTTCTTCATTGACCGATATAGTAACATTTGAAGATGTACTTGTTGAAGCATTATTTAGTAATGCTTTGGTGGTACGATCTTTATTGGTGTTGGTTTCCTTCGCTGTTTTTTTTCATTTTGCTAATTGTCTTACTTCTCTAGTACCCAATCAAAACAAGGAAACTACAAAATGGAGGATCCGTTGGACTAATTTTTGATATTTTGCGCAAATATGGTAAAATTGCCATTTCTTTTTAACGTTGACGAAGGTCTTTGAAATGTTGGTTTAGGAATTACAAATTTCTTCAGATGCATTAACAAAAGAAGATAATAAATTATATTTACAAGTGTCTTATACATAAGTGTTCATCCCCATGAAGTGAATTCGGTCATGCAAGCTGCAGCAAAAAAGTACATACTATAAACAAATCACACATTCGTGTAAAATACAGATATAAAACAACATGGATCGTAAATAAATAATAATCTTTAAAATTTCAAACTTTTTGAAATATATTGTTAAACAATAGAGGTATGAAACTGGTAATAAAAATGTAAAAAACATTTATTTTTATAACTTTTAAACTTAACTCTATAGTCGTTCAAATACTTATGTGACGTGAAAATTCGATGTTTTTTTTATAGTTCTTGAATGATGTAGGCAACGTTTTATATTAAATCGAGAGTTTGTTGTATTTTGACCTCTGTATACTCTACTTTAATATACCGTGAAGTATTTTTCCCCTTAATCTATATTTATTTAAATATATATGGCGTAAAAGTCAAAGTTATCTAAATAATATAATGCTTAGAAAATATAACGTTTGACTACTAGAATATTGTAAAAATGAATTGTTCATATGGATGAGTCTCTACTGTATTTTCTTCATTCCGCGACTCATCACAACAATTACTTCGGAAACACTTCTACAAACATCACTGTAGTAGAAACATTCGATTTAGGATCCCTCTACATCTGTTACCAAACCTCGTTAGCCTACCGCGTAATCCATGTAACGAAAGTGGTAACGAACGTAGTAATGAACGTAATTACCAACGTGGCAACAAACTTTGTTATCACGTTCTATTGTCTAAACAATAACGAATCTAAACCGTAATATATTACTGATTCCAGTTACTTGTTGCATAAATTACAGGCGTATGCTTACTGTTTACTTAATCTTTTATTAGTTTAAACTTAAAACTTCAGAAAACTCGTTTTCATACGAACTTTTCATTCAAACATTTCCATGAATGAAAATAAGAATGTTTTTGTATTAAGTAATGCTACGGGTATCCATAAGTAATGACGTTTTGACTCCGTTGAAGATCAGCTTCCCTGGTGTTCACCATTGTTCTTATATGTGAATTGAGGAATGGAATCCATTTCTCATAACAAAGGAAATTAAAAAAAGAATCACGCTTTTTAACTTTGTTAGTTAAACCCAGAATGAGAGTTTAAATAATAGGTTTTGTAGGTCTGAATGATTTCTATGACATAAAATTTATTCAAAGTCGATTAATATTGTTACGAATTGTCAACAATTAAAAAACGTGAAAATAGCACTTTTCGCGATTTTCGACTAATAACTAGAAAGTACCGACGTCTATAAATTTTTGTTGCAAGCACAAGTGAAATGTCTGCCATTCCAGCTAATTGCACTTCGTGAACAATTTTTTTAGATATTGTCTAGTATGCTGTTCACTTTAATATAGAAAAAAAAACCAGTAAATCACTTGGCTTCATTTTAAGAAAGTTATTTTATTTGAAACGGTGTCCAAATACTGTAATGTCGCACGTAAAACTATAGGTCTACAGAAGAATAACGGAAATTCTGATCATGGGTATGTGAGTAAGTTCCTTTCACCGATTATAATATTGTGGGACTTTATTGATATCGTTTCTACTACAAAGGACATTCAGATTTTCCGAGTCTACTAGAGGAGAGTGGTTTACCGAGTGGCGCACCTACCTGAATTGCCGTAAACCGCAGCCTTTGTCCGTTCGCTCCGCCCACGTTTTAGAGTTCCCGAGAAATCAGCAAATTAAATTTAAAGAGGACAAATCGTAAAATACGAAGGTTCTTTTTGTTCGCCGAAAATTTCGTACGATTCTTGATAATGTTTGTTATTCTGCAGTATAGATGGCAACAAACTTCAGTTATACGTGGTTTCAAGGGAAACCAAAGTAACTAATTTCAGTTTGATTCTCGAATTTCCGAAGTCATTTGACAGCAGACACTTAACCCTTTGCACACGAGTGGTGACCCTGAGGTACCACTGAAATTGGTCTATTACGTTTCAAAATAATTTTTATATTAATAAACTCTAGCTTTAAAAAATTGTTGAACTGTTGGTTTGAGTCGTAAGAATCAATTTCATATGCACAAAATGCACTTTGTCACATAAAATGGAGATACTGTAAGTCAGAAAAATTATTTTACATTTACAGTTAAAATGGCTTTGAGTGCAAAGGGTTAATCTTATTTTTTACCACAATATTTTCAAGATTTATTTTGATTTGTGTAGTATATATCTTTTCAAAAACCGACTACTTGAAAGAACATTTACGTCTGAAGATACTTTATTATTTGAACTAACCGTCGGTAACATGAATTTTGCAAACATTATAAATAACTGGGGTCGCCAACGAATGCAATAAAAATCACATACATAATCGTTAACGAGAACCGTTGGCGACCCTAGAAATGCGTAGTAAGAGTATATGTACGCATAATAACTCGATATTCGTAATTTAACATGGAAAATATATTCATAATAACATGTATAATTACATTTATAATTATAAGGCTAGTTACTAACTGGTTATTGAATGTTTTAAGATATTGTAATATTGTGTAATATTATAACAAAACTATTGGAGGAGATATTAAGATGGCCGGTTTTAAGCGAAACACCTTGTATAATATCACACGTACGAGTAAATATACGTTCGTATAATATTTCATAAATTATGTGTTCAAATATTTTCTTACAGTCGTGTATGTTGGTAATTATTACATTTAAAATAAGATGAATAAAATACGATAAAATAATAATATAACACGCATACGCGTCGTTCGACGTAATCCCTATGCTGAGCTAGTAACTGGCGACGTTTACGTCGCGAACAACAAATGTGTTCAATAGTGGCCCAATTGCCATGCAGTTATAAACCGTTTGTTGACGATGCTGACTCAAACGTGGATAGTGACGGGTCTTTAACCATTGTAGGATCAAGCCGAGTGACATGTAGCTCGATCTTTTTCTCTACCGACGCGGCTCAGTATCAAACGGATCAAGCGGTCTGAAACAAGCACGAAAATTTTAAGCTAATTACAAGCTCGGGTGAATTTAAGCGGCTTAATTACCCATCGTTAAATCTGATCCGTATTAGTTGTGCAAGTATAAGACTTATACGAAATTCAGTATTCAGGAATTAGACCACCGAACTTATTGTTAGCAGTGGTGTAGCTTTTTTGTTTGACACGTTATATCGAATTTGTTGTGTGCGCCTAAGCGAGATAAATGTACATAGAAAAGTACAAATAAAACATTACTACTACGAACATATTACAATTCAAATTTTTACTAAAAAATCCGTTATAATATAAATTTGTACTAAAAAATGTATAATGATTAAATTTTGCTTCTACTTAAACTTAAATGTACAATATTATTATTATACTTTCTATTAAATTGTTATACTTTCTATTAAAAACTTGTTATAAAGTAATCGAAAAATGTTGACTTTAACGAGGCTCAGGAGTAAGTGCTGATCGCTTTAATCAGTGTGGCTAGGAAATGTATGCTGAAAGGTGAAATCTTTCTGACGCCCCACCACCCTCTGCTCCAAACAGTGGCTAAGTGAAATAGCCAAAATCAAAGAACGTTTGATAGCAATGAAATAAGACAATGCAGTCTTTTTATGTTAAATTTAAAATGTTGTAGAATAAGGGAAAGATAGAGAGAATGTAGTAGTATGAACATTTTTTAACTTTGGATATTTATGTTAAACGTGAAGTATTACAACAATATTGTGATTTATTCAATATCTTGCACAATTTGACTTCTTTTTAATGACATGGCATACATTATTTCGCGTAGATTTTGTCACTCTCATTTCAAATCCGGTCGTCAAATTTATCTACTAATTCATTTTGTTCAAAATCTTGACTTATTTTCCTCTATAATTAATATTGACTTATTTTCCTCGATCGTTAATGACATTGTTCAGTCATCCTTTCAGGAATTGCCGTCAACAAATATATTACAATTCAAATATCTACTGAGGATTTATTAAAATTTCATTTTCTATCATATTTCAGTCGATTATAATTAAAGATTTCATTTAAAAACTATTATAACCTAAATTCCTATTAATAAAATCTTTCTCAACTTAAATTTTTAGTTCGAAATCTTTCACAATTAAAAATTCTATTTAAAGTATATTGTAATTTAAGAGACACTTATAATCTATCACTAAGTTCTACAAATGGCGATACAATGTAGAGGTTTCTCTAAATGAAACTTTTTTGTTGCATATTGTTTTGATGAATGTTTCTTTTGTCATATTTGAGACGAAAAATAATGAGATAAACCATTATTTGAAATTACTATTATTTCAAAAAGATCGATATTATATTTACTTTCAAACAACATTTATTTCGTGTTCTCATTTGAAATATTATCGCATGTGGTAGCTCGAAGAATTTACGCAATCGAATTTCCCGAAAGCGAAGATTTAAATGAAACCATTTGATTGTGTTACTCTCGACTAATTTTCTCATGTAGAATTACTCCCTCCACAGGTGTACCATTGCCCGTGGGATACCCTGTACATGTTTGGATAACCAGAAGGTTAGTGGTGGTGGTTACTACTTGGAGTACTACATATAGGTGTGATATCCGTTATGGTTTAGCTCGCTAGGGCTATACCCAAAGGGGTTGGACGCCTTGCGGTCACATCAATTGCTGCGTTGCGTCTTGAGGTTTATGATACATCAATGGCCATTAAGTTACAGAGCTTTGATAGGAAAGAGCACATGCTTGTCAGGAATCATTACTTTCACAGTCTTAAGAGATTCCTTTCATTTTTTATCTTCTGAATTAAATGAGCAGCTGTTGAAATACTGCGTTTCTTTAATCATTTGAAAAGCAAACCGTTTCGCTGGTTCGCGTTACCAGTCCGACTATTCAAACCCTACAATTTTCAAGAATAAATGTCGTTTATTACTAACCATACCGTGCGTGTAAGAAAACATGTTTAATTTTTTACAATTTTTATATTAATATGTGTTATAATGAATATTCTTATTTAGCGACATCCTGTCATTTGATTGGCGATGATATACTTAGTATTAACAAGTCCAAACAGATGTCATTTTTAATGGAGATTGGGAATTGCATTTCCTATCCACTTGAAAATACTGAAACTATCATCTCGACGCATTTTATACTTAAAGTGTTTATTTATATTATAACATGAAGCTATTTTCAATTTATAACTCCTGTATGTACACTTCCCTCCAAAAGTATTAGTACACTTATAGAAAATTAAATAAACTTGAGAAACCGATAGGAAATTGTCATAATTCCTTGAATATATTTCAAAATTAACAGTAGGAAACTGTAACAAGTACATATATGTATATATTTTTTTACGTTATAATAAAAATTACATCAATTTTATAAAAGAAAATTAAATTTCCTTTCCTTTGATATATCCATCGCATTTTTTAATTACTTCTTAGACTCATCTTTCTTTCAAAACTTCGTTGTTAACAAAAATTTATTTTGCCCTCCTGTACAATGTTCATGAAGCCCCATGGTAAAACACCTGTTGTACAAATTCAGCTTGTGAGAAGCCCCTCTTATAGTTTGTATTCTAGCATTGACTAGCGTTTTCACTTCCTTTACACTTATATTTGATACATCTTAAGTGGAGTCTAACATTCTACAGGGTGTTCCAAAAGTCACTTGCAATCGAAAAATGAAGGATTCTTGAGGTCATTTGAAGTAACTTCTTCCGTTACAAAAATTTTCTCTGGGGCATCGTTTACGAGTTATTAACGAATAACACTGACTAATGAGAGGCGAGGTCGGTTGGCGCTAAGCGGCCGAGCTAACTCATGGCACGGCCGCGTGGCGCTAGCTGATCTCGCCTCTCATGGGTCACTGTTTTCAGTCAATAACTCTTAAACGAAGCCACGAATTGCATTTCCTCCAAGGAAAAAGTTATTTCAAATCACCTCAGAAACCCCTCATTTTGATTGCGAGTGACTTTTGAGACATCCTGTGTATGACATGTCTAGAATAGTTATGATAAGGTTGAATCTATTCGATTGGAATGTATGAGATTGTTATATTATGAACTTAGCTCAAATATCAATCACTAAATGTGATAGAGAGAATGCAGCTTGAGATGTGGGAGACTCTAGTGGATTATTCATTTGTTATATCAATTTCTGTGTATGATGAGTGGTATCATAGTGTGTTGATTAAATATTCATTGTTATAGCAGTAGGTGTTATTTGGGTACTACCGTTAGAAAACGAAAAATATTTCAAAGATTTATTCCTTAAAAGTTTTCTCTGTCGTGCTCTTCACTTAGCTGCCATCTGTTTTCTTGATCTCAGATGATAGGAACGAATCTTCTAACCAAGAGAGACCAGGGCTGTAATTAAAAAAGTTTTCGTTGCTAAGGCATTGTATTAGTACCTTACCTTCTTGGTGATGGCATTAAATTTCTTCTTATTGGTGGCTGGTTTTTGATTCTACTAAATATATTTCAATTAACACTTGAGCTTTATTTTTAGTAGGACACGTTTTGGATTAGGTAGGGATTCTCTACTAATTTCAGTCCGCATAGTGATACTCTGTCCTGATTACACTAATAAATTATTGAAATAAATGATCATCAACTCTAGGTATATAGGTGTTTCTAAACAACAATTGCAGTTTATGTTCGCTTCTAAATATTTTATAAATTGTTTCCAAGTAGGTAGCATCACTATCATGAACGAAAGTATTTTTTCTAATGGTGTAAGTTTACGTATCTTTGGAAGGAGCGATGAACGGTTTGAGTTGAGAATTCTAGGGGCGATTTAACTTCGAAGTAAGTACGGCTCATCCCTTTGACGACTGCAAAATCTAGTGAATGTGGAGATTTATCGAAATCTGTCGTCCAAAATGTAAGTTTTCCGGTTGATGATACGTAAAGAGACAGTTTGCGAATAGTTTGTCCTTTAACCGAATTAGTTCTACATTTACATATTTCGTTTCTAGTCATTTTGAATTGAAGATTATCTGTGTCATTTCAATGATACTCTCGTCAACTATCAAGATAATCCAACTTTATTCAGACTACTCGTTATGCTAGGGTAGATGGCACACAAATACAGTGTACCGATACAATTTGGCCTAAGCGAAACTAAGATTAAGTGACGCTATAAACATACACATTTTCAATTATAATAAAATCTGTCGAAATTAGCTAACTTTATAACGTGGAGCCTGAGATTATGCTATCCGCTTCCCCGACGAATGTATTAAAATGATTGCAGCATGCTTTTCCATTCAAGTGAAATGCTGTTTTTTAAAGTTGAACCATATGCCGATACAAGCCCGTTGCTTCCCTAGAAGTGACATTTTCAACCCCTAACTAATTCATGATCAGAACTCTCTGAATAATGTTTCTTTCCTCTTGAGATCTTTGTAACTTTCACCCTCTCTAGAGACTCTATCCTGTTTGCTAATCATTTCCAAACACTTCTTGTAGAAAGCAACAAAGACTAACGAAACTATTCTAATTTTGTTAGATTTTTGGGGATTAAACATTTTCCATTAACTTTTGGCTATTCTATATTTTAGATATTAAAAGTACGTAATTAATTTCTTGAAGTGGAAACAATCACAACTGCGTGAGTTGTATTGACTGTTGATATGACTTTGAGTTTATTTCTGATTCAAAACGAAAAGATCTTCGTATATAGCATACACACGTGTGGCTGTAGTTCGAATCATAATAGCATAGTAGTTCGAATTGAATTGAAATTATCGAATTTTTTAATATTTCCCGACCGCAGGATGTTAGAAAGTTAAGAAAAAACGGTGAATATAACAAATTTTGTATAATATTTCAAGAAATATAGTATTTCAAGTAGTATACTTCAGATTGCGTGTTAACCGTTTTCAAGCGTTTATAACTTCTAGTAATTTGAAACATACGAAATGCATATAATTTATTAATTCTTTAAGAATAGAAATTACTTAATATCAATTTTTTTGTTAAATAAATAATTTTTATGAAACCCATTAAACCACTGTCGGAGAATGCTAGTCGCATGATCGTAACTATGATCTAATGAACGAAAACGTACAGGTAAAGATGAAGCTACCCCTAACTGTAAATCGATTTTAAAGTGAATAAACAAATCAACTTTTTAAACCCTCTAGAGTCGTTTAAATATGAAAATGTAAATTTACATTTACGCCGACTATTATTACACCTACCAATTTTAAACTTCTGTGCAATATGCAAAATGCCAATCTAGAGATGACCAGAAAATTTAATCAAATTCTGTTAGAGAGTTTCGTTTTTGGCCAAAGTACGCCATTATGCGTCACCAGGTGATTTACCTGGCCTCCGTCGCATGCTTTTCCCTTCTCACGGAGGATTGCACCACGGCACGGAATATGTGTTTTAGATCGTTATTGTGTAGAAACTTTTAATTATTTAGCGTATTTTTGAATACATATTGTAGCATTAATATCTCCAAAATTTTCACATAATCACTCTCGAACCGTCATATTATCCTCTGTACGTTTTAAAGTGAGAAATTGCAGTATGAACTGCTCTTAACGGACATTAAACCTTTTTATCTTCTCGACGACGTACTTACACTCCATTTCATAATAAGCAAGCAGCTGAAACTTACTTTTATCGTCAAAATGTGATACGTCTTTTTAGATTAAGCATTTTTGACATGTTTTTTAAATGTTCCTGTTGATGAAATTGGTTTTCTTTTACTGAATGAAGCATGGTTTAGAACACTTAAATGTCGGACAACTTCGGATATTGGTTTTTCAGTCTATAGAATGATACTAATGTTTTCTTCCAAAATGTTTGGTAATGCCCCGTTACATCGTAAAATGTGTTACGAAACATATAGAGGGTGTCCGTCCATAAATGTCCAAACAAATATCTCGTAAAGGCTTCAAGTTATAAGAAAGTTCAATAAGAGAAATTTACACGGTTTCAGAACAGTTCTCGAGTTATGAAGGTCAACTTCGTTTTTTTAAATGCATACATATAATAAGTTTTGCATATTTAGCTAGTAGAGGTTATTTGCAGTCATTGCAGTATCGTATTAAAAACTGCTATTATGCACCGTTTAAATACTAGAATAGTTCATTTTTCATAGTATATCCTTAAAGACAAAATGTAGATACACTGCTTCATTTTCTGTAATATACAAGTATAGTCTTCATGCGACAAGATGGCATCTTTACGTTAACATTCCCTCTCTTCCTACCATTTATCGGTCGCTATTTGCCGAAAACGATTACCGTCCATCTTCGTTATTGTTTATTAAAAATGTTTTATGCGGAATATGATTGGTATCAAGAGATGAATACGATGCAGGAACTAGTTTCTTGCAAAGTCATCTTTTGTCGGAATTTGAAGGTCGTCAATATTGATTTGCAGATTTTTGATAATTTATCGTGCGGTATTGCATGTTATTGCATTCATCTCGAAATCTTGGGAAAAGTGCGTTTCATATTTGAGGTCAAAAGTCATTTCAAGGTCAAGTCTTTACACATGTCTGAATGTATTTTAACGTCAGACCTACACTCATACACGAAAGTATTCGAACGCTTACAATTCTAATATTCAACTAATGAAATATGTATAGTAAATTGAAGCATTTGATATAATATGACACATATAGCAAGGGATGGGTCTTAAGACTACATAAGTAGGATTAGACAGTAATTCAACAATTTATACCGTTTTTACACTACATTTATTGTAAACACGTACCAGAAGCGGCTCACAAAAGTATTCGAACGGAACATTTAATAATTATTTAAATTGAATAATTTAAAGTTTTAATAGGAAGTTGGCCCACCTTTGGCTTTTATAACGGCCCCAAGTCGGTTTTCCATTGAGTGGACTAACTTAGAAGTAACATTTGAATCAATTGATTGCCATATTTCAGTAATATTTCGTTTTAACGCTTCTTTCGAAGTAATAACTGTATTTCTCAGTCTTCTTTCTACTTCATCCCATAAATGCTCAATGGGGTTTAAATCTGGACTTTGCGGTGGATGTGGTAAAACGTGTGGAACGTTATACAATATCCATTCTTTAACTATTTTGGCGGTGTGCTTAGGATCATTGTCCGATTGAAACCAGTAATTACATGGTAAATTTAATTTTGATACACTATCTTTTAAATTTTCCTGCAAAATTTTTAAGTACTTCGTTTTGTCCATTATTCCATCGATAAACATAAGATTTCCCACTCCACTGCGTGCCATGCAGCCACAAACTAATACAGATCCACCGTTATGTTTAATAGTCGGCCGTAGATTTCGTGATTCTAATTCTGTATTCTGTTTTCTCCAGACATTTTTACGTCCATCACTACCAAAAACGTTAAATTTACTTTCATCAGAGAATAACACAGTGTCCCAGAACGAATTATTTTTATAAATAAATTTTTCGGCGAATTGTAAATGTATAACTTTATTTTTCTTGCTAATAAATGGTTTTCTCCTTGGAACTCGTGCATGTAAATCGTTATTTCTTAATAATCGGCGACACAATTCTGGATGCACTTCTTTCTGAAACTGCGTAGCCACCACTGATGCCAATTGTGATCCAGAAGTGAAAGGATCTTGTTTGATTTTTCGAATAATTGTCCTTTCTTCTTTTTCAGTTAACTTTTTCGGACGCCCACAACGGGGCTTATTAGCAATGTTACCTTGCGTATTAAATTTCTTCACAATATAATGAATTGTAGACTTGCTTCTGTTCACAAGTTGTGCAATTTCACCATATGATTTGCCTTCCTTATGACAATTTATTATTAATTCTCTGACAGACTTGCTTGTTTCCGATTTCGTGCGATTCATTTTGTTATATTATTAGTAATGAAGACTGTGGCAAAAATTTTGAATACTGTTTCGCTGGGACCCTCTGCTAGTGAACTGAGAAATATTTGTTTACATTCTATTATCGTTGGAAATGCTTAGTTGTTCAAAGTTCGAATACTTTTGTGAGCCGCTTCTGGTACGTGTTTACAATAAATGTAGTGTAAAAACGGTACAAATCGTTGAATTATTGTCTAATCTTACTTATGTAGTCTTAAGACCAATCCCTTGCTATATTTGTCATATTACATCAAATGCTTCAATTTAACATACATATTTCATTAGTTGAATATTAAAATTGTAAGCGTTCGAATACTTTCGTGTATGAGTGTAGGTGACCCTGAAAACCCTGGAAGAATGATTTTGAAAGAGAACTACTTCTTGCATCGTATTCGTCTTTGGATACCAGTCAAATTCCATATAAAATATTTTTTGTAACATCACTACTGGTGGAGATATGTGTATAGTCTTAAACAGGTTCGTATTACAAAATTAAACCAAGTAAGAGTTGATCGATTTTAATTCCCTAAAGAAATTCGTATTTTTCACATGCTTACGGTACACTTGAATAATCTTAACAAATTGTGTCACGATAACCTCTCCTTCTCTAATTACTTTCCGATACAGATTATATACACGTAACAGTCTCAAGGGACCATGAGATCGTTCATTTGACCTGAATTTAACCACCGGATCGAGATCTCTTAATAATACAGTTTCACTTCTTGCTCTGAAATATTTTAATATAAATTACATCCTATTTGATAGGATTATGGCAACAATAGGATTATAGCGTAATTAGTCGTTACGTTTCGTTTGTAATTTTAGACGAATAATTCTTGAGTGTCCTTTGCGATTTTATTTCTTATACAGTGATGTGCAGAACTTAGTGAATACCTTGTAACACGAAATGAATTTTTCCAAATTTAATTTTACATGCAAAAAATGTTCTAAATTTGTAGGACTTACATTATTTCTATAATTATTAATACTAAATACTAGTATAACTAGTGCTGCCTTACAAAGATACGTATTTTTATATTTCCTATCCTCCTAGGAATCTAATAAATTACTGTCGAAAAGAATTATTTTTTATGCATAACCTGAATAATCATTTAATATTCCTATGACATTATTCATAAAGTAATATTTCACACTTGTTATTCAACGAAATTTACAAAAGAATTTTTATTTTCAAATTTTATTAATTCCAGTCAAGCCGAAAAACTATTAATGTCAAAAATTCTTTCATATCTGTTCTTATTGGAATCTATAATATGAGAACTTTTTCCAAAAAGTACAGCAAGTATTGTAATAGGTTGTAACGTAGCCGATGAAAAAGTTTCGAAACTTTTTCGGATCCTGTTTCACACTAGAGTTTCAAACAGGTATCTTCTATTCTGAAAAATATTCTGATCGAAATTGTACGTTCCGTTTAACGAAATATCTGTTCCTGTGGAACCTTTTCAAAAATAGTTTGGAACTTTTTTAATAAATGTCTGTCCGTTCATTAAAAGTTTCATCGCAATAAATCCTTTTGGGATGTACATTTAGAAGATCCTTGTAAAATAAATGAATCACTTAATTATTATACGTTGGATATATTTAACAATATTATAATTTTTTATTTATAATCACATTAACTATTTAATATTGTTATAATATTATTAATTAAGTAATATTTAACTTTTGTAATAATGTTTGAGAACTTATATAAATTTCTTATATAAATTAACGAAATAACGGCTCCTGTTACAGAAAATTTTTATTTTTAAATTTCACCGATTGTAGTCGAACCGAAACTTTTAATCTGAAGAATTCTTTCATATCTATTCTCATTGGAACTTATGATAGATGTCTCAAGTGTCGCATCGACACTACTTTCTTGGATATTAACACTATGCCGTCCGGTGGCACGACGTTGATTCCATGCCAAAACTATCGGATAGGTGCTGGTGGCACCACGTTGGTGCCATGCCCTTAAAAAGATACCTATACTAAAAAATTTTGTTCCATGCAGTTTTTTGAGGTTAGTTGTTAGCTATTTTCTAATTCTTCGAAAAAATTCTATAAATTGTTTCGCTATGGATTTTTTTTAGGTATGGTATAGACTGAACTTATGCAAGAGTATGGAATTTCCATCATATATGTTTAATACTACTTTTTAATCAATTTACTTAATCTACTTTTAATAAAAGCGTTTCAATATCAGAATTTCTATCAACATGTCATTTTTATGTCACGTGTCATAGATTCCAGTGTAGCTTATAAAGAAGTGTTGGAATATTTTCTAACCCTACCGTACACAAATTTATCTTGAAAAACGCAACGCTTAAATTGTGATGTGAGAACATAGGAAGGAAAGTGAACGGTTGTAAATGTATCCTGGGGCCATTCAATTCGTGAGAGAAGTCAAGAAGTCGGTGAAATGGTACTTCAGTACTCTGCTTAGCATTTAAATATTGCCTACCGGGAATGCGTCCTCTCGCTATTCACCTCGAAACAAGAGACCGCAAATGGCTGAGGTATCTTTACAAAATTAAACCGTCCTATTCTCCGTCCTTGTCCTCTCCTATTGCCATGCGTGTTTCGTCTCAGTGGAATTGCTTACGCTCGAATAATTTCGCGTTGGTAATTATTGAAAATGTTTGAACGGCTTCCCTAATGTGCATGAGAACTACGCGGTTCGGTCATTAACGATAAAGAGAACCGTTGTATAAAGACTAGAAGAAAATTGCCGCTCTCGTGTTGCACCGAACGCCGTCAAATTTTCAACGTAGAATGCATAATAGGCGCATTTTTAAATGCTCAATTCGACTAACTCTGTGCACTCGAAGATATTTCATCTCGAGAATGAAGATATTTCTTCGAATCTTGAAGATTTCTACCATTTCCTTTTTCGTGCATAAAATTGAACACTTACTTATGACATACTTCAAATTCTAGCTATTTATTAAATATATTAATAAAAAATTTATCAATAAAAATTATTAAAATCATTTTAATTATTCGAAAAATTATTTGAATCGTATGAAAATATTATTTGAATTATTTGAAAAATTATTTGAATTATTTGAATTGAGGCTTTGATTGATTGTGGCCATTCGAATACGAAAGGTTAACAAATTATTATGCATTTTGAATACATGGAAATATTAATCTAGAAGTGAATCTTTTTGTGTCGACTAATTTTGTTGTTCGTTTAGCGAAAAGTGTTCACTTCTAATACAACATATGTGTGCGCGACAAGTAACTACGTTTATGCATTTTGTATAAATCAAGTGTAATTAATTATTTTCTTGTCGTTATTTAAAGCCACAGCGAATGGCGTATCATTAAGCGAATTTATGTGCGCAATTTCTAAAATGTTCTTCATATTTCATAAATAGGATACACCGTGTGTAATGAAATAACGTAAGAACGAATAGTTTCAACGAGACAAGTGTATAGAAAAAACTTTAGTACGGTATCGTTTACATAATATGGATACACGAGTAACAGCCGTAGTAACGAATTCAAATTCTTTGCTTCATTAAACACGAATTATATCTTTTTGTTAAATATAATTGCATTTTTTACTTTTACACGTACAGCACATACCATCAATTTCGCGATAAATGGCTTCATCAGGTATTCTCTAGAGAAATTCGTTTTCTACAATCTGTTTGGGGAACATTGAGGCAAGACGGAGTTCAAGTTTCTCTAGAACATAAATCACAACTTACAAGGAAGATATCGTTAAAAAGAATGTTTCGAGCTTGGACTTTTGTTTCTCGATGCTATTAGCGAGAGATGTTGATCTGGCACTGTCGCCTGTAACTGACAAGAGACAAATCTCTTTGCGCAAGTGAATCTTCTGAAATTCGACCGTCCCGTGTAACCGGAGATAAATTTTACGGAACAAAAGTGGCATTTGAGTTACAGCCCCCATATCACTGTCAAGTATAATTTGGTCCGTTTATTTTGAAAGCAGTGTAAGTCCACTTTAAAAAAAAAATGAGATACCACATAGTTTGTGATTAATTTAGGGTAATCTTTTTATTTATAACTAGTTAATGTTTAATATCTAAACACCAATGCTTTGTCCAATTTGAAATTTACCAATAAAAGACATTGCGTAGCGATTGATTATGAAACTGGTGTAAGTCCAAGTTCCATAGACATAGATGGCAGGAATTATGAAAAAAGAATTTCTAGTCCACGCCACAGGATTATTATGCTTTTATAAAACAATGTAGAAAAAATAATAAATTCATTTTACACGAATTGAAACTAGAGAATTTCGTTTCAACAAAAAACTACAAAATACGATTCAAAAACGGGTAAGAAGAAATACTAACGGAGAAAAGGTGAATTGGCTGAGAATATGTTGGGTAAGATTTTGCAAAACTGCACCATATATTATTTTATATAAAACCTCGATCGAACGAGGACACAGAATGTAAGTCGTTAGATTTATCACCTACATGTCGGGGACGACCGCCAAAATTTAAAAGAACCATGCTGGCGTCTTTGTATAACGACCTATTATATACAAAAAAAAAATAAGGATGTGGAGCAGTTATTACCTTATATAACTTCTGTGCATCATGAATATTTTAAAACACTGCCACTAAGTTTAACAGTATATAAGTATAATTAACGTTCAAAATAAAAACTATTACTCCTACTTTATTTCTTTATTTATAAATAAAATTGGATCAATACGAAATATATTTTAAGTGATATTTAATTTTTCATAATTGAAATTAAATGATTTTTGCAATTGACTAATTATGAAAATGGTAATAGTCCATTTACAACCTGTAAATATATATTATTTTAGTTAAATTCGCCTAAAAGAAATTTATATAATCAAATTACACATTGATAAATTAGTAGAAACATTGCCAGACTTGACATAATTAACTTATATTTTTGAATTGACTAATATACTGTCTTAATTCTTAATCTTAATTTCTTTGAAACGGTGTATTTAGATTTGGAGAATGTTACTGCAATTTACAAGGGGAAAAATTGATAATATAATTTAGTCTCTAATAGTAAGTCTCTTTAGTCTTTAATAAACATTACTTAGTTGACAATTTAATATAGCCGTAGAATATGATGCGAAGCACTATTTTGCGTAGTTTCAACAGCTTTGGAGTGTATCTTGGTTTTGAACCTTCAAAAACTCATATTATTTGTATTTTCTTGTAGTTAGATATTCTAGAATATGTAAGCGAACGATTCATTTGAATTTGTGTGAGAAAGAATTCTCAATTAATCCTTTTGTAGATCATATTCACCTTTTCATACATCAATTTATTCGCCAACTTTCTCATCCTTTTGCACATCAAATTCACTGTTTTGTAAATAGAATTGGACTCTTCGAAAATCAAAATTGATCGACCTATTTCATTTTTCGATTTAATATACACTACATATTTGTGAAATAATAAAACTTACATTACAAATTAATAATCTTTATTAATCTCCAATAACTGTTTATAAATTGTCATTCAATTTTAAAATTTAAAAGAAATGTTATTACAAATAATTGCAAATTAGTGAACCTAATCGCAAAAGAGTGAATTTTACTTGTAGAAGGATGAATAAGACATGCAAAGAGATAATCTCATTTGCAAAAAGGGGAAGATAATCTTCAAAAAGATTAATTTGATGTCGAAAACGATGAATATGATCTAGAAAAGCAGTGCAAAACTCGCATCGTCGAAATGTTTCACACGATACCCCAAATTTTTATTCATCCATTAACTTGAAATTTCTATTGTTCTTTCTTTTATGTTTTTTTTTTTAAATTCCTAGAAATTGCTTAAGAAACGGCAATCAGAACCAGAATACTGTCTTAGATACTGAATAAATGTTTCGCTTTTAATTCCCTTTTAAAATCTTTAAATAATCGACATCGTTTATCGTAGACTCTATAAATTATAATCTAATTGTATGTATATTCCCATACCGTAACTCCACCACTACCATGTTTAATAGCGGGAAACAGATTTCCTTTCTTGAATGCGGTACATGGTTTTCTCTAAATAGTTCTCTACAATTTCGTCCTTTTATTCCAAAAATACCAAATTTTCTTTCAGAGAAGAACTTTTACCCAGAGCTGGACTAGCTTATTTACATAGTCATTTGCAGATTTAATTTGTTTTTTTCGTTTAAGCTTTGAAACAAATGGCTTTTCACTTTTCACAATTTTATATGAAGAAATATATATAAATTCAGCTTTCTTCATATAAAAGTGA
>CM052154.1:489788-577796 GCA_028455555.1 Augochlorella aurata
TGTAGTTATGATATTACGTTTTTCTCTTCGCATCAACTTTGAAGGTCGACCGGATTGAGGTTTCGAGGTGATAATTTTTGTTGATTTCAAATTATTTATAACTCTTCGTGAAGATAAGAGTCGGCTTCCTATTGGTCTTCCTATTTTTAGAATATGATTTAATTTTTCGTTCAGTAATATTAATTTATTTTGCTTTTAATTCCATGTTAATTGTTTTTTTTATCGAAACTGCGTTATTCTTATAACTTATAAGTTGTAAGTAATGAACCTGAAGTTGCATCGATTCAAATAGGAAATTAGGTTAGGAACTGGAAAATACCGAAACCATCTTCATGGAATCACCCTTTTACGTAAGAGTATGCAGACTCCTTTTAATGAATTTTTAGAAATCTTTTTATTTCAGTTTGTATTCTTTGTTTTTACTGATATTAAATTTATGAAATCAACATTTTCAAAATTGTAAATGTGCAAAGAGTATGCAACAAAAATTTGTAAACTAAATTAGGAACATTTCTGTATGTTAATAGAAAAAAAGCAGTTCCGCATATCTTAGTGTACGCAGGCTTTTTCTACCGAATGTAAAGCGTAACGAGTTTTAAATGTAAAGGAAATTAATCCCTGAAAATCACCTTTGTCAACCGTTGTTTTACAGTGAATCTACCGTCTTAAGTCCGAGTTCAAGTCCCGTTACCTCCTTCCCTCTGTTGTCTAAAGTACTATAAATGTAAATCAGTTCAATGAATTTGCAGAGAGAGAAAGGGAGATAGAGTAAGGGATGTACAAACATTATGGGTTCCTCTTTCGAATAATACCAATTTCTTGTGTTTCCACCTGTATACGAAAGCTGCGGGCTTATTTGCAGTCGTGGACAAAATTTGTGGAAAATTTATGCTTCAAGAATGTATTTACTCATTGTCAAATATTTACGTTTCGTTTACCATGATGTTATCTCTTCACGAATTAGGAGTACGTGGGGCGCAACCAGAGCAGTAATATATATTTGTTGTTAACAATAAACCACATCGCAAGGACAACTTTTAACAGCACTGAATATCTTCATTAGCCCTCACAGAACTAGCAAGTTGAAGTCTTTTTATTAAAAAAATTATTTGATTCACAGGAAAAAAACCTTTTCGAAAGTAAATTATATTTACAAGTGTCTTATACGTGACGATTCATCCCCATAAAGTGAATTCGGTCATGCAAGTTGCTACAAAAAAAATACATACTATAAACAAATCATAAAATCGTGTAATGTAGAGATATAAAACAACATCGATCGCAAATAAAGAATAATTTAAAAAAATTCAAACTGTATATATCAAAAAATGTATTGTTAAACAATAGAGGTATAAAACTAGTAATAAAAGTTTAAATAAAATCTATTTTTATAACATTCTAAATTAACTTTATAAGTTGTCCACATACTTATGTCGCGTGAAAATTCGATGTTTCTTTTATATTTTTTCAATTATATAGGTAACGTTTCACACTAGATCGAAAGTTTGTTGTATTTATACACTTTTACATTTACGCTACATTTATGTACTCTAATATACCGTAAAGGACTTTTTCCCTTTAATGTATATTTATTTAAATATATGGCGTAGAAATCAAAGTTATATTAGCGTCCGTATACTTTTGGGGGTCCCTGTACATGTATGTCCCATCGCTCTGATCAACACCTGGGCAACTATAGTGTGCCTGTCCGAGATATCTAATACACTGAATCCACTTTTCTGCAGATTTAATTACCAAAATGTTATATTCGGCTTTGCCTCGTCACCGAATATCCGATTTTGCCCCGAATAAGATACATTGCAAAAGATTAAATATTTACACCTTAATAGATTATACATACACCGTAATGGATTATTTACATCCAAGTAAAATAAGAAAGTTAGTTCACAAGCACAATTCTGAAATGGTCACCATCGAGTTTTTAAACTAGACTCTACAACAGACGACAATGTATTCTAGTCTATGACTGATCTCAGATTGTCGCGAGACAGCGGTATCCGGTTCGTCCGCGAATCGGATTTTGTACGACATTCTTCTACAAACAGAGATCCATGTAAATATATAAGCTATCCTTTCTTTCTTTTTAGTAAACCGTATTTTAAATATGCAGAATAACAATAACATAGTGACTTGTCGATATATTTTCTCTAATTTGCGGAAATTGACTGAATTTACTATGTCTCGGAACTATAATACATTAACTGTGCTAATTTTTCTATAATTTCAGGTATAAAGCATAGGTCTGTGAATTATTTATATGTTTCTAACTTAAAAAACTGTATAACGAAACTTTAATTAGTGATATTTGGAATATTTGGAATACTTTTTACAATTCTTTCTGCATAGAAGTGTTCAATTTCTTTTTACATTCTAACATGTAAAAACTATAACGTAATGTGATGTACTGAATTAGTTAACTTGATTCAATACAAAAGGATTAAAAACACATATACATTGATTACATGTAGGATGATTAAAAAGATTGTTTTATGTAATCCGAATGATAATCTCTAGCATTGTTTAGTTCTTCTGTCGGTTTTCTCCAAGTTTTGATCTCACCAATCTTTCTACAAAATCGATCTTTTCCGATGAGTATTCCAATGAGATTTTCAAAAAATCAATCTTTGTTGGATGCGACGAAACAGAAAAATTTGGAAGAAAACCCGAGAAAGAACTGGAATTAGAAAACTTACAAGCGACTGTAAAACATGGTGGAGGTTGAGTAACGATTTGAATCTGCATGGCAGCATCCGGAATGGGTAATCTTGTCTTCATCAATCGAATCGATTACCCGAATGTATAAAACATCGAAATAATTCGACGAGTTACTAAAAACTTAGTATAAAATAATAAAGTCATAGTAATATGCGATATTTTTTACAAAATATAAGCTATAAAAGTCGATTTCAATGTTAAGCGACAATAAAAACAAAATAAAAATGGCATTATTAAAGTGTGGTACGAATGCTTTTGTAAATCGATATTATGTAACACGAAAATTATATAAATATTATATAAATACTTTCTTTATTCAATACTTAATTTTATTGAAATTTGGTATAAACAAACTATATATACATGTCCATTAGCAGTAAACAATTTATTTCAAAATCTTAAATGCATCACTTAATTTCAACAAATACTTATGGATCTGACTGTACACGCATATTGAAAATTTTTTCGAAATCGCAGAGTCAAGTTACAGACGTTAAAAGATGTGAAATTCTTTAGATTACTCACAGTTTTTAACCGAAATTCATGGAAAACTACGATTTCCGCTATTTTAATTGTTTGTAAATTCATAACAACGTCAGTCGACAAAACTCATTTTTAAAGTAGCCTCATCGTAGGACACTTGTTCATATGTCATTTTTGACATAATTTAATGTGTAAATTCGGCTGCCCAAATCTTGTCATGTACTTTTGAGGCAATCCGTGTATTGTCACTATTAAAATTTCAGAAAAATGTCTACTATTAATAGATCGCAGGTCAGATGGTAGACATACGTGCTACGAGATGAAGGAGAAATTTCAATAGAATCGGGTAAACCTGTAAAACGATGACAGATCGATTTGAAGAGTGGTTGTCGGATTACTTGAAGGTCTTCGTTACAATTCTCAGAGGAGTATAATAAATTCGAACGGTTCGTTCTAATTACGCCCGTTGGGCAGGCCAGTTATCGAGATCGCGTAGCTGGATTTTAACTAGCCAGATCCTCGGCACAAAGCTTTTCTCTTTTACTAGAGGACGCATAATCGCGATTGACGAGCGTAACGAGGCCAATGACGCGGCTGAAAAGCAGCAATTAGTATTCCGTGGCCGCAGGTGTGTTAGTTAATTCGACCTGCAGGGAATGGCCATGCGAGAAATGACGTTATCTTACTTTACAGAGTTCGTGAACCGTTCCATTTTTATGCGGGCGTACTTTATCTGTTCGAAACATTCCCTATCTTCGCAAATATTCAAGAAAAAGATCCGTAAAGCTTTGCAAAACTTTTCTTCTCAGGAGCATTGAGCTTTACGGAGTTCTCTAGTGTGAATCTTTCAAGAAATCGATTTTTTTCTACACCTTCTTGAAGAATAGAAGTTCCAGAATCGTCTACAAAACCTGCTGTCTGAATTCTTATAATTAAAAAAGTTACAGCTGACTTAATCATTCGTAATACGAATGATCAGTATTTGTATGCAAAATTTTAACTGTGTATTTCTCGAAAATAGATATGGACCGTTTATTGTGAAAGTGGTGCGAGTATATTCAAAATTATAAATTAATTATTTCAAGTCTGGCAATGTTTCTACTAATTCATCAATGTGTAATTTTATTATATAAACTTGTTTTAGACGAATTTAACTAAAATAATATATATTTACAAGTTGTAAATGGACTTACACCATTTTCATAATTAGTGAATTCTAAAAATCATTTAATTTCAATTGTGAAGAATTAAATATCACTTAAAATATATATTGTCCTAACTATTTTGGACTTACACTATTTCCATAATCAATTACTACGCAATTTCGTTTATTGGTCAATTTTAAATTGAACAAAGCATTGGCATTTTTTAAGATATTAAATATTAACTAGTTATAAATGAAAAGTTTTGACTAAACTAATCACAAATCATGTGATATCTCATTTTTAAAAAAAATGGTCTTAAACACTCAAAATCTACTTACTTCTGTCTACTTCTTAAACATATAATTAATTTATATTTTACATTTGGACAGCAAGTACAGTATTTATTAACTCGTTAAGGAATATAAAATTGATATATATTTTCGTTTCGGACGAAAGTATTCGATGGAATTGAAAAATTAGTTTGTCCATTAACACGTAGTATATGAAGTATATGATGGTACATTAAGTTACATGAAGCAGTAGTTGAAGAATACTGAATGCTCCAGTTTTTGGACGCTTTGTTCTTGAGTTTGGTACTCTATTCCGGTTTGAAACAATTTTAAGAAAACAAGTGAAAAATCCATAACTGCATTATTTATATCCATTTATTGCATTAATATAACAGTAAGTATTTACTGCATATTATATAGTTATACACCAAATTACGAACTTATTAAAAATTTATCTTATAAGAAAATGCGGTTATGTTCTTCACTTAATCTTGCAGAAAATGTCAGAAGTAAAGAACAAAAGCAATATAAAAAATTATACAGATAACGAAATAAGAGAAGCAGTAGAAGCTGTGAAGAAAGGAAAGTCACTGCAAATGGTAAACCAAAAATGTAGCATGTAGTACAATTTCTATAAAATCAAGGAATATTTCTCCTATGAATATAAAAATAGGACCATCACTAGAATTAAAATATCCAATAGCTAGTACATGCATATATTTCTGTGCAATCGCTGGACCATCGAAAGGCTCTCACATTTTGTTTTGCAATTTAAGGGTTTCACTCCATACAAAAATTTCTTTTGACATACGTTTTTAAAAATAGACCGTCTCCTATGAGTCTAATAACTGAGTCATGACGGAAATTCTTTACTTAATCGCCCAATCACTGGGGGGACTACACTGGGGTAGCACACTGGGGTTTACCACAATTACCATACGTTTATGTAGCATTCAAAAATATTAACAAAATTTTAATATATTTAAACTCAATTCTCCCAAACTTAGGATCAGTTTTAGGAAAAAATCTGAAAGAGGTGAGCTTTCGTGAAAAAGATCATTCGAACGTATGCGATGAAATTTGTTTATTTCAAGTTTTATTGTCGAAAAGAATGACTTTGAATTTTTCACGAGTATACATGAACTTGACTGTATCGTGGCTGAACGAATTTTCGTACAAACCTTTATTTACTTCGCTTTTTGTGTACCTCTGGCTACTACGAGAATTTGATTTTTCGACACCAGGGTGCCTCCGCCAGGTTTTTCTCAGCAATTTCAAAATCAACTAAATGAAAGGTATGAATGATGGATTGGTCTTGGTGGATTGTCACGGTAACCTCACTCACCACCGTCGCGCCAAATTTTTTCACCAGTTGATTTTTATTTATGGAAGCGTACCAAATTGGAAGTTTATTCAACAGACAATACAAGCTCCTCGCAATTAACGCTCGAACGGTGGATTATCTTGACAAAAACAGAACTAAGCGTTCTTAGAATCATTAATAACTTTATTTATTAATTCTTCTAAACATATTTTTTGAGGTAGACATGACAAGTGTTTCATGAAGACCTTTGAACATCGTATTCGTAAAAGCATACAAACTAAAAAAACAAACCTGAAATGGATAGCCGTTCGTGTTTGAAATCTCAGCACAAATAATAAATGGCAATTCAACAAAACGGTAATAAAACTCGTTTGGACGTACGGAATAGCACCCTGGGGAACAACAGCAAAGAGTCTCATAACAAAGATAGAATCACTACAAGCAATCATTCGCATAGGGGTTGTAAATTCCCTATGGTACAGTTATAGCTACCTTGATTCGAAGCAGATATTCAAATGTGATATCTACATATGCATGATGATACGATTACTTTCTACTTGTTTGAACGGAGCAACAATTATTCTACACGTTACCCTAATTTGTTTTTAATTCTGTTGTTTTTAGCTCTTAATTATAGCTTTACGCAACAGCATAAATATAATTATTAACCGATTAGTTGTTGAAATCTCTTTGAAAAGTATGTAAGTTACTCTAATTATACTCTATATGTTTGATTTTCTTCATATTTCGTACAAATACAACACTTTCATTAAATATATAATTAAATAAACCATATCACGGTTTCTTAATCAGTTAGCTGTTTTCAACGAATATACACTAATTTTTTTAACAGGTAACATAAATATAAAATTTTAATTATTGGTCGTACTGTGCAGAATTGACCTGTAAAAGACTATACTAATTTGGAAAGGGAAAGAAGAAAAGAAAATGGTAACATGCAAATATTTATGAGTTAATCATTATGCATTTATGACATGTGCAGTTTTATTGAAATGCAAGAGAGTTTATAAGTTAACAGGGTCTAACAGCTTTTTCATTTTCTTTTTCTTCTGAGTAATCTTTTAATCGACGAAGAAAACTTTTCTTTAATTAAATTGTTTGTAAAATAACGTATAATAATTTAAGTTAGGAAAAAGATCCGCAGGCTCCGCACGAAAGCTTGAAACCTGAGTAAAATTTTGGAATTATAAACAAATATTTACAGAAAGCGTCAGCTGTAGTAAACTGAAGAAAGAAAGAAGGAACTTAAAAAAAAATTGGAAAATTAAAATTTTGTTTAACAATGCGTAATGACAGTAATTCTCTGAATGATCAATATCAATACTATTATTTGTCAGAGCAAGGGACTAAATATCTGAAGAAAGTGAAAATTCGGAAAATAGAAATTAAGGAAACATTTTTAAACAGATTTTAAAGCAACGCAATAGCCGAAACATATCTGTTAAAATACAATTCATCAGTGATGAAGTTTATATTGCCATAGTAGTTTCGAATTAATAACAATATTTACAATAAAATAAATGTAACTCTGAAGTGACCAAGCCCTGGAACATCAAATATTTCGCAGACTTCATCTCTTTAGTACGAACAGACATTTTACTGTAATATTTTTGAGATGATTACGGACGAATTTGCAACACACCCAGTCCCCGTACGGAGGATGATAAAGTCCAAGAAGAATCCGCTTCCACTAATGCACAGAGGCATTCATCATCGACAAGCAGAAGCAATTTACCACGGACCTCATTTTTTAAACCCCTCCTCCCAGTGTATAATTTTTCAAAGTCCCTGTAGTTTGTACATTAGCGATAATATCGCCAAGGACACTATGACGTTACGAGTACCAGAATTTCAACCTGTACAAGTAGAATATCTTATATTTCATTAGCGATAAGTACCATAAAGCATTATCCAAATTTCTCACTCGTCTGTGAAATAAATTAAATTATCAGTTATGGATATATTCAGCGAAACATAAAATATAAACCGTTGAAATATCGAAATTATTGCTACAACCATGGTAGTCAGAAAAATAAACTAGATCTCAAATCGAAGGAGTAGGATTAGTTAACGTGACACGCCGGGACATACGTACAAAGACGTACAAAGAAGTGGGGAGTACACTCTGACTGCGTACTGAACGAATCTTTAAATTCAATTTCCTCGAAAACTAATCTTCTTACAAATATCGAAAAAACTAAGCTTCTTACAAATATCGAAAAAACTAAGCTTCTTACAAAAACATTTTATTCTTCATTTTCCGTTTTTATTAACATGTAGAATCTCTTAACACTTGACTGTATCACGCGCCCTGCTTGTATAATTATAAATAACATATGCTGAGATCAAGTGTATTTTATGAAACATGCTTATGTCGGAAAAGTAGATAATCGAAGTATTCTTCTGATATTCTCTTGCCTATACAGTTACTACTTCTCGTTCTCTTATATGTGAAAATATAGGCTGTTACGGAAAAGTTTCTCGCAAAAAAGCTTATTACCAGAAAGTTTGCTTACTGTTACTGTATCCCAACGAGTCCGGAAACTTAGCAAACCCATTAATTGTTACGACGCGACTTCGGGTTTATGATGGGACAACTCTATAGCTCCGAAGCAAAGGTGATTTGTTGACTGTTGACAATAACATTTGCCAAACTATATAAAGAATAATAGGCATTAATCATATTTCTCATAATTGAAGTTTTGACTAATTTTTTTTGGTATGACGAAGCAAGTATTTGACGTATTTTTAAGATTAATTTTGGTTGTGTAGTGATAACTAGTAACATATCTGTACAAATTTATAGTAATATGTTATAATATATAGCAGTATACATACATTGAGATATAAAAATATATCATAATATGGAAACATATAGAAAATGAGAAAGTAATATATAGAACTGTATACGATAGTATATAGTAATGTATACAAATGTAATAAAGTTAATAATAAAGTTCATAATAAAGAATAAATCATAACATACTAAAAAAATATTTAGAATCTAATGGTTTCTTAGGACCCTGTTTTATTTAATTGCATGTTATGCTTTTTACTTCTAGTAGAGCAACCGCTCTTGTTAGTGAATAAACGATAGATACAATATTATTTCACTATTTAGTAAAATAACAAGTCTTACGTTATAAGTGGACTGTGGATCTTTATACAAGTCCGCAATTCCATATCATATTCGACAACAGAAAGATATCATCAAACAGCTGAAGCCTAAGCATTCCTTAATAAGCAATTTCGTAATAATTTTGATAACTACACATGCACGTGACGTACAGATATTTAAAAGTACAATTTACACTTTTTTTGGTCGTGTTTCTGCAAATTGATGGCCACGACATCTTTATTTATATAGTAAGTTCATACAAGATGTATCAATTCGATTGTGATTTTTCTTCCTTTTTATTTTTGAGGTTAAAATGTTAGTATGTCCTACTTTAATTTGGGGAGTTCGCAAAGAGTTCTCTTACCTCTATAGCACCTGATACATTATAAACTTCCACCGATTCGTGAGACGGGAACGAGCGACCAGGTGGCATTTTTTGAAGTTTGTCCTTTATGCTTCCAAACACGTGTGCTTTGCAACCAACACTCCAAAACTTCACTCTGGGAAGGATCAAAATTGCAATCAATAGTATTCAGGACTTTGTGAAGTTAATTCTCACAAACCAATATTATGGCACATTTGCAAAAGTTAAATTTCTTTCTAATTTTTGTTTTTTTCTTTTAAATGAAACTTATACACAGGGAGAGTCATTTAATTCTTTCGCCTTAATTTTTCTTGTAAACTACATGGTGCATAAAATAATGTTGTTTGGTATAAAGAGGAGCTTACACGACAAAAAATAAATTTTTGCTATTTTCCCTTTTCCTGTTATCCTGTTTCCAGTTTCCTAAATAAAGCTGAGTAAATTGAAAAATAGCATAAAATTTTATATTTGACTTTAGAATATCTATTGAGATACAAATGTTTCTTTAGAAATTTTATCAGTCAAACACAAAATGGCTGTTAAAATTGAATTTTTATAAGAGAATTAAATTGTTAATGTAGAAGTTAACTTGAATAATTCAGAAGTTAAAAGTTTACTAAACAAATTATTTAAATTATTCTAGAATAATGTATTTATGACAGACGCAAGGCGGAAAGAAAATTTCGATGATTTTTGAGCAAGTTTCTTAATAATTTAAACTTGTTCTTTAATGAAGATATACGTTTCGTAAATTAGAGAGAATGGGGAGCCCTTCGTTTTGTAAAATAAACCGTCAATTTAACGCTTCGTAGCTCCTGCATTGTGATTGCCTAACACGACCGACACCTGTTCGTGCAAATCACGGGGCGCCGAGACTGTTTCGAGGGAGAATAAGCGACCGCTGGAATAAAACTCCGGACAGGAGCAAAACGAAATAAACAGCGAAGAAAAGGGGAGAACTTGAAACCGCTGATGGGTGTACCAAGGCATAACCGTTCTAGGGATAATAAATCAAATTAGAGGAACAAGCGACAAATTCTTCGTGGAAGCACGCAGAGAAACCTATAACAATCTTGCAAAAAGTAATGGACCATTACCTAACGAGAATAATAGAACATTATAAGCTGTACAAACTAACGCTGTTCCACATTATAACGAAATAAATCATCGTCCTTCATTAGCACTTTTTGGTATTTTATGACGAGTCTAATTCGAAATGGGGATTTTTTAGTAACAACTGGACTGCAGATTTTATGCATTTATTACAAAAGCGTGTAAATGAAATATAAAATTGTGAACAGGTAAGAAGAATTTAATAATATAGTCACACTATTTTCAGTTCATTATAATGATTAAAAGAAACAATTCACTTTTATTTCATTTCTGTTTCTGACAATCGCCGTGGAAAATTTATAAATATTTTGCATAAAGATCCGCAGTCTGGTATAACCTGTTTGGAATGGTTGAATCAATGTATCGAAGTGTGTTCTTTATGAATATAGAGAGAGCATACGAAAACCTCGTTTTCGTTTTATCGATTTTGTGTCTTCTTGTATGTCATATGGTTTTTCGTAATTTGCGTTGTTCGTGGTTTATACTCGTGTTACGCGTTCTTAAATAAAATCGCAACATAACCTGAAGGGCAGAATTTTATCTCGATTTAGAAAAACATGAATAACGCACAGTGGCTCGAGAAATTGTTTGAACGCCGTTTAACCCTTTGCACTCGAAGCTACTTTAATTCGAAATCCAAAACATGTTTTATGATTTCTATTTCATATGATTTATTGCGATTTATGCATATGAAATTGAGCCTATTTGCAAGTATAATATTTACAAAATTAACAATCTTTTAATAAAGATTAATATAAATGAATCTGATACTATTACAAATATTTTAAAAAATATTATACCAATTGTTAGTGGCGCCACTGAGTCGCTACTCGAGTGCAAAGGGTTAAGTGTTAGAGAGACTAATTTCATAGATTACAGAAATTTATTTATGTTTAAACCACATTGTTAGCAATATTAAGAAAGTGTCACAATAATGTTTGCAAAAGGATACTATGTTGTTCGTGCGTTAGCTCGTAAAAATTTCGAACTGAACTAGATTAGTTTGTACTATTGTAACAAAAATGTTCGTAAATTGCAGTCTCTCTAATAAGACGAATCAGTCACTTGAACGAAAAGGCTGTACGATGTTCGTGTAACCGATGCTGGTGATTGCAGCTTAATGCACACACACAATAATCACCGTGCATTTGTCCATACTTACCGACTCGTTTCGTTGGACAAAATATAGAACGTTCGATTATTTCAGTATTCAAAGTTGTAATGTACTAGCAATTACATAAACGCGCATAATTTTCGTAAATACATTTTAACAATTGAATAAATTAATTTAATGAAATCAATAAAGCAATTTGCTAAACGAGACGGTGTTAATGCTGTTTGAAACTTCCTCCTGATTAAATATTGCGGAACGAGCAGAGTTTTGATAATGTAACAGAGCGAATGTAACAATTGCGAACATAATCAATATTACGCTTTTAGAAGAATATTTATAATTACAATGTTAATAATAGCATGTTAAGTAAAGTATATCTCAAGTATCTGATGTTGAATACATAATGAATTTAAATGTTTAGAAAGCGATGCAATTGTGCAATTTTTATACATATCGCTTGATAATATCCTCTAAAACATTATATTATAGGTAGTTAGCCTAATTGACTGTATCTACCAAATCACTGATAGAAACCTAGTTATTATTATCTAGTATCATTGATATCATTTTTAGCTTATTTATATCAATATTTATAATAATAATTATATTGATAATTATTTAATTATTTCAAGTCCTCTCAATGTAAATTTTTCAACTGATTATTGTTTTTATGTAATCTCAATTTAATTATACTCCATTTGTGTTTGTATTTGTTGCTAATAATCTTGTAGTGCGTTGCACAGGGTTCAATAATAAAAAAGAAGAATTTAATACACCTGGTAGCAT
Organism: Augochlorella aurata; assembly: GCA_028455555.1. Classification (NCBI taxonomy): domain Eukaryota; kingdom Metazoa; phylum Arthropoda; class Insecta; order Hymenoptera; family Halictidae; genus Augochlorella; species Augochlorella aurata. Next base: position 502,283 of record CM052154.1, read on the forward strand.
ATTAATATAAAAACAACAGTAATTAATTTTGTCCAATACATTTTTACAGCTACCCCTTCTATAAATACATAGAAATGTATACGTTAACTTTTTTATAGACCTCGATGAATGTTATGAAGATTGGAATTAATTGTCCGAAGCCAGGTTGACCAATATTTGTATTCTGGGACGAAATTGACTCGAGCTCCGCAATCCAAGTGTTAAAATATGCTGTTGTCGACGACGCTCGTGTAAACATTCCTATTTTCCTAACTTGCATTTAAAATGCACTGGTTACCGCAATGTAAACTTGAAAGCTTTTTCTCCTGTGTTTTCACTAACAGTTCTGTAATATGTACAGTAGCTGAATGGCTTTTTTTTATAACAAAGAAAAACTTATGAAATGAAGGCAAGGCGTCCCTGTTTGTTGCGGTAGAAAGATCTACGACGCAGCTTGAAGTAAAAAAAATTAAATGCGTTTTCTTATAATAGAAACGGTATACCTGAGCGAGGTATTTAATTTTAATAGAGGAAAAATGAAAGAGGAACACATAAATGGGTTAAGTAAATGCAGAAATTTTTCGTCTTTGACCAGCGTACGAGAAAATGTGGAAGTAAGGTTTTAGGTTTCTAACATAATTGTTTCTTCTTGACAGATGATCCGTTGGGGAAACCACACAGAAACATTTTTATACATTTTTATTCGTTATTCTGAAAGTTATTTGTTAATCCTCCTCTGATTCTGATGTCCATTTGACACTACCATTCAAGTTTCGGAGTATGTTATTTCGCCATTTTTGTGAATTGATCTCAGACTTTATGACTTTTATATTTTTAATATAAAGTATGTGTATCTATCATTAGGAATGAAAGAACATATAACGTAAAGATTTGAAAATATTTGTTACGAAAAGGCTTTTTGTGTGTCAATTTGGCAAACATGAATTTCACGAACAGGAGAATGTCACTTCTTATTTCGTTGAAAAAAAAACACCTAGGAGCTACAGAGAGCTCGAGTCTAATACTTCGGAAAAATTTTTAATGGATACGAACGATAAAAAGCGAATGAAAACTTGAACGATGAGCAACGGTAAATGACGAAATGAATCAGGCCTGATATTATATAATCAGATTTGAAGTAATCTGACTACTTCAAATACTTTGTTATTTTTATTTCGCTAAAACTATTTTGATTTTGTTGTCACTTTAATTATTTTCAAACAATTTATTAATTATTTATTATTTGTTATAAAATAACAAATTTGACATAAATATTATTGAATTCATTGGAACTGAAATTGATAAGAATTAATAAGAATTCTTGAACTAATTGTTTAAAAATAACTGGAAATTATTGAATTAAATTAATTATACTTAACTAAATTTAATTATACACATATAAACTCTGATTATACCTTGAATGGTATTGTTATAATTTAACTGCTTTCAACGTACAAACTTACATTGTTCGCATATGTAGTTAACATGATCAAATTAGAAAGTATTTAACACAATATATGAGTAAATACTTCATCAAATAACGAATAAAGCGAGAAATAATTTTATTTTAAATGTATGTAACGAAATATCGTTTGAAAAATTAATCGATCGCTCGAATCAAGTAACGTATTGCTGTTCCAAATAGCATGCAGCCAAGTAGAATAATATATTTCAGTGCATTAATGCGAAATAGCTCTCGCATGTTAAATGAAAAACATGAAATATGAAACATGAGATAATAAATTATCGAACGATTATTTTCCAAATAATTTATTTCGATATCGTCCAGGTCTGAAATGAATGCAGTAGTCACTTTGCTATAAATCTTAGATTGTCAAAAACACTAAACGGCCGAGCAAAATCAAAAAATATTTAGTAAAATAAATTATTTGCTTCTTGTTATATTGATTTTTGCGTCAATTTGGCACACGAGGGACACATTAAGTTGTGAAGGAAAAACGAGAGTCGGATGATCTAAAAAGAAGTTTTATAAGACGGTAGGAAAAAATACGAGGAGGAGAAGAACCTCGGTAATGGATTTGGAAGACAGCATGATATTTTCATGAATTTCGAAGTACAGCTCACACAGGGTGATAACAGAGACACCGACTATGTGGTCATAGAAGTGTAGAGGTCGGTAGAGTACATAGAGTGCTCCAACCTATTTTCATGGAATGTGCTCACCGGAGGTAGCCTCGAAATTCGTCCCTTCTTTCAGAACCTTCGGTTTTTATGTGGCTCGAATCAGTAAATGGCATGTAGCAGTTACAGTCTTCTCTAGGTAGCTAAACTACGAACCTACATACGTAGCGATTTCTTTTATATCGTCGACCGTTATTTCGGAAAATCGTTGAGCCCGAATTTCCATACTCGGTTTCGATAAATTCATGTCAGCGAAAACGGTTCGAGCGCTAATATCAAACAGTTTATGACATTACAAAGTAGCGTGTAATGTAACGTATAAATTCCTGTAGTATAATTATAAATTAGTGTGTAATTAAATCAACTCGGTAATTTTTATTTTTTGGATTTATCCAAAATATGATGTATGAAAATATATGTCTTTTAGTACGCATAATGAAACAGCTTATAAAAAATAAATTGTTTTTACATAAAAATTATATTTTATATATTTACATAAAAATTATATTATATATAAAGATTATATTTCCTGCATTTTGGTTGTTAATTAGGTTTATTCATTTATTGCCTCGCAGAAGATTGGCCAATCTCATGCTAGAAAAAATGGATCTGATAAACGGGAAAATAACGTACATTTGATATTATATCAATAATTAATATGTGTTTATATATATATATATATATATATATATATATATATATATATATATATATATATTGCAAATTGTTTGCATGCGATGTACGTAAAATGTACATATTGTATATATAATGTACCTGTTTTATGATATGTATTATTTATATTATATTGCATATGAATATTTTACATATTATGTTATATACTACTGTAAATAATAATAATTATTATTATATATTATCAGATTTTATTAGAGTTTTGGCAGCTAAATCATTTGTTTAGACTACTGAGCGGTGAAATATGTTGGTTTTCTCAATTTTATGACTAATAGTGTAATATAGCCAAGAAAACGTTGCCGATCTAAAGGAGCGTCAGATTATATGTACAGGTTTGTCAGAAGTTGGTTAAAGAATCCTTCAAAAGTTTTAAACATTTTGCGCGACGCTAATTTTCTAATAATCCTTTCAAAGTCGAAATTCAATAGCCGAGAATTCTTTAAAAAAATTTTCAATATTGATAACCAGAATTTTATCCAGAATTTACGAAGTTATTTAGTTCTATAGAATATAACAATTTTTCCTGATATTCTATTTAAAAGAATTGAATAGGCTTCTGATAACTAAAGTATTAAATATGATAGAGCAAGACGAACATCGGGAATGATAGAGTTGTTGTTACACAAGCTGTTAAAATTGATTTAAGAGATTGTTGGGAATAAATATTGATAAACTTTTATGCGATACACAAATTCGTATAAATTGAGATGAATACGTCGACATTTCTGCTTGTAAATTTTTTAACAGAACAAAAGTCGCTGCCATAATATTATACAATATGTATATTCTGCAGGCTTCATGTTTTTTTTTCATTTCTAAATGATAAATCCATCAATTTTGTAAGGTTCGCTAAAATATTATGTATTATGCATAAAATATGAATATGCAGTATGACTCTGTGTCCAGCGGGATATTGATCATTTCTATCGAAAATTCTGCGGACGGTAGACGTTTATTCATTTATTTATAACCCTGGGTAACGAGACCTACATTAATGAAACTGTTATAAATATATGTAGACGAAGAATTATTTTTAATATTCATGAAACGCGTTAAACGCCATTTGAGATATTTCTGGAACACTTGTTTCATATAAATATTTCCATTACACACTTTGTGACTGCTTTAGGTAATTTTTTTATTTAATTATGTTAAATTATTTCATTCAATCTAATAAAAGGTGTTGCGACAGATACCGATTTAAGACTCCTATTATATTATGAAAATATGTATGTGAGATATTTATACGTAGTATACAAAATAATTTTTTGTAATTGCTAAACATTTTATATTTTCCTACATCGTTCCTCATTGATTTTTTAAAAATTCATTTTTTAAAAATTATTCTGTGTAAGAAAATCAATTTCTACTATACTTTGGCGTGAAGAATAACAATTTTCCCATACCTTTGAATACCTTTGTGCGTCGCTGTTTATATGGTAGAAAACTGACGTTAACCGACAAAAATGTTAATGGCTTTAAAAATTCGATGGAAGTAGAACTACGCAGCATAATTCTTGGACACTTCTTTGTATCACAAAAGATAATTGAAATGTTTATAAGCTTCATAAGAAATTCATCCTGACTACTCATATTCTTTCAATTATTAATATCACAATATGCCAAGAAAACGCATGGAAAGATATACACGAAAACAACGAACACATGTTTTTACATAAATGTCTCAAACGAAATTATTTCAAACTTGCGTTAATTTTCGTTTTCAATTAACAAAATGGTTTTCATTACCTTTTCTTTATGAACATTTAGTTGATTCGGAACATATTTCGGACCTACAGTATTTTCATTTTACATGTTACTGAATTTTATTCATACGACATTGAAACCTGTTGGCGCGAACAAACTTGCACTTTCAACAGTTCCTTAACGCTAAACCTACCGAGCATTAAAAATAACTGTCGCGTGTTGCTTTATAAGAATGATAACAATGAATTTACCTAAAGTCTGTGATATTAGTTCCAGTGAGAAAGTCTCCATAATTTCAACAATTTTAACACTACAACTACCAGAGCAGTCAAAATGACTGGTTTCTGACTGTTCTTTTACAATTCTTGACACCATGAAAATTTTTTTGTTAGAAATTTTGACACGAACTTCTTCATTGAAGTACACATTGTAATAAAAATCGTAGAAAGTTTAAATAAATTCAACGTTGTCGTTGTTATAAAACAATATATACTAATCACGTTTAGAGCTCGGTAGTTCTAGTGTTAAAATAAGAAATTACGATGCCGGTCATTTTGACCGCTGCGGTAGGTTTAGTGCTAAATACAAACCAATTTGACAGTGTCAAAATGACTTCGAAATGTGGTGTACAAAATTTGAGTGAAGTTTCGGAGTCGTCGTTCGAGTACGCATTCTTATACAGCGAAACTTAATTGTTTGAAAATGATACGGTTCCGCATAACGATAGACCTTATCGCACGTATTTCAGTCAAAAGAATAAATACGCATGAAATCTGAATACAAAGTTGCCAATGCAAATGAATTCTACACTATTCTCATTTCATACTTCCGCGAAGCATAAATGAAATGTAATGGTCGAAACGGTGTACAGAGATGGGAACACATAGCCATGAATTGCTTTCCAAACAATGTCGCGCGGAATAGAAAATTAATTTCATCTGGGTTTTCAGACTTTATGGGATTCAAATGGCTTGTCTCGTTCATCGTATTCTTTGGTTCGCACTTCGCCAGGCCATCGTATAGTATAATATTCGCAGCAGAATTACAGGGCAATTTGCTCTCTGCGAACGGCTACATTTCTATTTTATTCTAGCTTTCTGCTTTTATGCGGCACGATGTATAAATCATTTCTTTTTGGTCTGGCTGCTTTCACAAGAAACATATAACCTTCTAATATGTTTAATGTACTCCACCGTGGCGTTCAATACACTCTAATAGGAGCGTAGTAATATACAATAAATACACTTGTGCGGATAGCGCAAAGCAATGAGAGCAGCCAGTCGATTTCAGTACAATCTGCTTCAACTGTCGAAATTTAACTAGCAAAATAACGTTAATTCGGTACCATGGACGGTTCAATGCTTCCATTTTTTCAACCTCGCATACATGCATTGGGGTGATCGATCTTTTTTAATTCTTTTTAATCTATTCTTTCTTGTCTTATCCCCGTAAATTGTAACATTCGAATAATGTGTGCAAAATTTCGAAGCAATCGGATAATGCAAACTCGTGTTGAAATTGCGTTAAAGTTTAGAAGCGTTAATGAATTCATTTCATGTTCAAGCATAATCGTATTTTGCTTGTCTCAAAAATATTGTTGAATATTTTTGACTAAACGATAATGCCTTAGATGGATAATGACGAGCTTTATCTATTACAATAATTACATTAATTACATCTATTGCATCTATTACATATAATGCACGTTAATTGCAGATTGTCGATAATACATCGATAAGAGTTTTTGGCGACACCGTCAATGTATAACGAACTTCGAAGTATAGAACCGCGACGTACTGAGAATCGCGAAGAAGCGAGAGACGGAGTGGGGAGAGCGTTTCGTCCCGGGTCCGCTAGAGGACTCATCAGTAAGGCTATACTAGCGGACCCTGCCTTAGACGCGGGGATGTAATGGAATCCTAATGAGATGGTATATATACAAACCGGGAACGCTCAGAGGACTTGCGAGAAAGGTATCCATCTACCGGCAGGGAACGAAGGTAGCGGTCGCTACAAGTTCAAGAACGTGTGCCAGTTATACATTCCTCTATGTATTCTAAAATTGTAGAAAAAATGTCAATGCTTATACGTTCTTTATAAAATCTAATGATTTGTATAGTCTGGAAACACTGTTTTAGTCGATTGAAAGCCAACTATTTAAAATTATGACTATTTATATATATGTATTTGATTTCTTAAGCATACCAGTAAGCGAAAGGTATCTTTCGCGGCAAACGCATCAAGTACTGATTTTAATAATTTTTCAGAACATACAGTAAATTAATGGAGTACTAAAATGGGTTTGTTCTATTAATATAATTTTAAATGTTACAATTAAAATTTTGTTTATAATTCTGTATTATATTATTATAACTTTCGTTGAAATAAATAAAAGTGGCGACATTCCGAACAACCTCGGTAGTTAGAACCCGTAACTTACACATATACGTTACTGCCAGATATGAGCTCTATCGAAAATAATCATGATGTATTTCAAGTACATCACGATAACGAATTCCTATCTTTAAATAACATATCAGGATGTAGAAATCGCTATGTTAATAATGTAATGAAATATCATGAAATCAGTAAAATGTCAGGGTTATGTCAAGGTTATGTCAAGCATTTGTAGCATCAGAAACAATCGTGGTATAAAGCATAGAAAGAAAGTGTTCTTACTGTAATACATTTTTTCAGAACTACAGGGTGTCCCAAAAATTACTCAAAATCAGGAATGAGTAGTACCTGAGGACATTTGAAGTAACTTTTTCTTTAGCGCAAATGCAATCCGCAGCTTTCTTTACGAGTTATTAACGAAGAACACTGACCAATGAGAGGCGAGTTCGGTCGCTTTGCACCAGCTGATCTAAGTAGTAAGTAACTTTTTGGACACCTTGTATAGTAAATGATTCTTTTCTAATCGATTATTACTGGACTACAGATGTTCAGGAAAAATAAAACTCTACTATGTTAATTGCAAGAAATATAAATTAGATGAGAGTGTATTTCCTGTTTTAATAATTTTAGTAAGTTGAAAATAATGTAAGAATGTTATTACAGTTTCGCATTTGATTTCTTCATGTTTGTCATAAATGCATAAAATCCGAAGTTTAATTATCACTTATTTAAATATTCAACGTGAACAATTTTCGCGAAATTTTCTGATGTCTTAGCTAATATGAGACGACGTGCTGCAATATTATTGTTTGTATGTCATCTAGCGTTGCATTGCAAAAACGATACGTAGAACATATTATCCACTTTGTTAGACAAGAAATATGGTAGTTCATGTCGCCGGAATCGATCCCTCTGTAACATACGTGGGTCCGTAAACAGAGCGTGCGAATATTGTGTTTATTTCGAGCAAAATCTCTTCGAAATGCTGATCCAACTGTTCGTAAAACATGAAATGTAATTCGATAGTTATTATCGTGCCGTTGAGCAGCCGGTCACAAAAGCGTAATTATAATAGACAATTACGGATGAACTTAACATTGCATGCTCATACAAAATTTGACCAATAACTGCAATATTATATTGTGTATCTACAATAGTCCACTTCAATATCTATGTTACTTTTAGAGACATTGGAAAATGTGATTAACGAAAGTTTTACAGTTCAGGCAGATGTATAATATGGCTATAATTACCTTTTTTTAGCTGGAGAATTTTCGGAGATTTTAGGATCATCTTCACTTTTTTATGGTTGTCCCATAAGTTCGTTCCGCGCCACGCTATGAATGACTCTAACTGGCTATTTTTATATAAATATGCAGACTTATCTCTTAGCTGTTTATGGCATCGGTTACAGTCATCCCAGAGCCCTTTCAAAGTACGTTTCGTTGGTGACAAAGTCTCTTTTAAAATTTTTTCTACACCGTTCAATTTGGAGTGCCAAAAGAAGCATTTGCGGCATGTTATGCTTTATTGCTTTAAAAAAGACAATAGTGCAAAGGACACGGCAGACAAGATTTGCACCGTTTACGGGAGTGGTGCTACGACTATTAGGACCGTCCGCAATTGGTTTAAGAAATTTCGAGCTGGCAATTTTGAGTTGAAAGATGAAGACAGCAGCGGCCGCCCAGCAACGACGGATACGGACATTATCAAGACTGTGCTCGCTGAAAATCCGCAATATAGTGTGCGTGAGATAGTGGATGCCACTAACATTCCCAAAACAACGGTACATAAGCATTTAATCAAGATGAGATATACGAATCGATGTGAAGTTTGGGTTGCACACCTATTGACGGAGACCGGCCTTATGAACCGCGTCTCTACGTGCGATTTGCTTCTTCAGCAACACGAAAGAAATCCTTTCTTAAAGAGTCTTGTCACTGGAGACGAGACCTGGATTTTGTATCAAAATGTGCGTCGAAAACGCAATTGGTCGAAAGAAAATAGACCTCCAACTGTTGCGAAGCCTGAGCTTCATCCGAAGAAGGTTCTTCTGTGCATTTGGTGGGACTAGAAGGGTGTAGTGTACTACGAGCTCCTTCCGCAAGGTGATACGATCAATGCTGATAAATATTGCAATCAACTGGATCAACTAAAAAGCCGCCATAGCAGAAAAACGGCCAGAATTGGCGAACCGACGAGGTGTCGTATTCCATCACGACAACGCAAGACCGCATGTTGCGTTGGCCGTAAGGCAAAAATTATTACAGTTTGATTGGGATGTTCTACCTCATCCTCCGTACTCCCCAGACCTTGCTCCATCCGATTATTACTTGTTCCTCTCTTTAAAAATATTCTCTCCGTGGTAAATCTTTCAAATCCATAAGTGAAATAAAGACGCACCTAGATGAATATTTTGAAAATAAGCCACAATAATTTTGAAAAGATGGCATAATGAGGCTTCCTGAGAGATGGAGGAAGGTTATAGAACAGAACGGTTCATATATAACATAATAAATCAACCTTAAACAACAAATATCGTGTATTCATTTCGCATAAAAAAAAGGGAACGAACACCCTATGGTACACCCTAATAATTATAATCATATATTTTTTTAAATATTAGTTTATGCAGCTTGACATTTTATATAGAAATGTATTGACCTATTTATGTTGAAAAATGATTAGTTTAGCAGTAATGTCTCGCTGAATGTCGCGAAATCGGAATCGAAAATGATCTTTTAGCGTAGATAAGACACGGCTCGTCTTTATAGTTGCCGATATCTCGTGAAAGACAGAGAGAGAACGAAACTATCTGAAAAGGCAGTGGCCAGCATGCGACGTACATTATCATGAATACATTGTATTGCTTTAATAAAAACGACGATATATCTTTTTCATTTCCATTTTTTTATACATGAAAATTGTTTTAATATATTTAATATATCAAATTCTTTCAATTAAAATGATACCAAACACGACATACTTTACATCGTATTTATTCATTATACGTATCAAGTAACTTATTTTATTTATGAAAAAATATTTGTCCAAACCATATTATGTTTAGTTTCATTTTAATTAGAAAACTATCAGCAATACATTAAACAAGAATTCAGTTTTAAAATGTTAAAATTAAAAAAGTAATGTTATTGTATTATGAGTTGTCTTCCGGGAGTTCGAGTCAATGGAGACGCGGCATGTGCCGCGGCACACGTGTTCACCGACTCCGTCGAATCTCAACTTCAGCGTCGGGAGAAAATCGATAAATGACAGTGGCGTAGTAATAGTGCTACGACATTTGCCGTAGAGTAAAGTTGCGACATTCAGTGAGACACTACGGTATTCAGTGTTATTTTTCGACGAAAGTATATTTGCAAATCGTAAAAACCTTAATGTACATAATATGCATAGAATTAAAATTAAAATATCTGCTAATGTAATACATTTTCGACATACATAAATTTTCGTAGAAAATGTCGAGTTGCGTAAAATTATATAAGAATAAATATACATGCATATGTACAAGTAAATATCATTACCAGCTTTGAAGCAGTATTAGTAACAAATAAGTACACATTTCAAAGTGGTGCTAAATTGAGTCAAGAGTATAATTGTGTTGCTGGAAAACTATATAAAGTACAATAAAACTCTTGTACGTTTATTACATAAAAATAAGTGCAAATTAAAATGTAAAATTATTACCTACGGCGATATGTAAACAAATGATCATTTTTCACAAACAGTGCTCGCATTGGTTCAATTTTCTTCCACACTGTGGATCTAAAATTACGTAGGTGATTTTAAACGAAGTACATCTTCGTAGCCATGAGGTGAAAAATAAATATATTATTATCATTATTGGTTCCACTTTCAAAATGCCACAGTAGATCGAGCTTCTGTAATAAAAGGTTTGTATGCAGTTGATCAAACAGTCATATAATATACATTTCTAAGCAATCAATTGGAGAATATGTACATACATGTGTCCAACAATAGTCAAACAATTGCTAAGTATGTCAAGCACAAACACATTCTGTAAATGCATACGGTAAATAGTCAATTGCATCAAGATTAATACATCGCTTTATTACCATTGATCTTGATTCTCTCTAGTTAGAACTGTTATTTTAGCTTTTACTATTTTGGTAAAAACAGTTTCCACCGATTTATTTTGAGTCACATTTTCGGAGTTAGAATAGAATCTCGATTATCCGAACTTCGATTTCAATGAAATTTTGTGTGTTTATTGAATCTATCTAACAATTTAGTCGCATTTCGCACGTGCCTGTTTCTTAACACATTAAAGGCGGGGGATCTTGACGAAAGTATGCTGGGTACTACGACTCCCGCCTTTAAGCTACAGTCGATATAAATCGTAGTACTACGACTCCCGCCTTTAAAGTGTTAATATAACGAAGTCAACCTTTTCATTCGAACCGACCTGTCTCTTATTTTCTTTTAATTCAGAAACGGACAGAACTTTCCGATATTTCATCAAGATAGGCGTGTATCAGTTACCGGGAATTCTTTTGTCAGCAGAATGACATGCATGTTCGCATAATAGAGCAGTCAGTTAATTACAGTGTCATATTTCATCTGCATTAATATATTCAGTAAATCGTTTTCCATATTGGTTGTCCTAAATTGAGCTGATTACGTGTGAAAAGTTTTTAAATAACAGATGCTGTTCCGTCCCGAAGACGTAAACACGTGGAGTTTCTGCCAATGGGATTTATGACACGGACGCGACGAAGGTTATTTTTGAGGAAAGATCTTTTAGTTTATTTAGCAAGCAATTAGCGTTCGAATTTCAGTCACATCTGCCTCAATAACCGTGACGTGTCGTAAAGTAAGATTTCTAAGAGAATTTCTTAATAGCGTTCGAAAAAAGCCTACAGCTGGGACGTGTTTGTAAACCGGGTAATCTGAAGGGTCACCCTAGTCAAGTACGCGACGGTATCGAAACCGTAGGAGGTTGACCTGGAAGATTTCCCGTAAACTTTTTAAAACATCATTAATTTTGCACACGCACGAACACAGCCAAGATTCCTTCACGGCGCGACACGAGGGTGTCGACAATCTAAGAAGGCCCTGATTGGTACTATGCAGCATTCGGCAAAAAAAAATCAATCAGAGCCCTTCTCTTATATTGAAATAGAAGTTCTCGAAGAAACCCCGAAAGGCAGAAACGCCCACATCCATATACGAATTTTGAGTTCGACAGACGATCACGGTCGAACATGACTTCTCTATCGAACATCGTCGCGAACGGTCCTACAGACTTCTCTATCGAACCTCGACGCGAAAGGTTCTGAGATTACTTCTTGAACAGACCTCTACGCGAAAGGTCCTCTAGACTTCCGTATCAACCTCGTAACGAAAGGTTCTCCTTGCGCGAAAAACGAACGTCTCACAACGGAGACTACAAAACGCAATCAAGGAACGAAACGGAAGTACAAACGTGACGATTCTAGTATTTCCTCATTAATTTGTCGGCATACCGCGTCGCGTAGTGCCGTCTATCTACATCGGGATAGCTTCGCGCCTTACAACCGCGAAGACGAAAAAAGGTTCGTGCGGAAATTACGCGACCACGAGACGATCGAGGCTAACGACGACAAACGAAAAATACTCGGTCGGCTCCAACAGATGCTCTTGATATTAGAAGATCGGATAATCGAATTTCTATTGCATTAACAGTGGTTACAGAATTTGCTGCGTCTTCTTATCATTATGGAATATTACCACTTTTATAATATATTGTACATTACAGAAACCACATTTGGTTAATCACCGCACTGTTCCCTGCACCTATTGAATGACAAGGATTTGGAAATCACTTGCCGCAATACTCAGCGACTACCGCAGCATTTCCATGACAAGCTTGCCACACTACTACTACATAACATGCCTCCGCATTCACCGTTGCAACGCGAAGCTATCGTAATAGCTAGAATGTTGGAAACATACTAACAGAAACAGACAGTACGTCTGAAAGCGAAATGTAAACATAATTAATCAAGGCGAAAGTATCAGAGGGCGTAACCGGTGTTAAAAATTCATTAAGTGGAGAAATAGTTAATCCTTTTACGCAAACTGGGCCTATCTGATCCAAAATGGAGCCTACAATTCTTATTGTGCAGTTATTAATGAATGTGCTAGTGATTGCCAAGTCTTTAGACATTAATTTACATTTTCATATGTATTAATAATTAGATTATTAAGAAAACTCAGTAACATTTTCCAAACATTAATAAGGTATGTTTTCTTTTTAGACAAAAGTTAACTAGTACATTAAAACGCTCGTTGTAAAACGACTATACAGTATTTATAACAATTTCCTGAAACTCATAAGTGAAAAATCCATAACGTTAAGTATTTATTGCGTAAATATAACAGTAAGTAACATATTAAATATTTATCTTATAAGAACATAACCTCAATTTCTTCATAGAGAAAATAAAAAAAATTTTCTTCGTACAGAAAATGTCAAAGTGTGTTCTGTATTAAATAGTTAGTTCTTAATTGTATTGATTTCTCAATCCTACTTGCATTTCATTACTAAATCTACGATTAATTCTTAGTAATAATCTGTGTTTATTTGGATTTTTAAATTAAATTTTAAATTTTAAATTTTAAATTGAATATCTTTTTCTCCTTTTTCATAAAAATTATATCTCTTAAAATCCGCAGTCTAGTTATAAAAATATTTTAATATTTTAATATTTCTCTTACATGTATAGATTATTATTACGCATGCTATGCTATTTCTTTGAATAATCGTATAACAATTTTGTTGATATATGCGTATTTAGTGAAACCACTTTTCGCTAACATTCAAGAAAAGTGAGATTAATACGCCACTTTTGGAAGGGTAACGCAAGAATGTCTATTTCAGTAATTGATTTGATCAGTTAGTAAGGAGTATTTATTGAAAATTGCCGTAATAAATTGGGTACCTAATTGTTCATATAAAAGCAATTGGAGTTAAAGAAGGAAGTAATATTGAGAAATTCTCAGTCAAATTGCAGTTCGAAATTTATGCGAACCCATGGAATAGTTCCATTACATGTAAAATACGTATAGTTTGAATCAAGATATTCCCTTGTAGAACTCAGTATTAATTTAACGGCTAAATTGGTATTGCTAACATTTATGTATCCTCAGAGAGCTGTGCAACTTCTCTCCACTTTGAGATCAAATCCAACTGGAACTCGTATTTCTACACGAACTTGAAGCGATTTCATAAAATTGTTCGGGATTAAAAGTCCGTTTGATGGAAAATCGATAATCGACTTCTTAGACAGTTTTAAACAAGATATAATATAGTAAGATCTGAAGGAGTAAGTGATAAAATCACGCCATTCTCGTCATCTGAAATGATGCAACGGATACGATATTTTTATAAATTTTGAAATACAATCAAACACATGGAGAACAGTACTGGCAAACGAGTCGAAAGTTAAACATTCCATAAGATTACTAATTAAATGGAACGTTATTTTATAAAATCATCGAAAAGTGGATAATCTTGTGCATGCAACATTTAGTGACTTTATTAGTATTCCAAATGGTTAAATTCGTGTTCAACATGCTTATCGTGTAAAAGCAAATAAAATATATCATTCCATTAAAAAATAATGAAATTAACGTTTACGTGTCATTAATCATTTCTAATAGAATAAAAATACTATTATGATATGAAGCATACTGTATAACTGTGCAGACTCAATAGGAATCAATTCATCTATTAAACAAAGATATTTGAATGATAAATTTTAATAAAACACCCTTGATATTATTTACGTGAAGTTGTCAACAATTTACGAAAATCTATAAATTTTGAATAGCAATTGGTGTCTAAATCAGATCTGAGCGATATTTATTTCAAATCACAATTTCATTAGAAATATAGCCCATAGTAACCGGCTCCAGTACCTTACCCTAAGGTGTACATGAATTATTTTTAATAGTTCGCGATCATTTAGAGGTTAATGAGAAAGAAATCGTTAGCTTTTTTGTTTAAACAATATCATTCAAACGGCTTCTAGACTTGTTTGAATTTCATTTACAGACTTTACTCGAATAATGCTGCTATTATGCGACACGATCAGTGGAGCGTACACTCTGGGCGGATAGCCCAGTTACATATCTGTGCCGGACTGCGCGGCAGCAATTAACAGCTCAGTATTCTATTATTAATTGCTGACCGACTTTCATGGTCAACTATTTTATAGAACGGAGTTCAAGAAATCAAACTGTGTTTTGTCACATTCCGTTGTTATGAAAGTATGATACAAGAATAATTCTTTTGATAATTACATTGGACAATTAATTTAGAATAAATTATGCAGTGGATTGTTTATAATATAATTAATATCATTTGCATTTTCGACATATACATTCTTTAGAAAGAAAACTCTAGAAATTGCAAAGATTATATGTTACGTATTGTTATTCGAATTGAAATAAAATTTATTGCACGCCGCATTTTTTCACAGAAGTGGATCTCTCCATTAAACATTCTTCACAAATGTATTTTTTACGTGTACAATAGACGTTTGTGATTTTACGTTTCTTGGAAATAGCCAATTTGACATGTTTTCCATTTTTCAGAAATTATAGTGAAATCTGTTGACGTCCCAACATACTTTTTGTTTCTTGTCCTGCGATTTTGCTATTCTGTGGTATTCCAGTATTTTCAGTTCCTTTTTAACTTTTATTATTTTAAAATTAACGAAAAATACTGATCAACGAGAGGCGAGTTCGTCTTCACGCAAAGTCATTGTTTTTCCTTAATAACTCATAAACGAAGCCGCGGTTTGCATTTGGGTTAAGGAATTAGTTACTTCAAATGACACCAGAAACCCATTTCCCGAAAGCAACATCATTTTGGGACACCCTTTTCAGGTTCTCAACAGGAATTGTAAGGATTAGTATGGTAAGGTTCGGATATGATGCGGCAAAGACAGTGGTCGATGATGACACATAGTTTGAGAATGAGTTATGGTTGAAATCTTAGCTTGCAGAAGATTTTAGGATCTTCGATAAGAAGATAATGGAATGACACTGGAATGCAATGATAAGTGACGTGAACTATAACAACTGTAACAAGAAATGTAACAACAGTAACAGTAGTAATAATAATTTTTTGTTTTTGTTTTGATGAGGGGAGCGAAAAATTATTTTCCAGATACCCGGAGCGGTTCATAACAACAGCAATAATAATCATAATAATGATATTAATAATAAATCTAATGAGAACAAAGGTAATGGAGTAGGATGTGTATACAAAAATTTTAATGAATTGCAAAAATAGACAAATATGATAAACCTACGGAATACAGTTGCTATGACATTGGCAACAAGTGTTGCACTTTTAAATATGGAATGTGCTAGCTAACGAAATTTTTTAGATATCCAAGGAGAAGTCAAAATAAAATGAAAATACTCATTGAACCTATTAGCCATTACATTAAAATACATAATCATTTCAAAGTATAAACACTGTATAGAGTTGAATGCACGGTAATGTGGCTTATTTTTAATGCTACAGCATTCATGTCATTTTGCATAACAATGGAAATGAATGCTACAGTAAATAATTTCTCATTATTTTTGCTCGATTTGTTTCTCATCCTCAACTTGAACAGGATAAGCATATAAAGTTAGATTACGTATATCTATACTAGACGTTGTTCTGGAACTCCGTGAAATCGGCTTGTGATTTCGCAACTAATAATGACCATGTACGAACTCGATGAGCGGCCGTAGAGTAATCCCCACTTTAATATAATAATTCCTTATTCGTAATTGACTTTAAGCATCAGCCGAATAACATACACGTAAAATGAATATAAAAAAATGCAAATTTTATTGGAGATTACAATCCTAAACTGACCACGAAGTACCATGCTTGGAAGTCCAGGAGACACCAAATGCTTATTTCGCTGGTTAGAATATTTATAAATTACTAGTTTCTACAATCTGTCATACGTTCCAGGTCTACGAGGCGATGTGAGTTATAGTATTTTACGATAACAATAGATCACTAGCCCCAAACTGTTGCTAATAACTTTCTAATTCAGGCGATACAAAACCCCAAATAGAAAAGTATATTTTTTTATCCCGATTTTTATTAAAACTATCGTAGATGTATAAGATTCTGATTTTTAAGAAATTTCATTTTGTAAGGGTGTTAAAAATACACTTGATTCAATATTTTGCCAATAAGAAGCAGGACTTTAATGAGCATAAGATTTCAAAGCTATCAGAAAAATGTCAAAATGCTTTTTGTCTACTTTCAATATTAAATAATCGTGTTCCATTTTTTCATTCCGGTTGAAAAAATTGCATTTCGATGTTCCATTTATTTGTATATGAAATCAGCTACTTCTAGCTTGTTCACGTACGTTATGTTTCACGATACAAATAAGTAACAGTGCTGAAACGACGTTATCGTTAACACACGTAATTCGCAGACGCAATTTCAAATTAGTTAAATATCGATGTAACATCGTTCATATCTTTTTATTACTACAGTTAGTACAGTTGCCGCAATGCCATTGATTTAATTTGATCATCGTATGGACTACAAAACATGATTTGATCTGACTTTGAATACGTTATCGCCCATGAGCCAACGAGGATTTCGTTACGATGCTCGTTTTAACGATAAATTGTCGATCGCTAATCCTTGCACATTAAATACAAATATCATGCACCGTTGCTTCATTGGTAAATCTAATTGTTTCAAACGATAATCCTGTAAACGGGTAGGACGGATATATCTGTTGCGCTTAGCAAATCGTGCAGTAGGTCAAACGGATACTATTCCTCACGCTTGGCGGATCAATCGATATCGGTTCCAGTAGTTGGGTACAAATGTTGAAGGGCTCTCCTGTAACAGCTTGAAAAATAAAATACTTTCATGAACTTTTTCTGCGAACACTGTTGATCATATTAGACGTAAAAGTTTTTAAGGATTTAGAAGCATAGTCGATGGTTACTATCATACACAAAGAGGAGCAAAAACGTATTTTGTAGATTTCGGTAACTTATGCGCATGCTGAAAATTTCATCGAAATCGGTTGACTTTTGCTTGAGCTGTAAGCAGCTAAATATCACGAAAATCGCAGTTTTTCGCGAATGTCGCTCGAAAACAGGTCAATTTTTACATTTTTCAGTAGCTGTAGCTTGACTATGTAGCGTCGACCGATTCCAATGAAATTCTCAGCAGATCTACAAAATGCATTTTTTAAATTTTTGTTATGAATGCACATAGAAAAGTTGAAAAAACATCATTTTTTAAATTCTTTTACCATATTAACTAGTTGCAATTTTTTGAAACAATTTTTTAGTCACGATCTAGTATACTAATACCTCTAATAGTTATAAAAAATGGACTATTTGATCCAATTATAAAGAAGTTATTCCGTTTTAAAAGATAAATGAAGACATACAGCCACTTTGTGTCTTTCAGCAAATTGCTACCGATTGATCTTATGTTGCTAAGTTAACCTAAGCGAGGCGGCCGAGCTCGCCTTTCATTAGCCAGTGCTTTTTCTTAATAATAAAAGTTACTTCAAATGACTTCAGGAACTATTCATTTCCCGGAAGTCACATAATTTTGGGACACCCATTATTAGGGCCGCTCTTTGCCACAGTTTTCCGAATCTTTCAAGAGATTCATTAGCACTTTTCGATTCAATTCAATTTTATCACAGCATACATTTCACACCTGTCCAATGTCTTTTCGCGACCGCGATATTACAGACTTTATTAACTGAGTTCGGAGGTTGATGCTTGCAATTCACGAGCTTCAGTGTATACTGTCCCTTGCTGGAGAGATGGCACAATTTCTGTCGAGGGGCAAGAGAAGTATCCCGCTCGCTCCGCCTGACCTGTACACCTGTAGTTCCCACTTGTCTATAACCTCGCGAAATCTACTCCTATTGGTAAATAAGAAGACTAATAAACTAATAGACCCGAGGAGCAACAAGAGATCAGTCGCCCGCTCCACCCAATCACGTATCTTGTTCAGCGCGTAACTTAGCCAATAACAATCAAAAGTCTGGACTGAAAACAAAATGGAAGAGGCTAGGAGGAGATCACGCGGGAGCGAGACGGCGACGGGATCGGGAGGCTTGGTTTGATTACGATTGGTCAGACTCGAGTCCCTTGTTTCCTGGAAATTGGGGCTAATAGGAAGGGATCATTTCTGCCAATAAGGGAAACGAGTTCACCGTACCTCTGCGAGGACATTGATATGGGTTGGTTGGTGGGCATTGATCCTACACTTTTCTCTATGCTATCTTTCCAGCAAGGGACAGTATATGTGCTATTATTTTGTCCCGCTTGGGAATAATATTTACATTTTTTCCGTTAGAAACATGTTAAAGTATATGTAGTAGTTGATATTTCGTAAATTGTATGTAGACCCCTCCCTAAAAGTATTAGGACACTTGCGAAAAATTCAATAAGTATGAAAACACGAAAATTTTATAATTTTTGAAAGTTATTCCAAAGTTAATTATACTAAACATATTTATACTCTAACAAGTGCATGTACAGGGTGTCCCAAAAATCACTCGCAATCGCGAAATGAGGGGTTCCTAAGGTCATTTCAAGTAACTTTTTCCTTTACAAAAATTTTCTCCGAGATGCCGTTAACGAGTTATTAACGAAAAACAATGACCAATGAGAGGTGAGAGAAAAGTTGGCGCGAGGCGGCCGAGCTAACGAGTGGACAAAGTCCAGTTCCGCTCATTGGCGTGATCGCTTCGCGCGAAGGCAAACTTCAAATGACCTCAGGAACCACTCATTTTCCGATTGCGCGTGATTTTTGGGACATCCTGTACATATCTTGTGTTGTAATAAAGATAACGTCAATTTTATAAAAGAAAATCAAATTTTCTTTCCGTGGGCATATCTGCCGCGTTTTATAATTACTTCTTGGAGTAACTTCGGCATTCGTTTTATTAGTTTTTCTATTACTTCTGGTATTATTCGGTTATATGCATTTTGTAGCATGATTCACGTATTAAGAAAACATATCGGGAATCGTTTTAATACGTCTACAATGAACAAAATTCAATAAATGGATAGACTAATTAGTTACAAACACTTATAATTTAATATGTACTTTCTTACTTGCCATATTGCAGACTTGCAGACGTCACCTAAATTCAATGAAATATTACTATTTGTATCAAATAAGCAGGTATCCTAATACTTTTTGAAGAGACTGTACATATACATATAGGGACATGGCCTGAGTTGTCAGTAAAAGAAAATATGTAATTGAGATTTCTGTTGTGATTTTAACCGAAAATATGGGGAAATATAAGGAATTCTATCTTTATCCCAGAGTGTACATGCTTCCGTTGCTTGGCTTTAGTTTCCAAGATATTTCCAAAAGAGCGCGAATATTTCGTTTCGCCAGAATCAACTACTAGAAAGAATACAAAAGCAGCTTTTAGTAACTCTTGAGAGTCGGGAAGCATTTCAATAATTTTAATGATGTCTATGTATGTTGCTAAGGCCGATACGCCGAGTATTTTTATCTTATACAGGGTGTACATTTTATTTTGAGCACACGTAACATTTCCATTACATCTGATAGAAAAAAAAGTTTAGGTGAAAAATTGCGTGATCGTATAGTACGAATATAAATGTAGGACATCTTTCATCAACATTTTTTTAAGTCGAGTTTTCGAGGTCATTGTCGATTTCTCAAATGGGACAATATATTTTCGTTAATATACAAAAAAAGTTTTCACAAAAATTAATTCAATCATGTATAGTATCATGACTTTTAGATGACCTTGAATATTGTCAATCATGTATAAAAAAATCAATGTAAGAATATATAAATATGATGTCTTGATATATTTTTATTTGAACATTATTAAAAATGTAAAAGTTACTCAGAGTCTGTAATTATTCACGCGGTTTTTTGGTGGCCCCAACTATTGATTCTAATTGCAAGTTACAAAATTTCGCTAAACGGTGTTCGCATGTTGCATGGTGTCACTGCAAATTCTCATTCAAGCTTACTTGTGCGTGTTAAGTCACGCCTTCGATGTGTCTGTAATGTCGTTAAGGAAAGTGCATAAGAAACTTAATATAAACTGAAAACTCGTCTTCGTTGTAGACTCAAGTTTGATGCTCGCGAGACAAAGATTCCTCGACATTCTAACACCCGTGCCCTTAAATGAATTTTACATTGTTTAAATATGCAATGCTGTCAATTCTGTAAATCTTTTTAATGTAGCTCGGTTTAGTTTTCATAAAAGTTCTACTGGAAACTAATAATTAGCGATATATAATAAAAAGGTTAAAGAAACAGGAGACAAATTATATTTCATGATACTATAAACAAACAGTGATAAAAAAAACTGCTGTAATTCAAAGCGGATGACAAAGTGCCGTTCAGTATTAACCAAACAATTAATTACTGCGTTCTTAATTAAGCGTTGATGCTTGCCTGCACGCGGATAATTCTGTCAAAGTTTGGTAATCGATTGCAATCGTCAACAAGGAAAACGGATTCGAACCAGCTGTAAGCGTAGGTTTACAGTACACGTGTCGCTTCCGCTAATTTCAATTCCACTAAGTCTGTATCATGAACCCATAAATGAACGGTTGGTTATCGTTGTCATTACGCTTAACCTGTTAATCGGGAAATTAACTTTTGTTCAAGCGTTTCACAGTGAACAGTGTTTTCTTTATAGTGAGAAGTTATACTATCGTGCTAAAAGTAATTAAACAAGCCGCTTTTCACTTATTAATTATTTATTTTGAAAATATCATTTGTCACGTTTTGAAAATATATAAATCAAATATTTCGAATACACAAAAAATTAATTGAACAAATTAAAACAGTAATTTTTGCATGATATTTGTTGAAGCAATGAGACATATACATAGCAACGAAATGTTTCAAATAAAAGTTGTGCATTTTTTACGTAGAATATAATTCCGAAATAAAAAATGTAAGTTTATCATAAAAGAAGGAAGATATTAAAATAACCTTGAAAACGTCCACGCATTAAAAAAGTAGCAGTGCTGTTTGACTCCCCACTCAAAACACTAAAGGACATATGTAAGTTTGTATTTTTTAAATCACGCGTCTACGAGATTTTGTACAACCTCAACTCAAAT
Organism: Augochlorella aurata; assembly: GCA_028455555.1. Classification (NCBI taxonomy): domain Eukaryota; kingdom Metazoa; phylum Arthropoda; class Insecta; order Hymenoptera; family Halictidae; genus Augochlorella; species Augochlorella aurata. The sequence continues at coordinate 524,366 of CM052154.1, forward strand.
AGAACATCCTATATAGAATATTAAATTGAAGCGTTCGTATTTCGAAAGCAGCGAAATATAAATATACAGATATAGGACAGAATATTCCCTGTACACTGTCACAGTATTTTAAACTAAACTCTAGAATTCGGAAGTATTGCCATATGGTCGCGCACAATTCCGAAGGGTAAGAACAACCAAAACCGCGATGCGCTGTACATATTACTTTTAAAAATTTCCATGAAGAAAAAAGCCGTTGTGTCCATTGGAGTTGTCGTTCTGGTTAACCGGTTAACCGCTGTTTCTCCCTGACCAAGGGGGCAACGGACAATCACCGTACTCCAACCAGGAAAATCTTCTAATCCACTTTAGCGGACTCAGAGCGTGGGAAAGATGGAAGTTTCAGACGTGGTAATTCTCTCTTTTCCGAGTGCGTCCGCAGACCGGGTTGGAAGGACAGGCAATAATATTTAAGCATACGAGAACATTGGAGGATCTTAGTATGTTTGCTACAGATACCACTTGTAATAAGGTAAAAGTACTTATATTATGAAGCACCGCCCAATTGTGGCCTCTACTTGAAACAGTAGTAATAATAATACAATAAAGGATACAGCAAAGGAATTTGATGTAAAAATTCTACCCACATGTTTGAACATCGTTCTTTATGAATTCACTTACAAAAATACTATTGTGTAACGATCAGCTGTAAAAAGATGTTTATTCGAATGTTCCACATTGCGTACTTCAACCTAGTTTGGAACGAACATTTCAAATGGGCGTTGAACGTGCTCAAACGTGAAGACATGGTACGAAAATGGTATTCCATAATAGGTAGACGCTCGTACTTTACTCTTTGATTTGTATTATTTTTTATTCATATTAAATGAATATTTCAAAGTTTATTATGTTATATAGAAACACCAAGCTATCAAACAGTAATAAAAATATTTAACAATAACACTTTTCAATTATAAGAAAATCGATTCTTGTATCGTCTGAAAAGCGCTCCAAAATAGGTACTTTTATCTTAACGTGTTCTCCTTTCATACTTTAAATCTTATACGCTTTCTATGTCCGTATCCGTGTCCTTGTATGACCTTCGATAACTTTGAATAATCTTGAATAACCTTAAATATTTAATTACAGTCACTGAATTTCTAATAAAAGGACTATCGTCGTAAGTGTTTAAAAAGGCGTAATCCACTTCAAAAGAATGGTGGCGACTTTGAGATCCCTAAAAAAATAGCATAAAAATAAATATTTTTATGGTTTCATTAAACCATTCAATTTTGCACTTAGAGCGCTATAAGTGACAGGAATGAGTTTCCTTTTTTGCAGTTTTTATATAAATTTGTATCCGAATAAAAAAATTTGTTTAATGTTCTCCGACGAAAGTATCTTCATCAGTTTAGTAATTGTAGAATAAAAATTGTCAAACCAGTGGTCGTTTGATCGACAATGATACAGTCAGTGTTTGAAATAACAAAGGACATTTGAGGTGGAAACGTCGGGTGATATACCCTGTATATTCGATTTACTATAAGTCCAATACACAATTTTACAATACGCCTTAAACTAGTGATTCGTCCATTGTCGTGTTGCTGCGATAATTGTTTTATGTGTAGACTGCGGATCTTTATGCATGTATAGTACCAAAAATTAATAACGATTCTAGTTTAGTTCCGCTGAAAATGAGAAATTGCACAACGATACTCGGTCTAGTTATAATATAAGTTATGTTCAGTTCCTTCGAAGTAAAGTTCACTAACGTTTTACGTTGATTATCATTGTTATTGTTACTATTATTATTATCTGCTCGATCCTATTAAATAAAGAAAAAACTACGATCTCTGCGAGTTTTTGTAGCGAATATGACAACAGGACATAGGACTATGAATTCAACAACCAAAATTAATGGTCAGGAACTGTATCGCGCTGCCTACTTTTTCGTGTTTCCGGGAGAAAGAGCAGAAAGATCACGCAGCTCCGGGATTTGATAAGGACTGGAACCGGACCATGCACAGTCGCGCAAACGCGGTCCATTCGGGATAAAAGGTTTGTTCAAAGAGTCCACCGCGAAGAACGGAGATGACAAAGGACTTCTCTAATCTGTTTTGGGCGGTACATACCGGGGGTTGTCACTTCCACGCTAACCGGACAAGATACTAATACTTGGCAGTCGAAACGGAGGCGCGTATTAACCACTTGTACTGCAACAACGAATCCGACTTGTGATGAAGATTTCAGATGGAAAATAATTGGTTCAATGCGTATACACTAGCAAGAGTCACCAAAATATATAATACAATTAATTTTGAAAAAATAACGATAGAGAGTCGGTGTGCCAATTATTGTGTCCATTGAAGTGATGTCCGATGTTTCCGACTTTTAGCGACTCACTACCATCTAAAAATCGATTATGCTACACAAAAACATTTGATCGACTTAAAGAACCATCGTCATACATTTGCTGCATCAACCGGAATGTTTCTGTTGCACCTTTACCAAGTCTAATTTAATAATCACTTCTTGTTCCATGATACAATTTCAACATCGATTAAAGGTTTGATCAGGAGAAACTGACGTAGCTTTATCATTTATCATTCTATATACTGGCATAAACATACAATCGGTCACATTAGTCTACATACACTCACCGAATTTCATATATCTGACTTATTAAAAGAAATTAAGGACGTACATTATTATAGAATAGTTTATATTAACATATCAGCACGTAATAACCTCGAAGTTAAGTAGTGTATTGTTGTAATCACGTAAACGCATAGCTCGCAAAAGTACCATTTAAGTAAATTTAAAAAACATGTAAAACTGGTAATCTTATCTAGAAAAGTAATTGTTTAGAGTAATAAGATGACATGTTATTTAAACATTTTTAATCTTTATAAATGTGTAAAAAGGCTTATTATTAACTTCAATTTCAATTTTCAAGAATATTAAATCAGCGAGATTCTCATGTCATACGTAAAAAAGGATTAGAAAAATCAGGTCGATCTATGATCAATGCGATCAGGAAGGAAAAGTTTGGTGAAAACAAAACAAGGAAATGGACCCGAAAAATTTGATATCAACCGTTAAACACGGCGGTGGACACGTGATGGTTTGCAATGCAATATCAGCATCAGGGTTTGGAAATTTATCATGTATTGATGGTGTTATGGACCGTCATAAATATTTAAGTATATTGGAAAATAATTTGCAAACATCACGTGAACGTTTAGGTCTCGGAAGTCAATGGATATTTCAGCAAGATAACGACCCAAAACCTGCGGCTTGTGTTATGAAGGAATGGTTCTTATATAATGTAACCACATCAATTATACTCCACCTCAGTCACCGGATCTGAATCCAATCGAACATATTTGGGCCAAATTGAACAGTAGAATAAAAAATAATAATATTACAAATGCGAAATCTTTGAAAATTCATTTTAAAAATGCATGAGACGAAATTACGAAGGATGTAACAACACAACTGGTAAGGGAGAACCTACAAGATATTAATATTATAATATTATAACATTATATTATAATAATATAAATTTACATTATATTATAATAATATTATAATATAATATTAAGTTCACTGTTTGAATGATTTCAGATAGTTGTGACATCTGTACGTACATCTTTTGTTACTTTCTATTTTGCATTTTTTTACATTTCCTTATTAATAATTTCATTAAGTTGCTTAATTTTTGTAACATGTGTCTAAATTAAATTAATATTCAATGTGATGCCAAAAGAGTTGTTAAATTTATCATCGCTAACGCTGAGAAGATGTCACCGCTATTTGCTGAGATTTGATGTCAGTTTGTAAAATTGCGTATATAATATTACTATTTCTACCAGAGTAAATACAGTTACGCAATACCATGGAAACTTAATCATCGGATAACGTTTTAAGTAATCACACCCGAAGTGACGGATGTGAGGAAGGATCAATTCCATCGACCTTCCCGTCCACGCACGTACAGGTCCAGTTTGAAAAAAATTATTCCGTTTCAAAACGTGTACGCAGACATTTTTTGCCGAGCATATGTACATATGTTTCAATGTATGATTTAAACAAGGGTGAGTGCTCCAAATGTTTTGTTTCAGTTGTCATTAATATTTATTGATGTAAAAACGTCCGTTCTGTTATCGGTTTCCTGTCTGTACTTTTATGGATTATACAGCATTTATAAAAACTACATGTATCCTATAAACCTTATCAATTTCATACATAATCTACTAAATATAAATGATATTCATCTCTTCTAAATCGAAACAAAACTGTCTGGCACAATATTTTAAAACAGATTATGGTAAACATTCAATTTTTAATTAGCAGAAGCATCAATCGCATAAAAAATTCAACTACTTCTACTTAACTAGAAGTTGAGTAATATTTCCTATATTTCATTAATGAATTGCTTATTATTTCCCCTGAAAGTAGAATAATAATACAAGGAATAAATCATCACTAGTTTGCATTCTATTCGAGCATTGGCAATATATCAAATCTCGTTTTTTCTCTAAAAGTTTTAAAAATATTAAACTAAAAATGTCTTCTCAATTCAAATGCTCAGACTCAATTGTTGAAAGACTCTTATTGTCGTGTAGGCAGAATCGATCCTCGGCATTGATCTCCATCCCTAAAATTACTCTTCCCTCAAAACGTCAGCCGGGAAGTGCCCTCGTCTAAAGTGCTCATCCCTCGTTGCAACTTCAATATCTGTATATCATCGGCGAAGTATTGGCACCGTGAACCAAAGGCATTTCGTCTGGATAGTGTTGTTTCCCGTAGCTCGAAAGTCCTCGAGATGTCTGTGTTGCGGAAGAATGCCCTGCCCTTTGTTTCTATTTCCTCCAGTTTTGAAAAATGCCGTCACTGTTCCTATAACTCGGTTTTAGAATAATATAAAATAAACAAAAATTTCACAGGTTTCCTATAATGCGCGTTTCAAATTGCACAATTTATTAACCTTGGAATACTTTCACATTTCGAAATAGCACAATATACTAACCTTGAAATACCATCATGTTTGAACACAGAACGATATAAGATCATATTTTCAGGGTATCACAAACTTATATCACTATAACATAACTATACACTCATTGTTTATTTGGCATTGACAAAAGTAACGCAAGTAAACTTTTTTTATTGCATTGCATTCTGCTCATCGCGAGGATCAACTTGGTAAAATTTACATGTGTGTAGACTTTTGTAGATAAATAACTTATGTAAATGAAAGAAATTTTTCGAAAATTTTGAAGCGAAAATTTTAACATGAGTGAAATATTTAAAGCTTCTTGCAAGAAAAGACAAATTTCAAGAATGGCCTGAGAAAAGTGCTACCTTCTTCAAAAATACATACTGTTACTCCCAAAAATATTCTGGGCACTGGTATAACTTTGACTTCTACGCCACATATTTGAATAAGTATACATTGAAGGGAAAAAATTCTTTACGGTATATGAAAGTAGAATATATAAATGTCAAAATACAATAAACTTTCATTGTTTAAGAATATATTTCAAGAAGTTTGAAATTTTTAAAATTATTATTTACTTACGATCGATGTCGTGTTATATCTCTATTTTACACGATCTTATGATTTGTTTATAGTAAGTATCTTTTTGTTGCAACTTGCATGACCGAATTCACTTTATGGGGATGAACAGTCATGTATAAGATACTTGTAAATATAATTTGGTATCTTCTTTTGTTAATGCATCTGAAAAAATTTATAGAATTGAAATACATGTTTCGCCCATTTACACCTTAATATTAATGTAATATAGGAAAAATCAACCAAAAAATGCAATCTAATTTTACAAATAGCAAATTATAGTTACAAATGTCTTATGCATGACTGTTCATCCCCATAAAGTGATGGGGAATCATAGATGTTGCAACAAAATAAATACATATTATAAACAAATTGTAAAATCATGTAAAATAGAGATATAAAACGAATTCGGTAGCAATATATTGTTAAACAATAGAGCTATAAAGCTAGTAATACAAACATAAAAATTATTTATTTTTATAACTTTTAAACTTAACCTTATAAATCGTCCGAATACTTACGTGGCGTGAAAATTCGAAGCTTTTTTTTCAATTGTGTAGGTAACGTTTTACACTAAATCGAGAGTTTGTTGTATTTTGACATTTATATACTCTACTTTAATATATTCTAAAGAATTTTTTCTTTTCAATGTATATTTATTTAAATATGTGGTGTACAAATCAAAGTTATACTAGTGTCCGAATACTTTTGGGAGTAACTGTAGCTTTGTAATAAGTAAATTGCGGACACGTTTCAAGAACTTAAAAATACTATCGTGTTTCTTTCGACTCATTAAAATTGTTAACAAAGGAAATAAATACTTCTGTAGCTCCTGCATCTTGCGATAAGTACAGAAAATTTTTATTTTGTATAATCTATTAATAAGGAGATATTAAGAAATGTAATTATGTGGTTTTATTCATCAAACTATAGTCTTCCGAGAAATTATATTGAAAGTGGTCAATTTTCTGAAACGTGTAATTATTTTAGCAACTAAAATTTGTCGATTTTCAGTGTACTTGAAAAATTGCTTATAAAAATTAAATATCATTGTCAACAATCATTATTAAAATCGTACATTTTTGTTTTTATTATTTGTTAAATCGTAGGGCCCTCTTGTTTCGTTGGACGTAGTGCGACGATCGACACATTCGGTTGTCTTGCTATCCCTCTTTAACACGTTCAGCGTTGAAAATTAATCCCTGAAATTCCGATGAAATCAGTGTAATTTAATACGTCGAATGACACGGTAATTTTACAAAGCTGGCCGACATGAATTTCTTATTGCGCGTTACATATTATATTATGGTAAATTATTATTTACAATAGGGATGTTAAAATGTGCAATCATGTGTGATACAATTGTCTAATTGGGGTCTCCGCACCATTTTACTCAAATTGCGTTTCTGGTAATATCGGTTCCAACGCGTTAATCAATGAAACTGAAACTAGAGAGTCAAAATTTATCATAGTTATTGTAATTATTTTGCATTCAAAGTATCGTCGTAAAATTCAGTTTGTTCGAATATATTACGATAAAAATAAATTTTAAGAACTAGTCGAAAATTAGTGTCACACATATGTGACCTACACAGCGCTCAACTTGTTGAACTTAACTGGATAATGGTGGACACACAAGTCTAAACAATTTAATATATGTTAATGTAATTATTTAAAAATTCGTGCAATCCTCTATTAACTCCCGCAAGCCCGATGGTTTAAACAATTTCATGGTCGCCAATATTACATCTGCTTAAATCCTTCTGCAATAATTTCTTTTACTTACTTCTAAACCTGCATTGTAATATTTATACTGAATTTTTATTCATAGAAGTACAAACAGTTAGTCATTTGAACTAGTTACAAAGAAATTCAAATTTAGATGAAACGTTTGTAAATCTGGGTCTGTATGGACCCAAGTTCCGTCACCCGAAGGTTAACTCTTCAAGTTTACAATATTTCAACGTAAATTTACTTGTACTTACTAATTTGGAAATACGTCATATTTATTGAAACAATAGGTGGCAGTAATTGCCAGTCCTGGTAAGTGTTAAACAAAAATACCTCGAACATTCAGTTATTTTTGTTTTCATGAGATATATTCTCTTTACTATTATTAGTGATGATTTAATAATCAAGAATTGACACAGCATGGTAGAAAATAGCAGTAAACTCAAGCCGTTCGAACCGATCTCGTTCCATTGGTGCTCTTTGGTTTCCGTCTTAACTGCTCTTGACCTGCTAGAGGTAAGCGTCGCGTCGGATGACAATGCTGATCCGAGGACTTCGGAAAGAAAAGTCAGAGCATAAGAAGAAACCAAGATGGTCTGTCAGTGCTCGAGCAGCACGCGCTTTTTGCAGACCGATAAGAGTCGAACCTTTTGCGCACCGCCGAGGCTGGTGCGCCTCGAGTGGCTCGACGGCTTCAGCTTTCTCCGACGACTCGAGCCAAAAGTATTTGATGTCCCAACACTAGACATAAGTAGCTTACATATATTGTGTTTCGATAAAATTGCACTACAAAGATTTACGTTTCCATCGAATTTGCCACGTTGAATTATTTTTTCGGATATCTCTAAATTGTTTTTAATTCTTATGTCAATTTGATAAAAAAAAAAAACACTTTGATTGCACGTTTATTATTATGGAAACGTGTTTAAAACATTATTAAAGCAAAAGAGACGGTTAAAATGTGCCGAAATATTTCTCATTTTATTAAATAAGTTACATATGCGCAGCAAAATTTCATGAGTTCATGCTGTAAAGAGATCCTGTGGACAATGCATGGTGTCGAAAGTAATTTGATATCATGATTTGTTTTTAAAATACAAAGGAAATAGCTGTATATTGACGATGTAAGAATAATACCATTTAACAACAATTTTAAAATAAGAAATGCGGCACCATCGCGTCTTTATTTTAGCTCAGAATTATAATGCTCACACGGTAGACGCGCCATGCTACTGTACGGAAGTCCGATGCATGCGACACCTATCCCCACTCCTTCAATGATTCGTTTCTCTAAGATCCCTGCTCGTGACATATAATTTTCATATTTCGTGTTTTAACATCATTTTTTATGTAAAAGGTTGATTTGAGACCTATGATTCCTTTCAGACTTTTGTTCCTTTCGACGAGTACAATACGTTGCAATAGAAAATTTGACTCTTTGACTTCGATTGTCAACCCTTTCGGTATGAGCACTTTGTCCACCGTGACACTCCCGCTGTAGGAGGTGCCGCGCCGAAAATTCGCACTTAGCACATGGTCAGTCCTCCTTTACATGAAGATTTTCCTAAGCGTTAAATAAGAATTGTGCTTAATAAAACAATGTTTTTTTTCCAAAAAATGTTGTTTGTAGCTTTGATATTAAAAGATATTTATATAAAATTCTATTAATTACATAACTAAAATTTATACAAAATTCTATACAGAATTCTATACAAAATTCTATACAGATTATATGATTATATACAAGATGCCAGATAAGATTGAGGTGAAAAACAATTTTGCGGTTCATTTCTCTGAGCAAGTCTTCACCGATCCGGAAATGTAGAATCGCGCTAGGGCAATCGCGACGTATCATTTATAGACACCCTGTATATTAGAGAAAATCGAGCGAAGGAATCGATATCGGCCTTGGAAACCTCACGCTTTTCCAAACCTTCTCACGCTTCTTATAGGTCTTTAGGGTCCTGATCTCACGTTCGGCCATTCAGCGACGACATTCGTCTTCGAACGTCTGTCACAGCATCTTTCGTCTTCGAGCACAATAGCCTATCCTCGTCTTTGTACGGTGCACACAGTACCATTTTCGTTGCTGAACTTTCATACTTTCCGGCACGGTATCATACAATCCAACAGCTTCATACAATCACGCAAATCGATTTTCTGTGATTCAGAAGTGATCACAAAGAATGTTCTGACCACAAGAAAAAATTCAAGTTATACAATGATGTGCAGAACTGAGTACACACCATTTAAAACGATATAACTCTTTTTAAAATTGCATCAAATAACTTGAATTTTTTGGACTGTTAGAAGGACTAATTTACAAGACAATGTGTAAACAATTGTTGCAAAATTTGGATTAGTTGGAATATCAAAAAAGAGTGAAGAAGCTTCGTTCTTCAAATGTTTTATTCGAAGCTCCTTTTGACAAAAATTTTAGCAATAAATCTTACAGGCCTCGGTAACTTGTATCCGTGCGGAAAATTTTATCAAACTCGTTTTCAAAATCCTTTTGGTTTGAAAAATCTAAAAAGCTGCTGTTATCGCATACCTTAATTGTTACAGCTTGTATTAACATTATTGAGGTCTAGAAAACACGTTGTTTAAATTTATTATACATTCCAACAAAATTAACGATTCATGGAAAACTTTTTTGTTAGACATCGTCCAATATACTGGTCGTTCTAACATCTCAACAAATTCAAAGCATTGAATGTAGTCTTTCTAAGGACGGTGGTCAGTCATCATCGATGATAATCTACATCTACCTTCTGAAACTTTTCAAAATCGATAACGTCATTGTGAGAATATGTGCTTATTAATATTCTCATAGTATTATTATATTAAACGAATGTAAAAAGATTTCTCCTTAACTCGCTTTTTAAATTAAAAATACATTAGTTGAATATAAAGTAGTGGAAGGCATGAACTGAAACAAACTCCAAATTATATAGATTCAATATATTTCAAATGTAAAATATTGTCTGATTGACCACAGTTATTAATGGAAATCTGTTCGCTGTGGTAAAGTGGAGAGGATGCCGTAACTTCCTTCCGGCTGCCTGCAACGGTAATTTGAACATAGATCGTAACTAGTGGTACCAAAACCAATGAGCATTTTGTCACATCTGGTTACCCGCTATCCGAGAATATTGGTCGTATGGTTGCTTGCAATAAAATAATTTATGCAGTTTCCTAACATCTACACTGAGGTTGAGAAGTATTCACCCTATTAAGTACTATCCGAACATGGTACTTTTTCAGAGAAAATTTTGTAATAAGCTGTTTAGCATTTATGTGCGTTACCTTAAGGGGATACTCTACTGTGAAGTGCGTCGTTTTTTACAATTCTTTGAAAATAAACTATTACACCTTTTGCAGTCAAATTGACAAGGTTTATTTCTACGTATTTCGTCGACGTTTTAAAATTTTTTAAATAAGAAAAAGTTAAAATTAGTAGCACCGCATACTCTAAAACATAGTCGCTTTTAAAACAGGTCGTCTCACGGCGTCCATGATTTCGACGTTTTTGCTTGTTTGAAATAAAAAAAAAAACGTGAAGTTCCCCAATTAATATGAATTTTGCAATAGCAGGTACTAGATCAAAAGAAAAAGTCGGTAATTATAAAAGCGGAGATATTTTGAAACTCGATTATCGATTTATATATGTTTTGTTAAATTTCAGAACTCTCAAAAATAGGAAACATACTTAGGTACTTAAAATTTTGAGTTATTAGTGAAGTAGGTTGTTTGAAATATCATGGACACCATTCTGAAAAATATAGTTTCCAGAAAAATGCCTTCACGGTTTAGTATGTCGATAATGATGTAAGGTCGTCGCGTCTGTTAAATAATCATAATTTCGTTAATTTTAGTTCTCGTGTAAAGTTTCACAGATATATTTCTGGAACTAATGTATACAGATTACAGTCGTTTGAAAAGTGTTATAAGGGCTCAAGGTAGATCTATAAACTATTGATTTTTAAATCTTAACAGCCTCAACTGGGACGACGATGATTACAGAAATACTGTGACCATGATGATAAACCCAAAATAATAAATAGATAGACAAATAAATAGTCGTTTTCTTACAACTACGTCTAACGAAAAATAAAATATTGATTATATGGTATTTGTTACTTTATTATTTCTCATCGATATGAATTTATTGTTTACATAATTATCGATTATATATACTACGAAAATCCCTACCCCAAGAATGTGTTGTTAATAGTTTCAGATCACGGATATTATTATTCGCGAATATTTCATTTTGAAATTTTGACCTACTTTTAAAGATCGATGGAAGATTTTGCAAGGAATCATAAATCACGCGGCTCTCTTCTGTATAACTGAAACGGTATAATCGAGAGAAGCATTGGGCATGAACCTTCTGCTGACCAGAAATCTGTCTCACTTTTCCCTGAAATATTTCCTATCGGCACATTGTACTTCATACTTTAACTAAAAATACTGTAACATATTTATACTACACATAACGTCCTTTTTAGAATTTACCACGATTGTTACGATTAGACTGCAGATGTTTATACAAATGCATATTTTTTTTAAAAAATAGGTTGCATGTATTTTGCATATTTATATTTAAAAATATATACACAATAATACATTGTACATATTTATCGTGTACGTGTATGTATCATGCTCGTTTAAATCATCCATCTTGTTAAATTAATTTAGTTTATTAAAAATTAATTTATATTATATCAATGAAGTTATGGTACAAGTACTGACTAATAAGTCAAAATTGATGATTATAATATAATTAATTAATATAATTAATTAATGATTGATGACACTGACTAATAAGTCAAAATTAGTAAAGTTATGGTACAAGATTTATGTACTGATTTATTAGTCAGTTCATTAATTTTTACCGACAAATGCACCAACAAACGCCGTAAAATTTAGAAAGAATGCTTATAATAGATTGTAATTCGAAGTATGATACATCAGAATAATTGTAAAACGTTTCTTGATAATTAGTATAGTACGATTGTAGTCTCAAACTGAATGAACATTCGATTTTTAAACCAAGAACATTTTCAAAGTAAAGTTAGTAATTTTTTGAATCCAGAGAAGAAGTGTGAAAAATTATTCGTTGTTTCTACATCATTGAAATACCTTTGGATACTCGTAGGTTTATGATGTACAAAAAGCTCACATTATAATGCGTCCCGTTTTCTTGTGTTTTTCTGGCGTCTGATCTGCTTTATTTATAATAGAGGCGGCAATTTATGTAGTATCCAGCGACCCCTAGGGCGAGAACGTGACTATATTCACGACGATATCGATGAAGAACATTTTATCGGCATCTATAAATTGTATCTGTTCTCCAGATTTATAAGTGACAGAGGGAGAGATATTATCGAAGAAGCTATGATTCAGTAGATCTTAAATAAAACCAGATAATATACGACACCCTCATTACTTTCACATTACTTATTGTTACTACGTTGCTGCACGTACACCACCTTTCTAAAGAAGATATCTGTCGTTCTAAACTTAATACAGCAAGACAGAGGTCTTTTATATTAGAAGATTTCTTAAACTGGTTCAAGAAGAGAATCCAATAATAGAAGCTGCTTTGTAACTTTAAGTAGATTTAAGATTTTAGGCGTTTATGCCAAATATAAATTTGTAAGGGCATTGAAAGAATTTGAGGATATCGTTATTTTCTACTTATCATAATTATTAAAAAAGAGATATTTTCAAGTAACATGTGTTTCTTACAATTGACTTAAATAATTTTTATTTTGCATAAAGGTCCGCAGTATACTTATTACTTAAATGACACAGGGTAGTGGAACCGGTTACTACGTAGTGACCAATTGCTGTGCTTTTGCTTTGTTTTTGGGCATAATTAATTTTATATTCATCGGATAAGACACAATTTTACTTTTTTTTATTTTGCTTATTTTTCAATAGAAAAAAATGTAATGTGTCCTATTCGATAGATACGACGTGTACAAAAAGTCACTCGCTTTCGGAAAATTAGGGGTCCCTAACATCATTTAAAGTATCCTTTTTCTTAGCGCAAATTCAATCCACGGCTTTGTTTACAAGTTATTAAAGAAAACCTCTGACCAATGAGAGGCGAGCTCGGCTGGCGCGAGGCGGCCGAGCCAACGGGCAGACGAAGCACAGTTCCGCCGATTGGTTCGACCGCCTCGCGTCAGCAGAGCTCGCTTGTCATTGGTCAGCGGTTTTCGTTAATAGCTCGCTAACGACGCCTCCGAGAAAATTTTTGTAAAGGAAAAAGTTGCTTCGAATAACCTCAGGAATCCCTCATTTCCCGATTGCAAGTGACTTTTGAGACATTCTGTATAAAATTAATTATACTCGAAAATATAGCAGACACTTGAACAAACGATAATTTCGATAATTAAAGAAACGGCGACATTTTGAAACTTGAGTATCGATTTTTTCATATTGAGAGCCTGAAGAAATATAAAGCATAATAATTTTGAGTTCGTTCTAGTATGGACTATAAGTATATTGAATGTGTATGCATATTCCTTAATTTTTAGAATTCATTGCCTCATTTTCTTTAAGACCTACTGAATCATAGCATCTTCGGTAATATCTTTGCCTCTGTCACTTATTTAAGGTAGTCCGAATCTATGCAAAACCGACTTGTTTTAAATTTTCTGGAAGAATATAGATTCAAAAATGCATCTACAATTGAATCTATATTCTTCCAGAAAAAGTAAGTTAATTAAATAAGTGACAGAGGCAAAGATATTACCGAAGATGCTATGGTTCAGTAGGTCTTAAAGAAAATGAGATAATGTGTGTTTCCTCATTATGTTTACATTATATGCATTTTGTTGCAATTTCTAACCAACGTATAATATTTGTATTCATATTACTGCTTTGCCATTTAGGTAAATAAATAAAATTCGGGTACATAATAAATATTATTTTATATTATATTTTATTGTGCTCGAAGATATATCACTATTCTATTTTCCTTCAAATTATTATTTCTGAGTATAAAGTCTGTAGAGATATTTGCAGTTGTCTAATCGGGTAGAGATTTACTCCACCAAGCCACTTACGTAATTCTACACAGCGATGGTCCTTCAGGGTTAATATAATCGATGAAAATAGTATGATACTAGGGATAATTTCATCCGATTTAATCAGATCTCTACATTCCAAAATTAGTTATCGCCACTACAAAACTACATGATCTGTAATTGATCTCGATATAATCGTAGCTTTTGCTCTACAATGTTACTACCGAAACACCATGTAAGTACATATAATATATGTGTATAATACATTATGTAAATTACTTGTATATACAGAGTGTCCTAGAATCGTTGGTACAACCGAGAAGAGGGTGATTCCACGCGAAAAAAAGAAATCAAATATAAGGAATAACAATTTTTCATTTGAGGTTTCGTTGTCGAGAAAATCGACTTTAAATATTCAAATATTAGTTTTTCTATTTTTTTTGTCATTCCAAGCAATAACAAAGTTTTTAAAAAACCAGCCTTCTAGTTCTGGTCTGGTAGACTAACCCCCCTATCATCAAAAAACAAATTCAAGTCATTTAGTAGGTATGGTTTACAAATAGTACTAATATAAAGAGTATCGTGATGTACTGTGTCATTCATTTCTCTCTATGGATTTAGGGTGGATTTAAATGAAAATGAAACTTGTAATTTAGTTACAAACTTATTTTATTAATGCAAAAATTGTTATATCATCAATACTGGGACACCCTGTATATCATTAATAAGTGATTTACGTTAGCAAAATATCGTTTGTAGAAAATCTATAATATATAATATAACGTATGTATAATGTAAAGTATTATTTGTAAACTGTAGTTGACAATGTAGAATGAAGCACAATACTTTAGAATTTATAAATATACGAATTCATATTTCATACTTATTGTTATACGTGCTCATAAATGTAAAGAGGAATGGGGAAAATAAAAAAATTGTAACACGTAATCATTGAACTGCGAATTTAATGCGTTTATTGGAAACAACGAAAACAAAGAGAAAACAAGAGAAGATTTTAAAGTTCAAATCAATTATTCAAACATCTGTTACCTTATTTTCAACTTACTGCATTTATTCAAATAGGAATTTCTGCTTGCCTTAATTCCTGCTCTTTGTGTTAATACAAAAAGCTTTTATTATATATGAAACTCTGCAGTTTATTAATTATAGCACATTGTAGAAGCCTAACGTGTCCAAAACACATACAAAGATTCAAGACAATGTTGTTATAAGTTACCGAGGCCAATAAAATGCATTGTTCAAATGTTCATAATAGATTCAGTTAAAACAGTTAGGAAACATAAGTAAAATATTTTTTTGTCACTCCATCCAATTGTGATGTGTGCAATGGTTTCAGTGATCGTCTAGCAAACTAGTTCTTCTAACATCTCATGTCGATTTGCCCAGTTCGAAAACAGTTATTCCGTTTTAGACGATGCTGACCCAATTTTGGTGTTCCCTGTATTTATTATACGACTGTCGTTATAAAAATGCACGGAATGCCATGGGAGAATCGATACATTTTTAATTTTTTTTTTATAAAGGTATGCGTCACAACTAAATAGTTATAATTTCACAATTGTTTACTGTTACAGATTGTCAAAAAATCCATACCAGAAAACTATGAATCATTGCTCATGCACCGTGGTCGTTTACATATTAAAGATAGATTTAGGAGATTTATGCGTGAGAGTGCAATTATAGCTGAGAAAAGTTTGAAACGTATACCATAAATCACTGCAAATTGGCTCAGTTTAGAAGTCTGGACAGTTCCATAAAATAAAAAGTAATTAGAATAAATCTGGGCCATTCGAAATTTGAATTCTCTTGCGGCAAGTTTTCATTCTAAGCGACAATTTCAGAAAAATCTAACGAATTAAACGCTGTCACGGCACAAAAACATTGAGACGCAGTCTCATTACAACGAGACTAATGAACATTCCGACATTTCTTTCGTGGCACTAAAAACTCTCGTTTCACCAATCGCGGTCAACCGTTTTAAAAACGATTATCCATCAAACTCTTCCACCTTTTACTCTCAACACTCGTAAGTGCTACAATAAATTCGTCTCTACGCCAAGACGTAAAAACATAGCTATCGCTATGTTCTTGGCTTTGCAGCTCCTGTAGTTTCAGCTTGAGAAAGATATTTACACATTATACAGGGTGTTCCATTTAAGTTGAGATTCTAAAAAATCTTGTAGAAGAAAAACTCGTTAGAAATAAAAACAAACTGACAAATGTCATTTAGTATGTCGAGTGGGGAGTCAAATGGTTATACTAGTTTTATAACGCGTGCACAATTTTTTGAATGAAAACATGTTTTGATTCTTCAGTTTTAAAAAAAGCTAGAACTGACAGTAGGCGAAGTGACTTAAGAAACAAAAGTTATTTCGTTCAATTATGGAAATTATTATAAACAAAATGTTCAAATGAACGTGACAGAAATTGTAATCTAAGGGGCTAAACGACAATATCTCGAAAGTGAACACATGTGACACGCGGCGTTCTTCCTTGCAATCACAGAAATATGTTTAACAATGTTTATCATTTTTAAATCACAGTCTGAATAATTAACATATTAAAGATAATGCGCAATATGTGAGTAACTCCCTACTGAATAGCTTTGTATTCATGGAAACAACGATGTAGTAAGGTAGTAAACCCAACGGGGTTGTAAACACAACTCCTTTTGCGTGTCGGGTCAGTTAAGGCTTTCAAGGAAACTGTGTTGGAGGGAGGCTGCTCTATACATTAATGTACATATATAAGCTGTCATTTTCTCATTATCGTAATATCCTCTGTTGATTGTTGCTTGTAGAAATGAGCAGGTATCGAAATATAGAGGTACTTCTCGTTTCCGAAAAAATTCCATTAGTCTTGTATTGTTCTCCTCATGAGGTCTTTTATATTCGAGGGAAAAAGAAATTACCCTTTTTCTTATCGCGTTTTCTTGAAGTTTGAATCCGTGAAAACATGTTTGCATAGCCATTTGACCGAATTTGTAAAATTGTCCGAGATACAGATTCTTGAAGCGAACGGTTCTACCGCAAATTCTACCGAAACTTTTCTCGAAACTTTTCTTTTTTTCTCGAAGATTTCCTAAAAACTGATTCACCGATTACTACGAAACTTTGTATAAATATTCAGTATTCCTATGGCTATGGTTCGAACTAGAATTATTAAAAAAATCACATCCTCTTTATTTTGTTCACACAAAGAAAATAAATCGCATAGCTAAAAGAATAAGTGACAAAATCGATAAGTTGAGTTCAAAGAGTCATGAATTTTTATTTACCGATATTTTTCCTTTGACCTAGTACCTACCACAGCTGTACTCATACTTTAAAGGTATATTGGTCATGTTTTTGTTTCTGATAACAGAGAAAGCCTGAATCATGGACACCATTGATTGCGGATTTTCAAAAGGACCTTTAGACAATGGCCTGTGACACCGCCATTTTTTCATCTTCCCATGTATTCCAAGTTGTCCAAATAAACCCTATTAATCCAAAAATGCAAAGTGTTAATGATTCTTTACAATAATTCTTCAAAGATATGAAAAAGAAATCGAGCGAGATAGTAGAAGATGACCTTAAGAGAATATCGATACCTGTAGAATTTGTAACTCTTATTCTGCAAAATTGCTATAAAACTATGCTTATGGAACAGGTATTCTAGAATTTATGCAGGGCAGTCCACACAACTTGTGCACCTCCTGTAACTTCCAAAATAAACATTGGGCAACAAATTTTTCAATACAAAAGTTGCGTGGTTTAATAGGGCATAGTATTTGGTGCATTTATTTTTTTATATGTGGAGTCGTTCCGGAGATTTGATGGTGAATTTTTTTTTCTTGAATGGAATATTTTTTTTTTTATATCAGAATATGGAAGGATATGAAATTCTGAGTCGAAACGTATTGACCTTTATTTGCCCTAAACCTAATACCTAACGAGTCATTTAGATATTCTAAGATAGAATCTTTAACTTGATGTAACGCGAAGAAAATGTTCAAAACATAAAGCGAAATTAGTCGTTAATTATTAGGTTTACGACTAACAAAGGTTAATATTTTTTACTTAGAATTCGATATTCTTCCATTCTCTGATACAAAAAATATAGCATTCCATTTAAGGAAAGAAAATTCACCATCAAATCTCCGGAACGACTCCACATATAAAAAAATAAATGCACTACATACTATGCCCCTTTAAACCACGCAACTTTTCTATTGAAAAATTTGTTGCCCAACGCATACTTTGTAAGTTGCAGGAGGTGCACAAGTTGTGCGGACCACCTTGTATAACAAACGTTCAATAAAAATAAGTTACTTTAGAACATTTATCAGAAAAAGTTTTACGATATGGATATCGAGTGGACATTTATTAATGCTTAGTAATTTTTACTCAAACGAAAAAGTATGAAAGATAATCACGAGAGAAAAAAAGCGTAAATTATAACATTCTTGATTTTGGACTAAATGAATTTGTCCTGAAACATTTTTTCGTATCAGAAAAAGCTAAGGCATGCAAGATACGTATATGTAAAACACTCTGTATAGTAGTATAATAATACTACCGTAGTTATTGCATTTAATTGTGCAAGTAAATTATTTTCTATTTATTTATTTATTGCAATTTAGATTATACCTATTGTCGTTTAGTGTATATTTTAGTGTTGAAAATATAGATTCAAGGTGCAACAGATTTAATATAGATCGTGGTTAGTACAACCCCTGGCAAAAGATTTCGAACATATATACATATACAAAATTTACAAAGAATATTCGTGTTTTAGAGTTATAAAACGTTGCGTTCGCCAGAAAAAGGCACAACGTGTTTGCATTCCCACTTCTGCTGCAGCCTATTGTCCTTCCTATGATCGCAGGTAGTAATCAGCTATTTGCCGAAGACGGTGTCGAATATCAACACTACGATCTGCCGTTGATATTCGACACCGTCTTCGGCCAATAGCTGAGTTAGGTTTGAATTGGAGCTTGGTTCTGTGTTAGTTATTATACATTCACGTATCCATAGTATGTCTGAAAACTAACGGGATTAGGAACATACTAAACAAGTAATGAATATATGCAGAACAATCGTTGGAAAAATATTAGTAAATGTTAATGGAAATACTATTGTATTATATAACGCATCGCTTCGAAATCAAATCATTTTTTAAATGGTATTTGCATATTGAACATATTTGTGTCCTGTTACTTTTTGTTATATCGCTTAAAATGATAAATTATGCAACATGTGCTACATGCATTTATTATCTCGATTAGCATTACAAAGTAAAAACTGTGGGAACACGGAAACTTTGAAAATTAGTTTTTCTCACAAAAAGTGATTTTTCACAGGAAAAACTTGTTCCTTTTAGACCATACTACGACCTGGACCTATATGGACAAAGTTTTATTAAAATCAGAATTTTCGATACGGCAGACTTTTCTTGTTAGTATCCGTCACGATTGGCCCGGTGGCAGTTTTCATGTCCCGGACACCTCATTATATTTCAATATAAAATGAGTAAGCACGAAATTTTGTAAAAACGTGATACTACCATGTCAATAATTAATGGAGCACATAATAGACACACGTGAAATGGATAAATTAACTGATATATTTTCGTCATATTTCAAATATTTAAGTAACACTGACCGACGAATTTAAATTTTTTTAACGATTTCCAATACTGGGCGGTTCTTATAAATACTGTCATCTCAAACGCAAATTCGAAGGTGAAGTAGTTCCAGCATCCTGAGTTTCTTAAGAATATGAGCCCTTTTGGAGATGTTCGACCATGTTTTGAGCAATGAAGTATTACGTGAAAACTTGAAACATTAAAAATGAAACAGTAAGGAAGATATTCTCGAATAATACAGCATATACAATTATTCAATTATATTGTTCTGGAAGGTTCTAACTGATGGTCATAGTTTAGAAATGTCACGACTAGTACATTTCCAACGCAATATTTTTGCCTCTTTAGGAAGAGCTTTTAGCTATTCCGGATTCGCTGCACAATTTCGAATCCTTTGCACGTTCCAGAAAAGTAAACCGTTCGAAAACATTGTGGAAGCAGAGGTCAAGAAAATACCCATCATAACAATGTACGTGGTGTCTTGCCGCCACGCACGCCATCATTCTCCTAGCAAGATGGATTAGGACGGTTGGTGCGCTTATTCAACGACGACGGTGTGCTTCCCAAGAGTATTCATTTTCTATTAAGTTATTCGGAAAATAATTTCGTGTCTTTTACGTGAATCAAAAACAATTTTTTTATGATATTTTTATATATTTTATTGAATTATATGTTGGCCATTTTGGTCCAATAACTTTTTCCATTTTTCTAGTAGTGACATGATACCATGTTCATGAAACTTCTGATCTCTGCTAACAGAAAACTGATGCAAGTGATTTTTCACATCCTCATTTGAAGTAAACGTTTTACCGTTTAACAAATTTTGTAAACACCGAAACAAGTCATAATTCGACTGTACCAGATTTCGCGAATATGGTGAGTGTGGTAGAACATCTCAGTCAAGCTGCAATAGTTGCCAACTCGGGACGTCTTTAACCAGTTAATTGTATTTGACTACTATATCCGTCATGGAGATGTGGAAGAATTTTGTGTCGTGACAACTGTATCCGCCGTGCGTAAAATTTTGTTACAATTTGATATTTAAATTGTAATTTTGGCGAAAACTAAATTATATTCGTAAATTTTAATATGTTTAAAATGTTTAGAGGTCAAGACGAAATGAAACAAACAAATGAAAATTATAAATAATTTGAGTTGGATTCGTCTTTTTGGATTCGTCATCTCTTGATTATCGCGACACACACTGGTGGGCACTTTGCAAAGAGATCGACACAGTTAACTGGTTAAAACGTCTCGAATGTTCTACAAACGTCTTAGCAACGTCTTCTGTTAGAAATCAAGATATCCTTTAGACATCTAGAAGACATCCTTTAGACGTCTAGAAGACATCTTACGGATGTCTTATGGACATTTTATAGACGTCTTTAAGATGTTTTTATGCCGTTCGTAGGCCATTTCTAGGTCGTTTACGGACCATTTATAAGAAATGTATTATAACGTATTCCGTAATAGTACGATTAATACGTATTATGTATTATAACGTGTGAACTTCTGGAAAAGCTATCACTCTTGGTAATGACCAATTCATATATAAGGCTGAAAAACAAGATTCATATCGTCATTTTTATCTTCTGGTTCCCATCGTCCATGTTAAAGTTTTATTTAAAAGCACTTCTCCGATTTAGTTAAAAAACAGTGAAAACATAGAAACGCCTTGAAGACGTAATTCAAGTGTGTTAATTCGGGACGTTTTTAAGCCGTTTTTACGACATCTGTTATGGGACGTTTTTAAGACATCTTAACGATGTTCCAAATTGGATTTCCTTTTAACGTCTAAAATAAGACGTTTTAAAGACATCCACTTTAAAACGTTAGGCTTTCAGACCTAAAATGGACGTAAAATGAACGTCTTTAAGAGGTCAAGTACTTATTGAATGATGTGTCTGGCATTATCATAATTAAACACTGCACCTTTTTGGTCGATCAATTCTGGCCGTCTTTATTTCATAAAATCACTCGATTTGTCCAGTCGATGGCAGTAGTGGAATTGCCTGGTAGAAGCTCAAACAAAAAGAAAAAATTTGTGAACTAGTTTTAACACCGACGTTCTGTCAACACGTCTTATCCGTACACGTCGCAGTTCCTTTCTTGCTTGAACAGCAAATATCGGTAATAAAAAGACACCTATAAAAATAGTAGTAGGCGAAAAGTAGTAGCAACCTCTCGTTGGTCATTATTTTTCGTTAATAACTCGTAAACAAAGCCGCATTTTCGCTAAGGAAGAAGTTGCTCTAACTGACCTCAGGAACCTTCCATTTCCCAATTGCGAGCGACTCTTGGAACACCCTTATAATTACAATGAAGTTGGCTGGTTAAAAATGCAAATAATAGGAAAATCTCTGTTGATAGGAAAACGAAAATCCATTGCTCTTCTAACATCTTAATATATGTTCAATGCTTAATTATTTTTATACGTACATGTGTATATTCTTGAATATTAATCAGTGAATTATAAAAAGCTTCATGAATGCGAATTACATACTTGTTAATATGAAATGTCTAATCCCTTGCACTGTGATTTTTTCTACACTCACCCTGATTTGCACTTCTGCATCCTAAATAATTTCCTTAATAGATCCGTAGAGTTTGATAATAGACGAATCAAATCTTATTTCAATATTTAGAAGATTATATATGAAATATTCGTTATGAATTTAACTCGTTGTTAAGAAAAAGTACGTCCTTAACAGTGTATGTATTGCCTTTTCAATAGTCGTTTTAGGATAGGAGATTAATAGTTCAAAATTTCTTAAAGAATTGCTTAAAGACGATAACAATTTCACTCGTGATTCAACGCATTATTTGTATCAACAGCATGTAATAACTACTTCTGAAATTGGTATTTAAAATCAAAAATTGTATTAAAATATTATATAAAATTGTATTGTATAATTATATAAACGATAAAATTAACTTCTTTCACATGCAACTCAATCATTGCAACTCTTCTTAATAGGCTCTTGGTAAATAAATTGTTACAATCGCTTGAGACAGTTGTTTGCATTTTGAAAGCGTATTTCTGCGTCGAATGAAACGTGTACTGTAAATCACGTTTATATTTTATGGTTAATATTGATACAAATATTGGAGTAAATATTAGTATGAAAAACAGCAGGCATTATACAATACATGTAGAAATCGAATATTTATTTGAAAACACAATTGCACGTAGACAAAAAACGAGGAATTGCTGTTCGATTTGGAACTGAACGTTAAATAAATATAAACATTAAATGTAAACAAAAAATGTAAACAAAAAATGTAAACATTAATTTCCTATAAAGATCGATAGAATAGTAGGTTCCATTTTAATATACCTTACAACCTAACTGCTAAAAAATCACATCACTTATTCCATATACATTCTTATTTGCTGACGAAATGATGAGTGTCAAATAGTGGTCGTTATACCTTAAATATGGAGAATTTGAACGGAAGCATTTATAATTTTATTTTACAATTAACAAACTATAAACAAAGTAGATTTAAAAGAAAACGACTTGAAATATTCAATAACCTCGACTATTTTGTACAATTTGTATAATTTCGTTTTTCGCAAATAGATACCAACATTCGGAAAATAAGAGTACAATCCTTGACAAAAAGTATTCCAACACCTTTTAAAACCCAATAACTTTTTTAATAATGAACTAAATGGCTTTTGATTAAATGACTAAATACTTTTTTAAATTTTCTCACTACATGAAATTACAAAAAGATTAAAAATGTCTCGTGTTCTAACTATTTCATTATAACTTGGAACAAAAATTTAAAAAATCCGTTTTGTAGAAATCTGCAGAAGCATAATCAAACTACGGCGACTGAAAGATGTGAAAATTGTCTGCTTTTGATTGAAATCCGTAAAAAAACTACGATTTTTACAAACTTTTACGACTTTCCTGTAACTCGTAACAACGTCAACCGATTTTGATAACATTTTCAGTGTGCATATTAGTTACCGCAATCTACAAAACTCATTATTTAAATTGTCGTACCAGGTCCAAATAAAACAAAATTAAATACCGAGGACTTTAAATTTTTGTTTGCCATTCCAAGTAATAGCAGATTTAATAAAAATATTTTAATTACTGTACAGTAAACTAGATCTTTTAACATTTAAAAATATATTCAAGTTTTTTCGTTCAATATTAGAGAAGTTATTGCGTTTTGAAAAGTGTTCGAATACTTTTTGCCTGGGGCCGTAGTTCGATTTTTGTCGAAAAATTTTCAGTTCGGCCGCATTGTGCATCGTCGTCGAGTATGCATAGCAACGGCCCTGACTCAGGGTCCCTGACGCATCGTGCTAGGTGAGTGATTGCATGCGTGGAAGACACCATATATGGTGCTTTAACACCATGGGGCCGCAGTTGACAGCTCGAACCGAGCTTCGAGACCAGGAAAGTCGTAAAAATGAAACTTTCAAAGTCGACATCGATTGATGTCGCCTCTCGCTTTACAGTTGATTGCTTCCTCTACAATTTGCTGACGACTGATCCCAGGGGATTACTTTGTCTCCAAGGTGTTAAAGGATATTTTCTTAACCTGTTTCAAATATAGAGTCATTCCTTTCACATCTTCCCTCAGCTTTTAAACGGTATTTCTGTAACTGGTTCCGACAATTCGTTTGAGTGGTTTCTTCTTCTACAATGCCTGCGGGGTCAAGTGACTATACAGATCAAAATTCATGTTAAACAGTACACTATACTTCGTGTACAAACCAAGAAACAAATTATATTTGTATATTTCTATATTCGAAATAATAGAAAATAGAAATATAAAAATATGATATATCGTTACGTTTTTGTTTTAGTATCACTAAAGATGTAGAAATTACTTTGAGTCTATAATTATTCACACTGCTATACGTAATTGTATTGTTGTATTGAAAACACTCTTGCATAAATTATAAATTATAATCATAAATGGCTATCTGCTTTTGCGCCATATAAGGCTACTTGATTTTTTCGTTTATCCAACGAGAATTTAGTACTACACTATTAAACGCCGATGGGTTGACGTTGACATTGAGAAAAGGTATAAAAACCACATTTCCCACACATTGTTATCATTTTCGGCAAGGTTAACGTCTTATAATCGTTCCACTTATACATTTTTCTCATAAATGAAATGTTTAATTATCACAATTAGAAAACAAGGTTGTTCTTTGCGGAATATTATAAGCAAATTGAAGATATGAAGAGAGTGAAGAGTTACTTCTCTTTCATATGGCTCGTATCCCGTACAAAATTGGAACGATTCAAAAATTTTGGTCAATGTGAGCATTTTTTTTTTACAAAAGAATAACATTTTTGAAATTAAAGCAAACGAGTCGAAGCTGTTTGGAATGTTAGAAGAGCTGATTTACTAGATAATGTGTGCAAACATTTTTGCTAAAATAGTAATTGTTTGGGATGTCCAAAAATGTTAACTAATGTATTTATGCATTCCATTGAATTTGAATCAAAATATAGAATAATACTAATATTTTTGGAATTTCTATGCTAAATATCATAAGTGATAGTTATGAATTCGGGATGTTTCATTGTTGTCCGAAACAAACAGCAAATAGTGATTGATACATTCAGCTGATTTCATCGCAAAGTGTCATCATGAATGAGAAGTGGTTACCGCTTAGGGTTGCTAAACGATTGTGGAACACAAGCAGCTCAAGTATACCAAGAAAAAGATTTCATCGGATTCGTGCAACTCATGTCTGGGAATCTCGAGAGGGAAGGAAAAAATATAGCCTCATTCTTCATGCCAACACTCTACACCTTGGCATCCCCTCTTATCCTGCACACATACGCAGACGTACACATGTGCACACGTATTTCGTATACAAAATGCACAAAAATGATCGTATATATGCGGCACTTGGAAATGCAACTAAAATCAACGTATAGTTTCAGTTTCGAAACAAAAGTTATTCATCAAATACTTCAAAGTTATAATATACAACTATCTATTATGGAACGCTTTGTTAAATTACGCAGGGTCCGTCAAGTAGTTTTCTTGGTTTTTCCCGCTATCTGCGTTGGGCGACAACTGCTTCTTGGCTTCCCCTTCTACCTCGCTATCCACCAATCCGCGTCAGGTTTTCTCTCATGGACGCACTATATAAGGAGTAGAAAACTTGGACGCGGGGTTCATTTCTTCAGTTCTTGTTCGTTCATTAGTTCATTAGTTCGTTCTTGTCAGTTCATTAAGATTACAGATAGGCTTGTTGCCTTGTGGGTGATTATAAGGGCTTGTTTGACTAGTAGTGCGTGTTGCGTGTTAGCGTGATAATGTTGGAATAGTGCGTACTACTAAAGTATCGGTGGGTGAGAGTCCTCGAGAGTGTGATCCAGAAGTGTGCAGCCAGTTAGCTTAGTAGGATCCGGATTTTCCTTCAGCTTGACTTGCTTGAATTAAGACTCCAGCAAGATTCACGTCAGGTAGTCGAATTGGAATCGACTGTGATTGTGTCTTCGGAGCCTTAGGACGCACAATTGAGAGGACCTCTGGAACCCCCACCGATTGTTATAGCCCGGAATTGTATCTATCATTTCGTTGTTAATCGATTGTTCGTAATAAAGTTGTAAGTCAGTTGATTCGGTTGTAGATTCGTTACCTCGTCCTTGTCCCAAATTTAACACGCTTTTCAAGAGCTATGAGATTATTATCGATTTTATTAGAATTTAAAGGTGTTATTGTTGAATATTTATACTACTGTTCGATGGATAACGTAATGAACTTTAATTTATTTATGTAATATCGATAAAAAATAATGCTAATAACATAGTAATGTACGAGTGTGTACCTATCATGTGACGTCATTTTTGTTTCATGCCCCTGTATTTTCTTATTTAGAAACAATAACTAAACAAGTATAAACTATACTATACAAACTATAACTAATCAATACTTTGGAGACATTTCAATTCGTAACATTTTCGGGTAAACATACAATCGATAACGGAAATATTGGGACACCTACTAAAACGGAATAATTTTTTACAACTGGACTAAACGACTTCATTGTTTTTAGATAATAGAGGAATCAGTCTACTAGACCATAACTAGAATGCTTTTTCTAAATTTTACTATTGTTTACAAGAGGACCCTATGGCAGTGGAAATCGGTTTTGAAACGGTAGTGGGTACAAGTTATTGCACATGACCAGGGTCAAAACACCCTAATACGTTTCTACACAATGGGCCTTCGTCTTCGAGATATTTTAATTTAAAGTTTTGTACGCACTTAGTAAATGAACTATTTAA
This sequence comes from Augochlorella aurata, assembly GCA_028455555.1. Lineage (NCBI taxonomy): Eukaryota > Metazoa > Arthropoda > Insecta > Hymenoptera > Halictidae > Augochlorella > Augochlorella aurata. The sequence goes on from CM052154.1 coordinate 551,632, forward strand.
CACTCTGGAAAGCTGTAGGCACATAGTAGGTTTGAATCCCCGCTGTTGTTTCTATTTTCTTCTTATTCCTTATTTATTTTTGTATTTAATGTTACTTCTATATGACATCGATATTAATTCTAAAACAAAAAATATCAATTTTTAATATATAAAATAAAAGTGCTGCTAAAACAACAAACAACTTGTTGTAAAAAAGTTATTCCGTTTTAAACTGTATGTGTCAAGTTTTCAGTTTCCTATGAGTTGTAAAACTATGGCAGTGATTGATGAATTGCGAAGATAGAGGCTTCAAGCTTCGAAATAAGTGGAGATTTATTATGGTTATCTTTTTTACAAAATTATAACTGTTCGAATATCAGCAATTTATCAAAAATCTGAAATTCAGTGAACGATTACTTTTTCAACTAACTCCATAGACCAGGCCATACCGAATTAATTGTTTTGATCGCATATCCATAGATCATGATAAGCTTATTTGTATAAGCACGCATATATGCGATCATAGTACTCGAAGGATTAATAACTGCCCGAACGGATAACCAGCAACGCCCATCCCATGAGCAACACGTTTTTCACGCAATGTGATCTTGATGTTTGTTAGCGGGACTTTTCCTAAGCCTGGCATGTAAACGAGTGGGAAAAGATTGCAGTAGCACTCTAGCACAGGAAGTTGAATATCATTATGTAAAGTTCATTAAAAGCAATTCCCTACTCTGGTTGGATTCCACGGTGAACGGTCCCCATCGGTTCCGCCACAGGAGAAGCAACGTTCTAGCCACGGCATTAAACTTATCCAACTTCATCCCCTGCCTTATTGCCGTCGTTTCTTCCCGCAGTCTTTACCCCTCCTATCTTGTAGAGTTAAAAAGTTCTAGTAGCTTTATCTATCCGACCTCTAGTTGTTCTTCCGCGCTTCATGCTCTTCTGTTTTGCTTCTTCGTTCACCTCATTTTTCTTCCTTCGTCCGTCCAATCTTCTTGCCCCCGTTCTTTTTTTCACAAAGTTTTTCTTACTCTTTCTCTCTTTCATCGGTTAACGACGTCCGCGCCTGATTTGACCAATCTCACTGGCGAATCATCGAGAAATTTCAGCGACTGTTAACCGAGTACATACGTAGGAAGAATCCAGCTCACCGAAATTGTGGCTTGATCTGTAGAGTAAACCTATCGTATACAGATTAATATGCGGATAGGTGAATGTTGACAAATATGGAATTGAGTTATGAAAACTTTTTTCTCTTTTTACAAAAATAGTTATTTGTTAAATTAAATGTTTATTTTGTTGTGTATTGAATATGAGATCCTAACACAAATACTGTAATAAGTACAAATCCACTTGTTTTTGTTTCTTTTGTTAAATGTTGTATTTATTACCACTGCTTCGTATTCGGCGCGCTTAGTAACTTTTGGAATTATTACATTATGGTTGCCAAGTTCCATCACGTATCTTATTGCAAGCTATAATGTTCGGGAAAATATACATACATTAGATTGTTCGGAAAGTAATTTAGTTCTATTACCAACCAACTCCATCAGTTTTTTAACCAGCCAACTTCATTCTAAACAGTGTTGACATGTTTTCACAGCTGATACTTCAAGGCTTGTCTGCAAAACATTTTCTTTGATTTTGTGCAATTGTCTTTTTTAGATTTCCCATAAAATATGAAATTTAAAGCAGCATTTACGGCGTATTTTCCATTCTTATTACTGGAAAGGGGAAAATGCTGTTCAAAAAAGACAAAAATTGTGTGGCGTGTATGGAGAAAATATGTTGACAGAACTCCAGTGCTTAGAAGTAATTCATTTGAAAAATAATTTCGTTTTTCCAGCCGAAAATAAAACTTTAATATTTAGTCGTTATTTATAAATTTTATTCAACATCTATTGACCATTTTGTCCTATGTCAGTTTGTTATGTTCCCGATAACTGTGAAATCCCTTGCTCATAAAAGCCCAGATCTTTATTTACAAAATATTTAATAAAATGTTTTTTGAAAAACGAAATTACTTCCCGAACAGTCGAATAAACTAACAGCTGAAAACTACTGCAAGAATAAGAAACAGAAACACGAATCTATGCAACTTAGAATTATTTAACACTAATCGCACCGTCGCAATAATTATAACTTAAAAATTTAGCGGACAAGTTCGATTAATTACCAGATATCCACAGCTATTAAAAGGCTACTTTACTGTTCGCCAACTGTTTTCGCCAACTAAACTCTCTGACCTGTTTCGTGTCTTTCTAAGTACTTTTCTACTTTGTTTGGGACATTACTGTTCCATTTTGTGGGCACCTGTTCCAGAACAGTAATTATACGGTTCCTGTATTCCGCACCAATTCCTCGGAGTTAGTCACTCAAGAAAGTTGACCGAGTTGCTTGTATTTTCTATCCAGCAGAGTAATTACATAACCGAGTTGATAATACTGGAGTACGCAGTTCGAATCAGTTCGACGGTGAAATTATCGACTCACCCGAACACGCCGAGCTGCTGGCAATTATTAATACGCCTAATGAGGCAGTGAGCAGCAAACGAACTACAACGATCGACTCTTTATAAGTGGGACATATTAATTACAGAAAAACAACTAGTCGATATATACTCTCCACGTTTCAGTTCGTGCATTAGCAATAACACGGCGAGCTCATTTCAACGAATCGACAAACACCAATTTCAATCTACGTTGTGAAGAGGACTTCATTTTATCGGTATACTTTTATAAGCATAAGTTATTTGATAAACTTTTAATCTTTGAATTATTTCTTGTTCCGGTTTAAGTTAACTTTTACATTAGAATCTTCACTTTGTCATAAGGGTTTAATTGTAACAGTTATTTTATATTTGATTGATACAAATTCTAAAGGGCCATTTATTTCTAACAGATATTTTAGAGCAAAATATAAAACTTTCTACTTTTTTTCCAATTCGCTCAGCATTATTTAAGGAACTGGATGCAGGATAAATGTAGATAGGTAAGCGAGGCGTGATTTTTATATACTTATTTCATTATACGCTTACATTAAAATGCAAATTGCGCTAAACGAAGAACCATTATGTAAGTACTTTAACTTTTACAAAGTTCACTTTTTCAATTTTCTGTTTACGCATAAATATGTGGATTTATAGCTACTTCCTTAGAACAGAAAAGTTGAAAGTCAAAAAATAAATGTTAAATCTGAACCAGTTGCAAATTTTAACAGTTTCATTCAAGCTATGATTATAAATAGTGTTTAAGGGACTGTTATATCGTAAATGTGACGACAAATATTGATGATTTTTCATATTTCATCTTTTCATATTTTAGTTTATGTATTTAGCTTGAAGACATGTGTTTTACTAGTATTTCTTCAGATATATTATGTCGAGTTATGAATCATTTTTGTTTACGAAAATTACTCATCATATTCGAGATAACTATGTAATTGATATTTATAATACTTTCTGCATAAGTAGAATTGATATACTAAAGACAAAACCATATGTAAATCTATCTAATACACGCATAAACTGCTACTTTAAAAGTTCCATTGTATTTTCTAATTTATTAGTCTTAACACGTTCGTCGCCAACAATCGACCACCAAAATTTTCACAAAATCAAAGCAATTTAATTAATTAAAACGAAATTAGACAGTTAAAATTGATCATAGGAAATGGAATTAGAACTCTTTCGCATTCGAAACATCCTAGTCAAATTCAGTTTGTTCGGATATATTAAAATGAAAATAAATTTTCAAAATTATTTAAAAACTAGCGTCACCCATATTTGGGTGGCGTGGCGCTGAACGTGTTAATTTTCTTCAAAACATGACAGTTATGTAAATGTTTCAAATACAAGCAAACACCAAGTAACTTATTTTTTTTTAATTAAATTAGTTAAGAGAACAGATTATTTCAGAAAAAGGGAAGAGTATTTTCTAAGAAGAGAAGATACACTAAATAATTCTTCCAAAATTACAAGATACACATTTTTGATCCGTCACCATTAATGCTGAAGCAGTGAAAACAGCTTAAAAGTGTAGGAGTGAAACCACCGGCCATTTAAATTGACAATCATGATATTTTGAAGTCTATTTTGAATTCATCTGTTATAGTATGAATTCAATAGTATGAATTCAATTTTTATTTCATTAGAAATAAATTTTCGAAAGTCGTTATTTTTATAAATATCTACTTTATCCCTGATTTTAGTTCTTACTATAACCAAACGTATACAAATTAGGAATCTTGTTCGTTCTTTTATTTTAGATAAGCAGAATGATCGCAATCAGAGATGCCATGAGACTATGAGTTGTATTAGCTGTAATGTCAGATGTAGAGCAAGAGTATGTATTAGCAAGTCTTATTTTTGAAAATGAAAACAGTATGAAATGTTATTAAAATATATATAAAAATATCATGAAATTTTGTTTGGAAAAGTTTTGAAGTTTTTAAAAATTATATAGTTTCTCTGAGAAATATATAAAAATAGATTGCTTACAATAAAATACTACTTTAAATATCTTTTCTTTTTATAGTAACAAGTACATGACTTTTATAGTCCGTTAGTGATTTTTGTATTTTTGTAGTTATTTTTATGTCTGCTATTAAAACGAGCCTCAACAAATGCACAAGTTTCAATCATACTTGAACATTGTATGACACTGCAGTTACTATCTTGTCATTTCAGAATAAATAGAAGATAGTATTTCTATTTCATTTGCAGAATATAATTTCGGAAACTAAAGTAATTACTTAAAAAGTATTCAAATGGGGTAAACAAAATTTTTTACTTTATTAACTGTATTGCGCAATGTACGTTTGAAATTCAAACTTCGAACAATTCGCGGGTACTTCGCATGAAAGATGAAAACTATTAGCGTGAAAAAGATTTAAGTTAATCTTGGACAGAGGCTGTCGAGCGGACCTTTTCAGAGTGACTGATCGGTAGACTGCGAACTTTATTTATTTCTGGTAAAAATTCAGAGGTGAAATGTGAAATAGTGGGTAGATTAAAAAGAATCAAGAATTTATAGAAGAGTGAAAATTGGAAATAACTAAAAAAGCTGGTGTATTAGTTTCAAAGTTATTGAAAACAATAAAAATTGGACTCGGTTCCCTATGTCTTGTAAGTGATGCATACATTTTTTATTTTACATAAAGATCCGCAGTCTACTGATCGATCAGAACAACATTCTGTCGGGTGATAGAATCAATCTCTCGTTGGGGTTGTACATTAAATTTTATACCGACGATTATATAAACGTTTTCACGGTCACTGTAGTAAAATCATCGGCAAACAGTTTCGTTTCCCAGCCAGTCAGTAAGTGGTTGGCAGAGCTTACTAACAAGAGGATTGTAAAGGTTTTGCCGGACTAATACATACCGACGCGACGATGCAAATAGAAATCGCATACACGCAGGTATGTGCACAATCTGCATATGTATACAATAATACCGCATTCGAAATTCATCTAATGTTTCTGTTCACGTCCGCGGTGAATTCTAAGCATTCTAGATTTGTTGGTTATCTACAGTGATTCACAAAGATATTCGGACACTAATAACAAGATACGCTTTTTAATATATTCGATAATTGTAAGCGAAATTCATTGAAACTTCCAATAGGGTGTTAATTGTACTTCAAAAATATGTGTAACAAGTTTAAGTGAACAAAACCTTATAGTATAATACCATAAATCGAATGAAAAACAGTCATTTTCTGAGTTATGAAAATATTCGAACAGTAGCACCAAATTAATATTTTGTGTACATAAATTTAACTTTTGATACTTGCTAACATAGCCTTTTTGTTTTATTACGTATCCCAAATGTCTTGGCATATTAGATATATAATTTTCGAAAATTCTGTAGGCTCATTGTTTTACCATTCCTCTCGTAGTCTCATCTTCAATTCTTCCTTATCGACATTATTTTCATTTCGGACATTTATATTGTTATTATTTAGATCGTGAGGATCATTCAATACTTTATTGTATTAGGTATAAAATTTCTTTTAGGAAACATAAATATTTACTCTTACCCATAATATTTTCAATAAAAACAAGCTTCCCTTCTTCTCTGCTTGATATACAGCCATAGACGTTTATCAAGCTTAACAGGCCTTCCAAAAATCATCAGCAATCGGGATATGAGACGTTCCTGAGGTAATTTGAAATAACTTTTTCATCGGCTCAAATGCAATTCGCGGCTTTGTTTAGGAGTTGTTAACGAAATATAGTGACCAATGGGAGGCAAGATCAGCTGGTGCGTGGCGGCGCAGCTAACGAGCGGACGAAGCCCAGTTCCACTCATTGACGCAGTCGCTTCGCGCCTAGCGAATTCGACACTCGTTGCTCAGTGTTTTTCGCTAATTTTAGAGTAATAACAGTGAAGAAGAACTGAAAATACTAGAGTATCACCGAATATCAAGATCGCAAAAACAAGAAACAAAATATATTATAATTGTAATACTACAATTTCTGAAAAATGGATAACATGTCAAATTAGATATTGTCAAAAAAAGTAAAACCGCAAACGTCTGCTGTACATGTAATAAATATGTTACATGTCTAGTCAAATTCAGTTTGTTCGGATATATTAAAATGAAAATGAATTTTTAAAATTGTTTAAAAATTAGCGTCACCCATATTTGGGTGACGCAGCACTCAACGTGTTATTGGGGAGACGTAGGATAAATTTTATTTCAATTTGAACGTCAATATCGAAATTACTAAAGTAAAGTATAATTTTTACAATTTCTAGAGTCTTCTTTCCAAAGAATGTATATGTCGAAAATGCAAAAGATAGATGTTTTCTAATTATTATATAAAAGTTATTTTGTGTTTTATGATCCATGCTAAATTGTCCATGTCCGCGCCAACGAGCTTCGTTCGCTCGTTGGCTCGACCATCTCGCGTTGGTTGATCTCGTCTCCCATCGGTCACTGTTTTTCGTTAATAACTCGTAGACAAAGCCGCGAATTGCATATGTGCTAAGAAAAAAGTTATTATACTTTGAATGATCTCAGGAACCCCTAATTTTGCTATTGCGAGTCGCTTCTGGGACACCCTATATATGCTATTTAGATTCGTTTTCTTTCAGCGAAAGGAATGGTTTCTAAAGAAAGTCATCATGTAACGATGAAACTAAATTTAATATATTCGGTTGCAATAGTATGAATATTGAAAAAAGTTGTAAATTTTACCATCATAAACACAAAACCTCGGTCGTACAAGAATTTTGATTGTATAAATGTGCGAAAATCCTACAGCCTCCTGTTGAATCGTCAGACCTGCAGTGATATCATTTAATTTATAGTATTGTATTATAAAGTTCTTTTCAGTTAAATATATTAATCATATTTCTAAAGTACAATAAACAAGTACAATCGGAAGAAATAAATTTCAATAAATTTCCTTAACAATTACCGAAGATGTAGGTAATGAAAACTAAGCGTATCTTTGTGTCCAAATATTTTTTAGGGTCACTGTATGTACCGACTTAATTGAATCTACTAAACTTTTCTGGAACAGAAGAAATAAGTTTGCGAGTCAACTATGCTATGGTAGAGTAATCGTGGGCGGACCCTATGGTAATTGAGCGTGTAATCCAATTTGTTCAGATTCTTTGACGTCTTTAGGGACTGCGTGAAAACTATGATTTCCGTGGAAGCGATCGTAAGTACGGAGGATGTAAGAACGGCAATGAGAACTTGAAATTGCATTCCATTTGACCATTATTCGTGTAGACAGACCGAGAACTTACTTTCCTTCGTTCCGGTGTTGAAAAGTTGCGGGAGTGGTCGCGAACGCGAACGGCAAGCCCCGAACGGTAGTTCAGCTGATGGACGGAAATTTGGCTACGATGAGAGTTTTCCTTCGATTCCGGGTCCACGTTGTAGACTCCGGAATACTGACAAACTCTACACGGTTACCCTTGAGGAAACTCGTCGGCGTTTACGGCATCATAATGTACTATGCAAATTGAAAACGTAACAATTCAGTTGCGCGCAAATTTGACAATCGGCTGCGAATTATTCAATACTTGAGGATTGTTCGATAGACGCTGAGCCGTAAAACGAACTAGCTATGTATCGATAGAATTTTCCTGTGATAGAAATTTTATCAAAATCGGTTTGCCTAGATACGATATACACTTGCCGACGAAAGTTACGTAACTTTATATATCGTTAACACTTGAGTAAAATTTTATACTTCAACAAATATACGAATTATTAAATTAAAAGTACATGTTGCAGTGAAGCATATAACGCATTGTTTATAATGAAATATTGTTTTATTTAGCGTTTACGACAAATAAAATGAAACAATATGAATAAAAAAATATTAAAATTAAAAGTTACGAAATTATAAAAAAATAAAATTAATATTCTCATTGACACAATATCAATTTTTATCCCATGCTAAGAAAGTTTATTACACCCACAAATATGCTTCTGTATAACATGTTTCTTAACTTTTTTCTCACCTCTTTCCAGATACTGCGCTATAGTAAAAAATGTAAAAAATAATTTAGCGAGAGGAACATTATTATTGGCGGCTGTACCCGCGTATTTACATTTCACGACAAACTATAATAAAGGAAAAAGTAAAATAAAAGCTACGGCACGCAATTGAGAGTCCCAATAGGTGAAAAAAATATCACGCGTAGTTTCTCGTAAGAAATAAATGTGATGTATTCCATATTTGATGGTCTTGAAAGCTTCCCTAAGTGGGCGTATTCCTAAAAGAGTGCAGAAAGTGCTGCTGTCAAACCATTTTTCTGCCATCAAAATTTCGTATAAATTCGATCATATCATCATTTGATGAATTTCTAATATTATTACATGGTTGAAACAAGCGAAGTGCTAGGCAATCGGGATCGTTTGAACGAGAACATACTTGATTTTGGCGTGGACGATGCAGTATATAAAAATTTAATCATGAAAAAGAGAGAGAGAGAGAGGGAGAGAGAGAGAGGGAGAGGGAGAGGGGGAGAGAGAGAGAGAGAGTAAAACTGAATTTGCAAGGTCAAACAGGAAAATAGTGGATGTTGAAACTATCATTGGAAAAAAATATACTAGGTGTACTTCTCAAACATGACCCCAAGAGTATTTTGCACTTTTTATTACTTTATTAAATTAAATAAAAATCGTAAAACTCTGATTTTTTAAAAATAAGTTCTTAATTTTTTATTTCATCCTTATTCTCTAAATTCTTATTATCGTTTTACTTTGTCGTACACACTAAATAAAATAATATTGCAATATAAACAATTTGTTACGTGCTTCACAATAATGTGTGCTTTTAATTTAATAAGACGTATTTTTGTTCAAATATCAAATTTTCCTCACAATAATAAATATGTAAAAAATGTTAACAATATGTAAAGTTCCTTAATCTTTGTCTTTTAGTATATGTAAAAATGTAATGGTAAAAAGTGACAGTCATATATATATATATATATTTGAAACGAACACATGCATGAACTAAAATTTGTTGAAATTGCGACATGCGGCGTTTACGTTTACAGTCACGTATATGTTCTTGTGTTCTTGTGTTTTACAGTTATGTTACTCACTACTTTTGCCCATATTAATAACGTACCTCTGTAATCATTCCATAAACGCTTACCACACTGCATAGAGTGAACTTTCTGTACACGGCACAACACCAGTCCATAACGGAAGTGAACTGGATTTTCATGATACGACGTGTAAAAATGCAACACAATAAGCTAAAAACACAAGCAAATAAGTTACGTTTAACTTTGTGCCCGTCGCGCAGCAAACACTCAGAAATTGCGAATACACATTCAAGTATTAAGTGAGTAGACTAGCTGCCTACACACCTGGATGTGCGTCTTAAGTGACGCATATACGGAGTTCAAAGAGCCTCTCTCTGCTTCTGAATTATTTCTGACTCAGTCAAAGCTGCTAAGATTGCTGTTCGCAGGAACGCTTAACTACATGTAGGAACACCGAGACTTCAAATATCCCATCAGCGAACTGCAGTTTATCTTATGCACCGTGCAAACATTTATCTGCCTGCAATGCGTGAACCATTGCAAGCAATGGTTCTTAAAAATATTAAAATCTCGGGGAAAATTCATTTCCCATATTTGAAATTTCGAGGAACTTTTATATTACAAAAGGAATGGCCTGCTTCATTATGAATATGTATAAGACGTTCCTTCTTCCCAAGTAAGGCAACGTAGAATACGAAACAAGAGAAGGTATTGTTTACCGGTAATGCAATATCAGGGAAAGATATAGTTGAGGTGCTTTAATTCAATCCATTAATCATGGTTCTGTAAACAATGAGCCGATATCCATTGTCGACTGTATAACTTTCTTGGCGTATACACGAGTAGCAAAAATAAATCAAATATTTGAGCCGCTTATTTTGAAAGTGGCCTAAGTCCATTTTCCAAAAACATTGAACTAGCTATTTTAATATTTACAGTTTACTGTTATTAACTTTTGTTAGGAACATTTTTTGTTAGGTTGTCGAATGTGTTCGAAAAATCGTGGCGTGAGTTACGTAGAACACCCTGTATGTTACGCGATTATATGAACTTCTGAATGTATACCATAATTACAAGAAGCTAATCGATTTCCTAATTGATCGGATAGTGTATTATGTTATGTAAAATGAATTGCAATAAGTAGACTGCTGATTCTATGCATTTAAGGCAAAATGGAGTAGTTCAAATTTAAAGTAATAGGGAAATTTTAAAAAATTGAGAAATATCAATGTATTCTTTTTAATCTATTAAGGTTATTAAACAAAGAACAATTTTTATGTTGCATAAAAATCCGCAATCTTGTAATAAGTGTAGAGGTGAAATGTAGTTTGATTGTGATTTCCTAGAATTTTACAGTCGCAAAATGTCTTATGTTTAAAACAGAAATAAAAGAAAGGAAGTAAGGAAGAATTGCAACTTAAAAATTTATGCGTACTACAATACCTGTTTCCAGCATACACATCTCCCACTCTTGAACACTTTTTACAAAATGAATTAAGCATCATATTGAAATTGTTAAAGTGGACGAGGCAAAAATAAGAAAATGTAAATACCAGACAGGGAGACTTGTAACTAATGAATGCATTTTTGGAGGTTAAAATGAAGCCACTACTACCGTTTCATATAGAGTAAAACGCTTTAATGGAATAAACTGTTTCCATTCACTTCCAAGTCTTGAGTTCTACAAGATGTGTCCGGTAACATGTGCCGACAAAAAAATGCTTGTTTCATCGCAAGACGAATCTTTTGAACAGGTGCTTGGAAGATTCAAGTGAAGGCTTAAGGTACATACATATGTATATATAGGTTTTCAGATCATGGCACTTTCCGCGGGGACTGACAATTTTTCTTCAGAATGAAAGTAGCAGTCCGGAATAAGATTCAGAACGTCTTATCGGGCCCGTCAAGTTGGATTCTTTCGCCATATCTCAAGGGAGTAGGTTCTAGCATTGATGCACAATTTCCAGTTCCAGTTCTTCTCGTCGCGCTGCGACGATGTCCAACTGTGCGATAGCTGTCGTCTATTTAATAACCAAATTGGATCAGGAAGCTAGGAGATCCTCCACTCAACCCGCGAGAAGGTTAATTTAGACAAATTGTAATACTCTAGTCACAATGTCTCTGAAAACGATTCCAAACAAATGGTAACAATTTTATCTGGAAATTGACTCTCTAATGAACTACAAAATATAGATCGTGTAGTTGTTGTTAATTTACTGGCATACTTCTTATCGAAGTTAACCAGCATTAAAGCGACCAGCTCACAGTATCATTTAAAGAAACTCTACTTCACTAAAAGTGGGAGAAAAGAGCGCTCAAAGGCAAACAAAATTTCTAGTCTCCGTAGAATTGAAGAAAGACGTACTTTTACAGAATAAATGCCGTTTTATTTTTCGTTTTAAATCAAAGTAATAAAATGTTAGATTGCATGCCGTTGACGAGAGGTCCCATAAGGAATAATATTTTTTATCTTGAAATGTTAAAGAGTATATATGCCAAGTGGTGATAAATTTTATCAACGTCTTGTCATAAAATAATTGCAAAATATCACCTCTCGTTTGAACGTTTCACATGAGTCATCCCCCTTAAATGACTATTATTTATTAATTTATTAATGCTTTAAGTCGGACAGCTTATTTGGCAAATCCAGGCTTGTTGCATATACATATGTACGGTATTACTTATTATTGGTTTCTCAATTCTTCCTGGATATTATTTAAGGAAATCATATATTACTCTTAATCCTTCTACGGGATTATACTAGCAGAAATTATGCAAAAAGGAGAGCAATACTTGCCTTTGAGAAGTTTTGTTTCTAGTGCAATACGTTCGATCTCATAATCGTTGTCATATAATATGGTTCAGGTCATGATTTCTGATTCGCACTGGCAATCACTGATGACTAAACAATGAGTTCTTGCTAATGAAGTGTTTAAATTGTAATGATAAAAACTATGGTTTACTTTTATTCTTGTGATAAAATCTAATTTGTAATTTTAACTAGAGCATGCTCTTTGCCCTGGGCAGATCATTAATTGGAAAGCCTTAACATCTGATGAGAGACTTCCTTCGGTCGCTTCCTTAGCTAGTAAGTCTAGTATTTCATTATTTTTCATTACTTTTTCTATTCTTGCATGGGTTGGTGTCCAAATAAACTTAATGAAATTTTAACTTTTATTATTCGATATCAATTTAGATTATCTAGTTATAATTTCGATAATTTGATTATTGATACAATAGCTGACAGTTGGCCTTTGTATTGATTTAATTACACTTTGTTGCGATTTCCTCGGTTATAATTCCGTCCGGTAAATATCCACAAAAGGAGTACCAGCTCTGATGGCCTTGACCTTGAATTGTTACTATGTAACATTCGAGACTTATGAGTGGATTAACGTAATGGAAGCATAATTCTCGTTTTCGAGACATTTGACATAAGAGTTGAAATCTAATCTACACGTGCCGAAACGTTAAAAGTGAAATTAATTATAACGTAGCCATAAATTAACTGATCTATACGTTCCATTCGCAAACAATAGCATTTCTTATTTCCCACAATGAGGGAACTGTGACTGTAAAAATTAGTATTGAAATTAATAAAGCGTATAATTCGTTGTTATCAAATCCGACTTTTAATTAGAAATAGCCTTCCATATTAGTTCGCATGCATGATACTGACGGCCACGGTACGGTGGTGCAAAATAACAGAAAATATCAACCAGTTAAACGCAGGCATCGTCGAAAAAAATTCTCTTGACGCTTGATTGAAAAGTTCTTTCAGGTCTAGATTCAAAATCGTTTGACTACGTCATTTACGTCGTTTTCATGTAATTTAAACATTATTTCAGAGAGGTTGTTTAAAACTAAATTTGATGTCACGTTCATAACGAGAAAAACATCTACGGATGAAAAAAATATTTGTTGCGCCGTGGCAATCCATATTTCCGTCGCTTTCACATCCTCGTTAATTAGTTCATGGAATAGTTGATAGGTAGTCACGATAACGTTTGCACGATGTTCATCGAATTTAATGGTTTTTTCAAAATAGTAAATTATGCGTAGTTAACAGCGTTAACTAATCGTCCGATAACACTCATGTATGCTAAAAATTATGCGACGCTCGTAAAATGTACGATTAACTTGTTTCAGTTCATTGAAAATATTCAAAAAATAATACCAGTTTTACTGCATATTATTTTATGTGATATTTATATTGAACTGGAACTATTTGCAATGTCGCCCTACAGTGTTTCGCTGAATGGACAAAAGTCAAAAATTTGTAGTGTTAAATCTTGTCATTTGTAGCAAAATTTGATAATTATCATTGAAAATGGTATAAAGATTAAAAGCAATTTAAAATGTCAATATATTATTCTCAATCTATTAAGATAATAAAATAAAGAACAAATTTCTACTTGGTTTTTATTCATTTATATATTATTATTCATTTTTCTATTACAAAATACGGTAGAGACTCCCGTATCCGAAGGTCTACTTTTGTAATATCCTGAAATGTTAATCCTAAAACATTTCATTATCGAAAAATCTCATTTTTTACTAATATGTCTAAATAATACAGTGATTAGAAAATGAAACGTTTGGATATTAGAATATTATAAAAATAAATGTTCGAGTAAGGGAGTCTCTACTGTACTAGTGACGAGGTATATTAACCGTTGGCCGAAAAAGTTGTTTACTTTAATCGGAATTCTTTACGTAAGTATACATACAAGGTGTCCCAAAAGTCACTCGTAATAGGAAAATGAGGGATTCGTGAGGTCATTTGAAGTAACTTTTCCCTTAGCGTAAATGTAATCCGCGGTGATCAATGAGAGGCGAAATTAACTGATGCGAGGCGGCCGAGCCAACTGTTCCACTCATTGGTTCGATCGCCCTGCGCCAACCAAACTCGCTTTTCATTGGTTAGTGTTTTCCGTTAATAACTCGTAAACAAAGTAGCAGATTGCATTTTTGCGAGGGAAAAAGTTACTTCAAATAACTTCAGAAACCCCTCGTTTCCCGATTGCGAGTGACTTTTAGGGCATCCTGTAGGTGTTACAGGAAGTTTTGTGTAAAGGGTAGAAAAAGTTCTGTCCAAGAATACATACTTTCTATCTATAAATAAATTTCTGTAATAAAATTAGCAGACCTATTGCTTTCTGTTCATCTATTTAGTACAATATGTATAATATCGCTTTATAGGAAAAAGGTACTGAAAACATCTAATCTAATGAATTTAAAAACAAATCTGACGAAAAATTTTATTCTTTCATACATAAGTTCTAAAATTTTGTTTTGGGTGAAATATGAACCGGCTTCGAATTTTGTTCGACTATTAAACGACAGTTAATGTAATGGTACGAAATGAAAATACAATCAATTTCTGCAATGGTCCATTTGACAGGAATAGGTCTTTATAAACAGTAAATTACATATGAACAATTCACTGCACTTAATACGTATGTTTTCTTTTCCCGTGCAATTCTTCCAAACCCAGTGTGATTTCTCGTGCATGACATCCATGAAAAAGACTTTTTCGCAGGAAGGAGTGAAATGGGCGAGGCAGACTGTAATTTTAGTGACTAAAATGTTAGTAGAAAAGTGGAAACCAACGAGAAACGTGCTTGTTCTGTAAAATAAAAGTAAAATTGTTGCAAGGGTGTCGCAAATTTGTACGTATTAAATATAAACAGTAACGAAAAGATAAAAATGAAAAATATAACTAAAAACAGGTAGGTCCACCGTCGTACAGTGGGGAAAAAGTCGATTTACGGAGTGCAAGATTTCGAACGTTAACTAATAATCGATAATTCTGTGTTACATGTATTCTTGTATACATATTAAGTGGATATGAAGAAGTCTAATTAAGTTCCACATGTTTGATGAAATATCTTGCTTGCTTAGAATAGCGGAAAGAAAGCAACGTATTTCAATCTAGATTGTCACTTTTAATTTATAATAACAGAAAAGGGAAATTCTTGTAAAATTCTTTTTTGTTACAAAAGTAAAATTTTCCAAAACCAAATTTACGATCAAACCTATGGATAATACAAATAAAATAAAATAATAATAAAAATGAAAGCAAAACTTTACATCTGTGAGCGTTATAATTACTACTAAAACAATGATTAATGAAACTTATAATTATTATAATTATTCCTCGAGCTATTTCAGGAAAAGAATAAAATAACGTGCTCTGCCGCATTTGGCTGCATGCAAAATTGATTAAAACGAAAGCTAAATATTCCTTCCGTAATATTTATAAAGAAACTAACGCGATTAGAGACGTATCTGATATACGTATATTTCAGAAAAGAAATTTAGGATGTGAATTTCCTAAAACTACTACGGAAACATAATTTGAAAATCTCCGAAAAATGTTTCTATTAATTTTTATATTTTTCTAATGCTTCCGAAAGCAGATGTTATGATTAGAATCAATATAAAAGTTTTAACAATAAATAAAACGCGAAAGGAATATTCTTTATTTCGATGCTATTTTTAATACTACTACCTTCAACTTTTGACACGCTTAACAATAATTGATTCGGGAAGTAAAAATATTGATTTTTATTTTTATGTTCATGTACGTTGTCATGTCATGTCTTCTAAACCAGTCTTTTTTTTCACTGTACGATGCGCCGCACAGTGCGTCGAGTGAGGAGGAATTCAGGGACAAAAATAGAATTCTACGATTTTACGATTTATTCATTTGTGTTTTAAGAGATTTGAATAATATTAATCTTTCTATGCATAAACAGTTAACAAGAACATATATAAAGTAATAATCGGTAAACTTTATTGCATATATGATATCATGATATTGTGGATAGTTTCAATACAATTACTTACTATACTATTAATTTTGTTATTAGTATTTTGTATTTTAACAAATATACATGCTTCTTACCAAACGTTTAGAACTGTTATGCTCTAAGGGAGCTTTATCATCTTGGGAGGCAGTTTACATGGCGTCCATAGTAGTCACAACTTGTACAAACCAATGGTGTCACGCAGAATACAATGATGGTAACTCAAATCGTACACTGGTAGCGAAGACGTTTGCTTTATTCCATGTACGGAAATTATAGGTATACAATTTTAAATAATTATTGGAGATGGCTTTCTGCTAAATTTCGTTTCTAACGTGGACAAGACAAGGTTCTGTTGGAAAAAGTTGCCGTCGAGAACTTGCGTCTCAAGAGAGGAGAAATCAGTGCTTAACTTCAAAGCATCCAAGGAACGACTAGTTCTATTCCTTCGAGGAATCCTACCAGAAGCTCAAAAATTAAAGTCATTATTACATTACTCTGAAATTTTCGAAAGCAACGAGCGGCATTCTAAAATCCAGTTCGACAGCCACGTGAACTTCGGGAAGAAAAATTTTCCTCACGTAACAAAGTTTCTTAGAACGATATCCTAAGCACTTGTAGCATGCAAGGCGTAGGATGTTATAATTTTTCGGTGCCGATAAACCGCTTCCAGTATTCTAAAGAAACTACTGAAGTATGTATGTCAAGGCTCTAATAAATCTGCCTTTAGAGAATGTTAAATCGGAGTTTGTGGCTCAAGTATGACACGACCTTGATTAAGTAGCGTAAATGGGGGATAAACGACTCACAGTTAACTTAGGAATGAAAATATGATCTGCAAATGAATGAATTTGCTTTTAAAAAGGAAAGGATAGATTTTAAGTGCAAAGCCTGTATTACAAAAAAAAAAACGCAAATGTGCACTCGGCTTAACAATCTCTATCCGAATCGAAATCAAAAAACAGTAAAACATGTAGTCTAGAAAAATGTTTCGACAACACGTTAAGATTCGGAACAACGGATTACAGTAACTGTAGAAATAAAATTAGAGAGAATAAAACATGTACGTGAATCGATAATATAAAGTCTGTAACTGCGCTTCGGTAAAAATAGTCACCGCATCAAACGTATTTGCTAATCTAAGAAAGCTTCTTTCCCTATCATGTTTCACTTGTAATTGCTTTCAATTTTTAATTTTATACTTAGGGTGGAATTCTAACACTAGTCGTGATGTATGTTAAATTAACTTCGTATTATTACAATAATGAATGTTGGTTTTAGGTGTGTGTGAGTGAGAATAGACAGATAGATAGATAGTTTATGGCATGTATAACTTGATGTGAGCTTCCTATCTATTGAATGTTGATATGTGTCCGTATTCTGTATTATGATATGTGTCCGGGTGAGAGAGAAGAGTACGAAGAGAGCAGTCGTAAGCGAGCAGCTGTGAGAGTAAGCAAGAGAGAGAGAGAGAGAGAGAGAGAGAGAGGGGGGGGGAGGGAGAGAGAGAAAGGGAGAGAGATTAAATATATTATTTAAATATTTGTATAACACATTTTTATTCATAATTCGTTCCACCATATCCACAACTTTAACTAAAATTGACTGTGTATGAGTTAACAATAATTACAGATCCAATTTGACATCACGTTGCCACTATTGACACAGACATTACGTTGCCATTAGTGATATTAAACCAGTGATCAATATTTGAAGGTTATGTAAAGGTTATTGCAATTGCAATAAAGATAGGCTTTCGCACATAAATGGAAAAGTACGTTCATATAGTTTTCCGCTTCAAAAGCTGGGGGACAACTTTGATATCTACTTTGTGGTTTTGTCCACAAGAAATATATGTTCATCGTCTAAATAACGAAAACATTCAAACTGAATAAAATTATGATTTCCTTGCTCTTTGCTCATGTAAGAGAACGTTAGTCGTAGTGACTGTTGGAAAATAAGAAAAAACACAGAATAATTAACTGATATAATCCTGACTGAGAATAAACCAAGTACATATTGTGTTTGTACAGTGTATAACTAGACATTGAGCATTCAGTGAATAATGGCATAAGAAACTTTCATTCTTGTTATAAATTACCTGAAAAAGTCAACATAAATGACAATTAATTGATTGATAACGCTTCTAAACTACAGCTTACGCCATTTTCTTCAAAATAAAATGTAATTTTATGCATATTTTTGGCCAGTATTTGTATAATTTTCAGTGTACTCGATCCATTAAATTCAAATTGTTTGTCTCAATGTTAATACATTTGCACATACTGTTAATTATAAAATTATTTAGGTAATTTGCTTATCTTAATATTAATTCTTACAATCAGGTATTGTTTTGCAAGATTCGATTTACTGATTCGAATAGAACACAATATTATAGTATAATGAAGCATATTATATTCAATATTGAATACAATTTCAGTGATATTTCAAAATCGTTGTATAGCGGTAGAATGTTTCCATTTGAATATCTGCACTGTGCGTGTAGAATTAATCGCAATAACGTCTAGAATTAATAATTTATCTAATAATCCCCAAAACAACCCCTTTCGTACATTCAGCACTGCACAACATTTATAATTAATACTGGAAAACCGTGACGAATAACTTATTCGTCAGACACGATTCCATTTGATTACCATTTGTTTGGGTCGCTCTAATATCATTTAACCCTTTGCACTCGAAGCCATTTCAACTAGAAATCCAAAATAATTTTTCTTCATTTTATACATATGAAACTGAGTCTCGTGATTCATAGAACGGTTATACTTTTAACAATTTCATATTAATATAATAAAAATGATCTCGGAACGTGATATAACTATTTTAGTGGTGTTTCAGAGTCACCACTCGAGTGTAAAGGGTTAATATACACACGTCTGACACCACATGGGGATATTCGAAGTATCGATCAATAGAGTATCTTTAATATTTAAGTATTCAAAAATAGAATATTTTTTTAATAATACAATATTAAACAATACAATATCTGTAATATCCAAATATTGAACTATACAGTATTTTTAATATTTGAAATATTAAACGATAAAATATTTTTAATATTAAAATATTGAACAGTCCAATACCTTTTAATATTAAAATATTGAAATATATAGTATCTTTAATATTCAAATATTGAAGTGTACAATATTTGTAATATTTGAAATATTAAACGATGCAATATTTTGCATATTGAAATATTGAAGGATGGAATACTTTTTAATATTGAAATATTGAAATATACAATATCTTTGATATTTTTAATATTGAAATATGGAACACACAAGGCATGAATCGATTGCATATATATGCACATGGAAAAAGACAGACAGTAGAGTAGAAAGAAATAGTGCACTCTTCTTGCATTCCAAAGTTAGAACTATTCAACGAAGTCATAGTAAGGCTGCGGATCTTTATGCAAATTAAAATGTTTCTATGTTAAATCTTCTCTTAATAATATTATTGCATCAAACATAATGTAAGAGTACTCTTAAACTCTTCTATAATTTAAAATCTATTGATTTGTATGTCACTTACTTATTTTTGCCATAAATGCATAAAATCTGCAGTCTATACATAATATAACAGCACGCTACTTTGCTATAGATATGGAAGAATCTATCACTTCTCTGAGTATTCTATTTTAGGTTACATGCTACGTTTAAGAAGTTTGATACCACTTTTGAAATAATCATTGGTGTATTTAACTTTAGAATTTCCGTGAATCACTTGGATAGAACTGAGAAATAACAGTTCTCTTTTGAAAATAAAACAGATTAGCCCCACCCTTATGTAGTAGGCTAACACGTAACGGAAAGGCGACACTGATTTATGGACCAATATCTTTGAAAAAGGGGATGTGCAACGCCCTGCTTGATAAAACGGAACCGCAGGTTCAGTATGCGTTGCAGAGTTTGGGACAACGTTGTAAAACAGTAAATCGCCTCTACTTTATTCTTATCAGAGGAATGAATTTTAACAATTCTTTCATTAAAAATTGTGCAACGTACATAGATATAAAAAGAAAAAATTTCATGTCAGAGAGACTAAAATTCTTAAGAATTTCAAGCGAGAATAAAGCGCACAATTTTAATGCGATAGACGAATATCTTATATTTCCATATCAATGAAGTAATTATAATTAGACTCGCAAGTAGAATGTACGTGCGCATTGAGCAAACTGAGTTTTAAAAACATAAGCTAACTAAAAAAATGTAATTGTGGAAAACAGAAAATAAAATTATTCAGCATAGCGTGTAATTCTGAGGAAAAAGTAGGAAACGAAACATTTTTAATGAACTAAAAAGAGAATAAAGTAATGAATGGACTAATAAGAGTAAAATAACTTACTATATAGTTTAATAGAAACCAGAAATTAAATAATTCTCTTTGGTAATGGAGTAATTTTATAATGGATGGTTCGTGATAATAATGTACGAATAATTACAAGGGCGTCACCTGCTTTTATTTTTAGTGATAGGAAATTGTAAATGAATTTTGTAAAGAGAATTATTAGGTACTGTAGAGACTCCTTTATCTGAGCATTTATTTTTACAATATTCTGATAAATAATCATTGTATTACTTAGTATTACTTAGTATTACATTGTATTACTTAAAAGTTAAAATAATGGAATGTTCTGGATATTATAAAAATATACCTTCGGCTAAGAGAACTTCTACTTTATTATATAATTTTACTATAACAACTATTTAGGAGAAGTATTGGGTAAAAATTATCCAAAGTAATTTTTAGCTGTTGCGTAATTTCAACATACACATTTTGGATTGAGCCGACCAAGGATTATTCGGTGTCGTTAGCCTCGATCGTCTCGTGGTCCGCACGAACCTTTTTTCGTCTTCGCGGTTGTAAGGCGCGAAGCTATCCCGATGTAGATAGACGGCACTACGCGACATTAATGAGGAAATACTAGAATCGTCACGTTTGTACTTCCGTTTCGTTCCTTGATTGCGTTTTGTAGTCTCCGTTGTGAGACGTTCGTTTTTCGCGCAAGAAGAACCTTTCGTTACGAGGTTGATACGGAAGTCTAGAGGACCTTCCGCGTAGAGGTCTGTTCAAGAAGTGATCTCAGAACCTTTCGCGTCGAGGTTCGATAGAGAAGTCTGTAGGACCGTTTGCGACGAGGTCTTGATTCGAAGTTCTCAGAACCTTTCGCGTCGATGTTCGATAGAGAAGTCATGTTCGACCGTGATCGTCTGTCGAACTCAAAATTCGTATATGGATGTGGGCGTTTCTGCCTTTCGGGGTTTCTTCGAGAACTTCTATTTCAATTTAAGAGAAGAACACTGATTGGTTTTTTTTGCCGAATGCTGCATAGTACCAATCAGGGCCTTCTTAGATTGTCGACACCCTCGTGTCGCGCCGTGAGGGAATCTTAGCTGTGTTCGCTCGTGTGCAATCAAGTTTCAAGCTTCTATATCCAAGCTTCAAGCTGCAAGCAAGAAGCTTCGACCTTGAAGTGTCCATGTTCAGGCTTCAGGATCCAAGCTTCAAGCTTCAAACTTCAAACTTCAAACTTCAAACTTCAAACTTCAAACTTCAAACTTAAAGCTTCAAGCTTCAAGCTTCAATCTTCAAGCAACAAGCCTCAAGCTTCAAGTGTCAATGTTCAGTCTTCAAGCTCCAAGCCGCAAGCTCAAGCTTGAAGCTTCAAGCTTCAAGATTCTACCTTCAATATTCAATCTTCAAGCTCCATTCATCAAGCTTCAAGCTTCAAGCTTCAAGCTTCAAGCTTCAAGCTTCAAGATTCTACCTTCAAGCTTTTATCTTCAAGCTACAAGCTGCATTATTCAAGCAACAAGCTTCAAGTTCAAGGAACAAGGTTCAAGTTCAACGTTCACGCTTCAAACACCAGCTTTAAGCTTCAATCTTCAAGCTTCAAGCTGCAAGCTTCAAGCTTCAATCTTCAATCTTCAAGCTTCAAGCTTCAAGCTTCAAGCTTCAAGCTTCAAGCTTCAATCTTCAAGTTTCAAGCTCCAAGATTGAAGCAACAAGCTTCAAGTTCAAGCAAGAAGCTTCAAGTTCAAGCAACAAGCTTCAACCTTCAAGCTTCAAGCTTCAAGCTTCAAGCTTCAAGCTTCAATCTTCAAGCTTCAAGCGTCAATCTTCAAGCTTCTAGCTCCAAAATTCAAGCAACAACCCGCGCTCTTGGAAAGCGGAATTCCCGACCGTCGCCAAGGCACGTGGCCAATCTTTAGTTTCGGTTGTTAGTATTAGCCTTGTCATAAATTTCAGTCCCTCAGACAGTGTTTGGGAGAGTCAAGGAAAATCAACACGTTTGGGGCACGGGGTACTTGGCAACCCGAAACCTAGTTATCGTGAAGTTGCCCAGTCCCACGGGCGGCCTGGGACCACCTTAGAAGCGTTCGTGGTACCCCCTCCTATGTCCCAAACGTAGTTTCGTGAGAATCAATTTCTCTAATTTGGGCCTTTCTTTGATTGGACGACTCCCAACCGCCGACTGAGGCTAGATTAAGGGTAGAAATCCGGTCCTCTGCCACTCTCGTTTGGTCTTCGTTTTGTATCACTTTCGTTCCGTTCCCTCGTTTTGTAACACTTCTCGTTTGGTCTTCGTTTTGTATCATACTTGTTTTGTACTCATACGGTTTTACTTAGTCGGTCTTAGTTGGTATAGTTGATATAGATTTGGCTCTACTTATTGTACATGCTACAGAGTTCTCACGGGAGACTCAGCATTACTATTGTAAATACACGTTTTAACTTGGGAAAAGTATTGCATTTGTTCCTCCTGCGAGGGGAGGTTGTCCACGAGCCAGATATTGTCTTGTCATTTGGTCCTTCGAGAAAATTAGTAGATCGTTAGTCGGCACACCGACGTGCAAAAACATTCAATGCTCGAACGATCGTCAGATCAACCACGAGCCCTTAACAGAAAGTGTGACAAGTCCACAGTTGTGCTACAATTCCTTTTTTTCATTATTTCAAATGTTAATGAAACGGAAAACGTCGAAACTTTTCAGGCAGACAAATCGCACCATACATTCTTGGCAGTGATCAGAAAATAAGTGGGGTGTTGGAAATAAAGAACGGTACGCCAGTTCTGTTTCCGCGTTCCCATCTCATATTGAATTGGAATTAATGGCCAGTCGTGAAGTTGCTGGGTTGCCGCAAAATTGGTTCGAGTCCAAGCGAAACATTCAGGAAACGTTCCATTTTCTTTACAAATTATTAATAAACGGAGAATTCACATTTAACAAATAGAGAAGCAATGATGTGTTATTTATACTGTTGCTTCGTTACTCGTAAGCGATTCTCGTCAGTTAATGTTTAAATCTAAAAAACAGATCACATACGGAGTATAAGTACTCTATTTTGTACGTAAGTATACGAAACAAATGAGAGAGGTAAATGCTTTATTTGAATTGTTTCCAACAAATATTTATCCAAGATAATTATCCAAATAAACCCTTTTAGTCGAATATTTTATACGAATAACAATTATTTATTATACGTTATATATTATCCTATCTATTCGAATAAAATCCTACTTGAATACATTTTTATCTAGATACATTTTTTTCGATTTATTCGATAGTGTCGAGTAAAATTTTATTCATTAGGCTTTATCACTTAGCCGCCATCCGAATACAATTTTGCTCAACTCTGATGTGTAATAGTTTCTTAGACTTTTATTAAAATGTAACTTAGGATTTTTTAGATTCATTGAGTTAAAGAATGTTCAAATATTCTCTATTTAATAGCCTCAAAGGTCATACAAAGTTAAATATAATAATAAAATATAATTGCAGTGCGTTTTAATACTTAAAAAAATATTTAAATAAAATAAAATAAAATGAATTACATGGCTTTTGAAATATGAGTCTTGGTAGCAAAATAATAAAACTATCAAGATATTTTTTGGAATGAAGTGATAATTTGTTGTAATTATTTGTCCATCAACTATGATAAGGAACGATTCAAGCAATTTATTGAAAAGTTCATACAACCGCAAAAGAAAATTGTCAATAAACACATTGGTTTCAAAATAATTGATCTTTAAGCTAAACGTTTGTTAAACAGCAGTTTTAATCATAACAAGAATAAATTTAATAAATTCAATACGTTTGTATTAAACAAAATTTAAAATTGTATAATTTTTTATTATTCTGAAAACTATGTCAAATGGATATATGTACCAATTCGGAAAACAAAACGCAAATATTCATTCTCGTATGTGTCCCTTCTACGCGGATAAGGTTGAAATCTTAGGCGATTAAAGCAATATTACCCTCGTTATAGGATAACGATAATTACGCTCGCTTATCGCCAAGACAAGCCAGATTATGCTAGATAAAATGAAACATTCTGCAATCCTAGCAGATACGATGAAACTTACTCTCAGTATTAGGCATTATAATAATGACAACGTAACTTGGTACTAGTATATATAAAGCACGAAAAATATCGAATAATATTTATTATTTGTTAAAATGTATAATATTCCTTCGTTCTAAGGCAATATTTTCCAGACATCTAGAATTTTTCTCTTTGTATTATTTTTATTTTATTTTATCTGCAACCCACTGTATGGAGACAACCAGCAAAGGGTCTAACAGGATAAGCATGACGAATCGGTTCCCGCGCTATTTTCCTCTCTTTTTTCTCTGCTGCTCGATGTTATCTGCTTATTCTAGAATTTTTTAAATTTCAAACCTTGAGCCCTTCGTTTAAGCAACCTAAAAACCTAAACTTTACCTCTCATTTTCTCAATTATTACTTAAAATATTTACATAAAATAAAAGTGAAAATCAAGCAGCAAATTTTCTTCATTTAGGATGTTTTTTCAGAATTTTAAATCCCTTATTACGGTTTGAAGAAAAATGATTTATTCTCCATGGGTGGTTTTTGCAAACAACTCTTTGAATGACCACCTTATAAAAAATCAGGAATAATTCTGTCACGTGAGTATTTATTAAGTGTAAAAGTTTGAAGACAATGAAATTGGTGGAACATTATCAAATAATCTTAAAACGTTATTAAAAATCTCCGATTTCCATTATTTTTCGATATTTTATAAATTACGAAAATTCTACACAACTTTTTTCTTTACATTTTGAACGTATCAGCTATGCGCGTATGATTTCCGGAGAAAGATATAGCCTAGCGATAGATATCTCAGAAATTAGTAAAATAAATCATTGGGTTCTTTCAATGAACGTGTACATTGGTAATAAATTTAAATAATGAGATACAATTGAACGAAATAATAATTTCTCTTCCGCAGGGAAACAATACCTTCACCCACACCTCACTGAAATTCCGACAAGCTATCCGATAAAACCGGTTTCCGTTCGATACATCTACATGTCTTTTCAAATCCGAGGCTTTTGCAAATCTGTTAAACACATGCAACATCAATAACGGTATTTGAGAACATCGGTCCACAGGTTAAACTCTGATCTCTACCGTTCGCTTGCGGAACAATACCACTGTAGCATTTCCTGTAAACCGTAAGGTATTGGTACTGCAAATATCGCAGTTCTAAACGAATTGGAATACATACAGTGTCGGACAAAGAGATAGCACACTTTAAAATAAACGTAAATTTGATTTATTTAACATTACAACCAAGGTTTCGTTTCTATACTGTAAGAAAATGATAAATGATAAGTGTTATCCACGCAATCTAGTTTATCGACATGTCCCTATAAGCACTTAATTGAAGGGGGCGTGTCGTGCCCTAGCAACGTCGTTAGTTTCTTTTCTGAGGAGTTGCAGTCTCCTCCACGTGGTCATGTGAAACGCACGCATCTACTACTAATATGGTTTATATATATATATATATAT
>CM052154.1:577896-621029 GCA_028455555.1 Augochlorella aurata
TATATATATATATATATATCTTAATATAACTAATTAAAGTGTGATAATAATACGTGGTTCTTATTATCCCGAATCTCCTGACATATACAAATTTTCAAAATGCGCTACAAGAAACAGAAATTTTATGGAAATACAGTTGGACAAAGTAACATCACATTTAACTAAAAATTCTGTGCTAAATTAACGAATGATATTTAGCGCTTAATATTTTGTTGCTCCCCCTTTCCGTTTATTAACAGTCATCACTATCTTTGACAAAAATTTATAGAGTTTTTTAATAGTTCTTTGTTCTAATTGCAATGCTTTGAAATTGTTTGATATTTGCATATACAGCTCGGTTAAGTTTCCACAACAATTTGCAACGATATAACCTGGCTGTTCGATTGAAATCGCGATTTCTTTTCTTTCGAAAGGTATTCTGTCACTCCTTTACTATTATCTTGCTGAAAAATACAAGGTGTCCAAGGTACAAGCGAGTACCAGGTGATTCTTCATAAGAAAATATGAAAAAAATATATAATCACTTTTTTTTGTTTCGGACTTAATTTTCGAGAAAATCGAATTTGAAAGTCACATATAACACTGACACGGCTATACAACATAAAAATATACAGATGGAAAAGAGAAATATTCCATTAGCACAAGAAGAGGATATGGAATCAAGAAAAGATGAGAGTAGGGTAAATGTGTCAATTAGTGTGCTCCTCCCTGACCATTGTGCTCTCGCAATAATTTTATCATTTATTTATAATTTATTAAACATATCGACTGTTTTAAATAAAACTAGGCCTGTAGTTTTTATAATCGAGTCGAAACTAACTTCTTAGAACCCGTAAAATGCGAAAATTAACTTTTTAAATTGCTGATAATGGCTCGACGTGGTTTTACCTTGATTTTGTTAAATTACTTAAGAAGCATGTTGCAAATAAAGATGGAAGAAAATAAACGGCTCATTTAATTTGTCGAAAAATCGGGACGCCACTTTAATGGGCATAGTAATTGATACACTTACCCTAGTACCGTTCACAATATCGGCAACAGGTATCACTCCAAAATCATTTCTGCAGAACTTACAAATGTTAAACTTATCAACATACATACATTCACATATTCAAAAAGCAGTCATATTGAACACAAGTTAATAAGAAAATTAGAAATAGAATATTATATAGATAGAAATAGAACAATAGAAACGCTGACATGAATTTGGCATAGCCCGTTCAAGATAGACGCAAACCAGGAGGGAAATATTCCGAGAACTCGAAAGGAGAATAATAATAATAATAATGATAATAATAGTAATAATGATAATAATAGGTATTTCGGTTAATAATGTCGATTCTAACAAGAGATGATGTTATTAATAGATTGTTTAGTGTAGACAAATTACATCTGTGGTGTTTTGGAGGATAAACATACGCTATTAAAAGGCAGTTTGTTATTGTCATTGTGCAGAAATATAGTTTCTCATAGCTTCGAAAATGTCAAATTTCGTACCAGGAAAAGACGTTTTGCCTTTTTCATTTGAAAGAAACTGCTGCTGAAAGTTATCGATTGCTAGTTGAAGCTTATAGTGAACATGCTCTAACCCAAAAAACTTGTGAACGATGGCTTAACGTTTTAAAAGTGGTAATTTCGATGTAAAATGCGAGAAGCGTCTCGGTTAGCCGAGGAAGTTTGAAGATTCAGACTCAACTCAAACGTTGAAGCGATCGTAGAAGCATTGAATGTTGCCCAATCGACCATTTCCGAATGTCTACACGCATTGGGAAAGATCCAGAAGGAAGGAAAATGAGTTCTGTATGAATTAAAGAGACATTGAAAGACATTTGTGAAATTTTGATGCTAGACGAAAAAGAAAAGGTCTTTTGAATCGAGTTGTGACAGGTGGTGAAAAGTGGATCTATTTTGGCAACCAAAAACGCAAAAAATCATGGGTAGACCCAGGTCAATATCACAACCAGTGCGCAATATGTATGGAAAGAAGGTTTTGCCGCGTATTTGGTGGGATAATAGGGGAGCTGTGTATTACAAATTGCTGAAACCTGGTGAATCGATTACTAGGGAACGATACTGGCAACAATTAATGAAACTGAACCGAGCATTCGAGGAAAAAACGTTCGGAATACGTCCAAAGATACGATAAAGTCAGTTTTCAACATGACGATGCTCGGCCAATTATTGCAAATTATGTAATAAACTATTTGGAAAACACTAAATGGGGCGTTTTACACCCCCTTCCCCTGTCGGATTCGCCGAACTTGAGTATTTCGAACTGTCACTTATTTCGATTAATGCAACACGGACTTGCACAATACATTTCCATCCTTACGAAGAAGTGAAAATTGGACTTCAATGATTTTCCTCAAAAAGCGAACAGTTTTTTCGCGCGGAATCTATTCTTTGACAGAAAGATAAGAAAAAGTTTTTAAGTTTTTTCATTTTATTACAGAAATAATAATAATACTATTAACCCAATACCCGCCATTGTCCTTTTTTGAAGACACAAATATATATCAAAATTTATAATATTTGGTTTTTTTATAGTGGTAGTATTATAGCTCATCCAGCCAATGTCTCAAAATTGGGACGACCAATATTTAAAAATTTTTAAATAAATGCTAATAATAATGGTAGATTCAGATTAAGTAAACTTAAAATAATTTATAAAATAAATTATAATTTTAATGTTTTTTGAATTGCGGCGGGTAATGGGTTAATAAGGAGACAAAGAGGAAACACGTTTCTTTCTCCCATTGATGCAATTGTGATACAACGTAATAGGCAGACTATAAACACGCGGAACGTCCATCAATGCACCGGCACCGCAGAGCCTTTGTCGTTCGCAGAACTATGCGAATCGCGTACCGCGGGTCGACCACAACAAGGTAATGACCCACGAAACTGTTCCCGTGGATAGAATCGCGATAGGCAATGGATAAAGACACGGCACGCGACACTGTTAACAAAGCATGGAGCGTGCTCTATGAATAAGGTTCATAGCTTCGATGGGTACGGTGCTCCTACACAAGGAAGACGACAATCGTGTTCACAGAGCTATTCAGTCAGTGAACAGTAAACCGGAAGCAAACCACTCCCGCTGAAACGATGGTTCTCTACAGTCTGGGTTATACGGATGAACGGGGTGCTCGTGCAGTCTAATGCATAGTCAGTCTTCTGCATTCCTTGCGAACCGAACCGTCCGACGTCGCGTTACCGACCAATGTCGCGACCACGCCGAAACTCTGCCGCAATAATACCGCTGACCCAAATATGCCGATGCGGTTTCGGCTTCGCGTCGTATGGAACTGTGGCATACTGATGTGGTATTATGTTCCGAAACGGGGTCCGCTTCAGCCCCAAGAGGCGCAAAGAATAACGGCCTTTTTATGCGAAGATCCATCGGAAATCTTGTCGCGATCATTCACGCGTGCACAAAGATTGTGTACTCATGAACTTCGCCATGACTAATATATCGACAGTGTTACGTACAGAGCCTTTCTCACCATGATTGTTGAGTCGCTCGAGAATGAAGCACGTGGAGTTTTCGTCGATTAGGTTGATGACACGAACGAAACGGCAAGCCTATTTTAGAGAGTTAGACAGATTTGACGTTCGGCATGGTGTATGGATGGAGCGTCAGGACAACATTTTCGCTAAGGAAACCGTTGCTTCCACTCACTTCAGGAATCGCCCCTTTCAAGGGCTTACAGAATTTTTGGAACACTCTGTACATTCCTACAAGAATTGAAAATTATAACTAGGTTATTCTGTACTTTAATATGCGGAATATCTTGTATCATATCTGCAGTGCAGTTTGCAAACTACGGCCAAGTTACGGCAAACTTATCCGCCTATAGTGGACACTGTTCGCTCGGGAGGTGATACATCAAAAGGACTTGTTCTATTCTTCAACTGTCGCAAGCTGATTGGGAGCACCAGCGTGAGTGCTATACTTCAACTTTGTGTGTAGACGTTATACCACAAGATGGTATGCTTCATATAGAATGTCCTTCAAGAATGCAACCAAGATTATACTATGTCTCAATGACGTCAAGTAGGCATTATCCAAAATAATTCTTGAATCGAATGCTTTAATTCTTATGGTACTTTAAAATCGATTTACAAAATCGAGTTCTTTAATGAAAAAGTGATTCGATATCGAGATGCAATACAGCATATAAAGTGTTAAGTTAGATTGGTATATTTATTTATCTATTTAGGACTTGAAAAAATGAAGAATTAACAATAATCGAAGTGTATATTTTAGTCATCATTTACTAACGAATCACTAAAAGGCAATAAATTTGAAAAGACCAAATGTTGTGGATGGCAATAGTTAATAGCAGTATGGCGACTTTGAACCGAAGATCGATTCGTAAGTAAAAAAATTGATGTGTTTCAAAATCGAAAATTGAATTTGTAAAAGATCGATTCAGAATCGCTCATCCCTAGTAAATAATCTTCCTTGGATGGTTCCTAAACATTTTAATTACAATGATCTAGTTTCTGATATCGTATTCTGACTTGGATCTAAACATATTGCATAAATTGTTTTATTTCTGAAGTATAAACCACGGAGATTGGTGAGCTTGTACAGGTTGCATTCTAGGAATATCCTACTAATATTCGGAACCGACTAACAGCTTCTCCGTCTGTGACTGATTTGGCAAACGGAAAGGTCAAGAGAACGTTGTTGCTTATTCAACGTTTGAACTTTAACCTTCAAGTGATGACCACTGATCTAATATCACTAGTGGTAACGTGACATTAAATTCACTTCGTATCGATAATGGGATTTAAAGTCAAACTAACTCCATCTCAATCTGATTGATCATGAATTCTGATATGGAGTCTGTTTGACGTCAAGTTACCATTATTGATAGGAAGTCTATTTGACGTCAGACCACCATTATTCATACGAAGTCAATTTGACATTACGTCACCATTATTGATACGGTGTCAATTTGGCGTATATTACCACTAGTATTAGGAGACAATTTGACGTACGTTACCGTTCTAACCTTAAATAGGTCAGACATTATAAGAAGACTGTAGATTTTATGCATTTATGAAAAAAATTAGTAAGTCAAATGCAAAATAGCACAGACATTTAAGGGATTTGATAATATTATTGTATTAATATCAACTCATTAAAATTATTAAGGAATTAAACAAATGTATCTTTAGTTCCTGCATCTTGCAATTAATGATGGTCATTTTTATTTTGCATAAAAATCGACAATCTAATTATAAGAGATCGAAGATTAAGTTATTAAAAAATAGTTACAAGGTATATTAGATGCTGCTATAGGTATCCAAGCGTGACACACCGATTTTAATAAGATATTAGTATAATATAGTCTATTGGAAAATATTTTACATGCATTTTATTATATCTGTAATGAACCATATTTTTTAGATATCTCAAGAACTGGTGGGCGTAGAATAATGATTTTTTTAAATGCATGGTTTTGGTTAACAAATTGAATCGCTTGAAAAAAGTTTCAAAGAAGTTATTTGCTTAAACAATATTTAATCGCTTGAAAGAAGTTTTGAAACAGTTATTTGCTTAAACAATGTTTAAAAAATGAATTGTTTTTTCATTTTTCTTATCAATTGTTTGATAAATGTTCTTGAAATCTTTTTTATTTTCGCTGTTTAACATTATTACACGTTATTAACGGAGAGAGCTACTCGGATGTATTTTTAGCCGATAACATTATCTTTGAAGAGGATTCAAATCTGGCCATTACAGAGGGTGGTGAAACCTCTTCATGGAATTATACATTAAGTTTTCAAGAGCTATAATTAATAAGCAATTGACAAGTAATACGCTAATTACTAAGTGGTTAGTTATTATTAATAGTGATTAATTATTATAATATATCATTATACCTCCATGTTTAAATTAATGATATATTATTTATACCTGGATACTTTCGGAGCAGGTGCATCTACTTTACTCGAACTTATGACGAAATGTGTGGGTATGAATTTTCTTTTTACCCTCTGGAAACAATTCACTTGACACACTCTGAGCAAACCTGAAACGTGTTTAACTTTTCAAATAATATGAATATAATAAATAGGTGTAATGTTAACCCTTTGACGTACCTAACGCTCCTAGCTCTCGGGATTTAAATGTCTGCCGCTGGTTTGAACGCTTTAAAACGCTTTTGCTTAATTCGGATTGATATATTAGAATTTGTATTGCGCTCTGTGGTTGGAACGTTACCTGAAATAATTAGGTGAGTAGATTATTTTATGCAAAAATTTATCGAGTATCAAATAAGAACATAATTGTGACGATAACACTTATGATCTATTTTTTATAATTTTTTTCTTTGACCAGACATCAAATTTCACTCGGGCTCGGTGAATTTTAATATTCAGTTACAAAAACGCGGTCATCCTATGCTAGCAGCGGTCGTTCAAATGGGAGCGGCGAAAGGTTCATTTGATTTCACTACTTTTTTTTTGCTTTTTATCGTGCACGTCGAACGATGTATAATTACTTTACTGCCTAGTTTCACAATTAACCTGTATGAAACAGTGTTAACATTTTGTGTTTACAAACCTTGCCACCAGGCAACGTATGCTGTAACCGAGAAGGTCGAGCAAGTTATCTTGATTGCGGTAGACCGTATAATTCAGATTCTCCGATATTTTGTGGTAGCTTATGTAATTTTCCATGTTTGCCGAAACTTGAGATGTTATGATAATTTCTGTGGTTCTACGTCGGCTCTCTCAAGGTGCATAACAGGATCGACAGACTTCGTTAAATAATAAATTGTTGTTTTATTATCGAACATCTACATTTCCATGCACCTTTCAAGATGATAAAATCGCTATAGAATCATATCGTGGTCATTGTCAATTACACCACGCAACCAGTTATTATGCGCTTTTCATTTGCATGCATTTGGTGCATAAACGAATAGTTTATTGTATAATTACTAACGTATAACCTTGAATACCGCTTTCTGCATCGTAATGATATATGAAACTTGTTTAGTATAATATTTATTATACTATATAACATAGAGCACATATAATATACATGGTGTCCCAAAAGTTACTCAAAATCGGGAAATGAGGGATCCCTGAGGTCATTTCAAGTAACTTTTTCTTTATTGCACCCTGTAGCTATACGTCAAATCCGTTTATTATAAAAACATTTTTAACGGATTTCACCTTCCCCGATTTAAACGCAACAAAACGCGATTTTTTCGAGGCTCATTGACGATGCTCAAATTGACAGAACGAAATTTTTGGAACCAATATCGAGCATCTTTTTCATTGGCGGATCCATTTCCGAAAGCTTGATTAATGTTTCTCGAAGCTTGAGCTGCACTATGATTCAATTTGTACTCATACAAGAGAAGGGGATGTAAATCGCGTTTTGTTTCCATCTGGTTTCGGAGAAATATGAAATAAAAATAGAATACAAACATGAAAAAATTTTACAAAATGAGTAAGGAGAATACCTTTAAAATTTATAAATAATAATATCGAGCGCACGTTGTAATGAACCTCTCTCAGTCACAGTTGAATACAGACTAACCAAAAACGCCCGTTTCATAGTTTCCAACCTAATACAAGGTGCCAATCTGGTGAGCCTAAATCGATGAGGCGAGGCCCAGTACGCCCAGATTTAGAGCGATAGTGTAAGTGTTTACACGCCTCCTTTGGGTCAACGCTATGTTATCTGTGGCTTGAAATGCACACCGGTTAGTAGCCAGCGATTTTGTTACTGCGTGCTGCATAATAAATAGATTTAACAAAATTGTAAAATTTTTTACGTATTTGTAAATTTCATATATATCATTGTTTAGAATTCTAAGACGAGTGGGTTTATGGTGCGGACTTGACTTCGTAGCTATTTTCGAGCTTAAAAACTTCTTTCTTTTCAAGCATGGTAATTTTCGCATCTGGCATGGTAAACAGGACGAGATACCAAATCCGAAACAGGACATCGGACCTTCGGACTTTCTTCTGACGCTCAATTGCTAATTGACGCATTCTAAACCCCGTGGAAACGTGGAGTGCCCCGCGCTTGACCAGCTAATTTGGGAAAAAACCCAAGCCACCGGACCATCGAAACTTTAATAAATTGAAGGGCGGTACTTGGTGTTTTCTATAAGTCCTGTATTGGTTGGTGGGCGTTTTCATCGCGCCGAAAACGCTAATGGAGTAGGGATTGCGAGTCTACGTGAAAACACGATGCAAGACGAAAAGATCAGGTCGAGAACGAATCTCAAAGGGACTGTAACGGAGAATTTCCTTCGGGGAAAATCGAGCGTGATACAAGGTCATTGAGTGTAATCTTGCCGGCCATTGGTTGACGGCCACTGAACAAGCTCTTGCTGGTCTATGCTAACGCCACTCCGTTGATTTTAGTTCTTACTTATTTAATTAAATTATCAGTTATACTTTTAATAAAGTTAAACATTTTTTAAATACACGAGCATGTTATTCGAAACTGCGACAACAAATAACATCAACGCTATATATGCATAACACAAGAAGAAACGCTTAAAGTGGTGTTAAGATCACGCAAACTGGACTGTGGAGGACTGGTGCAAAGTAATATTCAGTGACTGGTTCCGAGATTGTCTTGAAGCAGGGGTTGACCAAGAAAAATTTGTTTGACGGCGATGTAACGAAATATTTAATGAAGATTGCATGCATTACAATCAAATCTTATATGATATGGAGTTGTACGACGGAAAAGGGAGTGGGAAAACTATGTATTGTGTACCAGAACGTGAACCCAGATCATATTTGTCGTAAGTCACTTCTGACGTGACTTTATACATTGGGCTTGAATATCTAACGACCGATAAGGGTTAATATTTTAGAAGATTTCTTAATTCCAAGCATAGGGAAGTGGTTCGGAGATTCTTCAGATTTCATCTTCCATGATGACAACGCTAGCTGTTACCGCAGCAAATTAGTAAAAGGCTATTTAGAGCAAAATCATAGTAAAACATTGAAGTGGCTTGCAAATAGTCCCGATTTGAACCCAGTCGAGAACACGCGGGTAAAATTACAAAAATTGATTCACGAGGAAAAAAGCAAAAACTAAAAAGGATCTTCGACATACGATAAAATTGTCGTAGAAAGAAATTTCACCTAGGGATTGTGCAAACTTAGCAAGGTTAATGCCCTGACGCATTAAAAGTGTCATACGAGCACGTGGTAATGTAACAAAATATTAACCCTTTGCACTCGAGCGGCGCCGATACGGCGCCCGGCCAATTTGAAGTGTCAACTCGAGCGGCGCTGCTGCGGCGTTGCTGCGGCGCCCGAGTGATTTGAAGTCTTAAATCGGGCGGACCAATATGCGTCAACCTATTATTTTCTGCGAAAATCGCTTAAATGATGGCGTAAGCTTTTTTGGGGACATGGATATTTCTGAAAACACTTGTCGAACAATTGAGAGGATCATATCGCCAGCAACGAGAACAAGCGTCTACGTCGCATTCCGATGAAATCCGACTAAACGGGAAGCTTCACGTAATACTAAAAGGGCCAAAAAGGGACTGCAAGGTTTGTTCTGACCGTAACACGCCTGGAGGTAGGCGGGAAATTTCGTATTACTGTGATACATCTATAAACCTAGAATGCATCTTGGATATTGTTTTACAAAATATCACACCAAAACTAATTACGGAGTGTAATATTTATCAAAGTTTGTTGTTTTCGACATATAAATGAATAAACTGGTGAAATTTTATTATTTGTATACGTTTGTTTGTTTATAAATGTTTTTAAAGCACTTGTAAAGTGTTTGCCGAATTTATCCGAAATCGTCTCGAGTTGCTGGTTCGCGCAAGCGAAAAAGGCCACGAGTACAAAGGGTTAATAACTCAATGATCGGAAACTTTTTTCCACATTATATTCTGTTTTCTCTGTGGTTTCTTTTTGATAATAAATGAAAAATTGCGTTATTTTGTATTTATTTACTTTATCTAGATCTCACCTATGTTTTCCATACATCTTATCTGCATACAAGAACATTTTGTACATAGGTCAATTGGTGAGCCGTACCAAGCCTTCAAATTTTCTAAGATAAAGCATTATTGAATAATGTAACTGCCATCGGTGATACGCACTGCATAGTTGTTTAATTGACCTGCGATCAAACGAATGCGTGTACGTTTTGCTATTCGTACGATTTGGTGAAAGATTTACTTGTTTTGTCGTGATATCAAATCCCGGCTAATACCATCGTACTGTCACCATCCATTTGACGACGACTTAAATGCTTTACAATTTATCATTTAAACTCCATCCATCAAGGCTGTCTAAATTGAATTTCGTTTAATTTCTTTTTTAAAATTCAGCGAGCGTGTTCACGAAGAGACTCCAAACCTATTCTCTTATAAGCCTCGGCGTGACACAGAGTTCTGAAAATCTGTTCGAAACAAAATTTTACCGGAGTCGCGAATTCTCGTGCAGTTTCAGCTATATACATTGTTTTAACAAGCAATGTGAAATATACTCCCGTAATGTGGTGATGACAGTTGAGGCTAGTCACTGCTAACCGCTTTCGGTTTTCTCAATTTCTGTAGACTACATAAAATATTTTACAAATTCAAAAGTTCACAACAAATTTTAATTATTTTACGTTCCAATAGGCGTTTCTTACATTTTCTAGTGCACTATGAATGGAAATTTCATATTTTTTATCCTGTCACGTTTCTTTAGAACTTTAATTCGGAAAAGATAAGTGTTTACTTTTTAATTTTGTTGTATTGTAACTATAATTACAATAAAAATGAGTTCTTGCAAAAGTTAACGCAGTGTCTTAACAACATACAGCGTAATTAAATTATTTTCACATAAAGGAAAATAGATCACGCAAAATATTTTACGTTTCGATAGGCGAAACGTAAGAATATTTTTAAATATTATTGTTTTTTAACTATAAACATTGTGTAGATGTTTTTTCAAGAAGAGCCAATAAATATTAAAACATGGGTGAGCAATTTAAAATCGAGTATGTGTTCGTCACGTTCTTTCTTAGGTATTTTTGAATTTATTTTGGAAGCTGAAGATCGTAAATAAAATCCAACTGTGCCACGGGATAAGGCAAAAC
Source organism: Augochlorella aurata (assembly GCA_028455555.1). NCBI lineage: Eukaryota > Metazoa > Arthropoda > Insecta > Hymenoptera > Halictidae > Augochlorella > Augochlorella aurata. The sequence continues at coordinate 589,004 of CM052154.1, forward strand.
TTTTTCTTATCAAAACTGTCCACCAGACTAAAACATAGATTTTATCTTCGATCGAGAAAATAAAATAGTTCCACAGGACACGTGACATCGTCAGTGATCCTCAACGTTCGTATACTGCAACCCTCCAATGCATTTCACTGAACGCAAATCAAGCGAAAACAAACTTTGCGTTGTACCTTACTTTGGCAGTTTTTATATGAAGAGGATCTGCTCTATCGCATAAAATAGACCCAGCTTTCAAAATAAATTGGAAAATCCGAGCGTATAGAGCGTAACAGATTTCTCACTGGTATGCAGTAAAGTAAAAGAATCAATTATAAAACCCCGGCTCAATTATGACACCACGATAGCACAAATAATACATTAAAAAATAGATGGAGAATATTGTTCTTTAGAAATTCACTCACACAAATACTGTTATGTCACGATCAGTTGTAAAAAGTGTTCATTTGAATAGTTAGCATCCGTGTTTCATATGCAGGGACAGTGTCGTTACTGATTGTACCAGTTCATGAAACACGTGCATCGTTTCCTTAATCACATTTTTTACAGCGAAAGTAAAACAAATTTAATTGTTTTTGTCGTGCAGTAGGAATGCTATACAGGGTGTCCTGTTGAATATGATCATCTTGAGTATCTCGCTTATTTTTTATGATAGGAAAAAATGTAAGAGGGAAACATTATTTTATTCGCAGTTGCAAATATTTGGATGGAACATAAAGTCTCAATGTTATATTTTTTGAGGTTTCAAGGTTATCGGAGTTCTTTTATCTGGAACTATATATATTCACCATTGCAATGCGATAGCTGTGGGTAAGTTGCATGGAGCTATCATAATACTGTGATCTTCGCGTGACCTCGAATACAAGAAATGAGAAAATTCAGAAACACTAGCCAATTAAGAGAAATAGTGAAAGAACTCTGATAGAAGGACTGTCTTGTGAAATAATTATGAAATTGTTTTTCCTTTCTTTATTAAGCATTCTATTGCTAATATAAATTTCACAGAACTATTTTTGTAAGGGACTTACATATATTTGTAAAAATATTTGATCTTTTTATTTTCACAAAACCGAAACACTTTGGAAGAATTTCAACTTAAAAAGGATTGGAGAAGGTTCTAGAGTATTTGATTCGTGGCTACGGTTTCACGAATGTGGTGCGGTAATGTACCTTTAGGACCTAAACAATTAACTATACTGCTTTGTAAGTCAACAGTCGAAACCGAAACGTATTCAACCAGGCTCTCTCCCGCATACCGTTTTCGTAGCAAAACCAATTGCCTCGAAAACTAACATTTAACAGACGTCTACAAACTCGAACGATGGACGTATTTAATAAATCAGTGGAAATTTCAGGCCATACGATTGATTGTTATTGTTTCGTTGTGCTGTAAACGGAAGTCATAAATGGCATTTATATTTGGAGATGTTACATTTGAAAAATTTTGTTTACATGTGCCAATTTAGTAAAGATGTAGGGAATACTATAAGAAGTAAATAGTAATAATATTAAAAATAATATAATATAAACAATATAAGAATAAATGTAATAATAATAATAATAATAATAATAATAATAATAATAATAATAATAATAATAATAATAATAATAATAATAATAACCCCCCTATGGGTTCGGGGGTAAGAATAGACCCAACGTATTCCCTGCGTGTTGTAAAAGGCGACTAAAAGAGAAACCCATAAAAATGGAGCCAAGAAGGGCACGATGCCTCGGAAAACAGTCGCTACCTGGGGTTCGCCAGGGCACCTCTGGAGCCATCGCTGGAGGTAGCAGCATGCAAGCCGATGGTGGCATATTGCTGAACAGGCGGGCATATGTCGGGTCACCCGAAAACAGTACAGCCGAAAATCAAAATCAAGACTCAAACCCAGCTAGAAGTGCTTTAGCGGAACAGCCACTAACCACTAAAGCTGGTCTACCACGGCAACGCATGATATGGACTCGGGAAATGAATATAACCGTCATGCGATGCTACTACAAAGCAACAAAAATAGAAACAATATCAACAGGCTACAGACCCGAACTACACAAACTCTTCACAAACTACTATCCACAATACAAAGAAACAGTAACACCACAAAGGCTCATAGACCAGAAAAGAGTCATCACCAGGAATAACAGATTAACCCCATACGAAATACAGACAATAAAAGAGGAAATATCACAAGAATTGAACATAGATCACAACAATAATAACCAACAACATGAAGATACAATAAGCAACTCAACACAAACGCCCTCACGAAACTGAAACTCAACACCAAATACATCGCAAATAATTCAGCAACCAACAATACAACACATTCAATCACAACAACCAACAGCACCGCAACATACAACAACAACAACTATAAGAATATAGGAGGAAGAAATAGACTGTGAAATACAAACAAACATTATCAAATGGCAAGGAACAAATCCAGCCAATAGAACGTCACTACCAAAACTAATATATAACAAAAACACAGACCATGTCTTAAATACAATTAATAATAAACTCGCAAACTATGTAAGCCAATCATACACACTCGAAGACATACACCTAATAATTTACGCCGGTGCAATAACTACCATAAAACAAAATAAACAAGAAATAAAAGACCGCCAACCCCACAATGAAGGCAACATTAAACGCAAACCCAAATGGCAAATCAGAATACAAAGGAAAATAGATAAATTAAGAAAACAAATAGGAAGATTAACACAATTCACAAGAGGAAATCACTCAAAACGAATCCAACAACACGCACAACAAATCACACACAATAGCAAACAAACACCAATAGAAACATTAGAAATACTAAAACAAAAACTAGCAGTATACACCACAAGACTAAGAAGATACAAAAAGTCAAACAAGAGGAAAATACAAAATACCCAGTTCAATAGAAATGAGAAAAGGTTCTACCAACAACTTATTAACAAAAAGGAACAAACACAACTTGCGCCACCAAACACAGCAGACATCGAAAGTTACTGGAAAAACATATGGTCAAAACATAAATTACACAATAACACAGCCATGTGGGCCAAAATAGAAGAAGAAGAATACAAGGACATACCACAGCAAACCGACCACACAATTACAATAGATGAACTCAAACAGACTATCAGAAAAACACATAACTGGAAAGCACCAGGAATAGACCATATTCCTAACTTTTGGTACAAAAGATTCAAAACACTACATGAATATCTAACGAAACAAATCAACAAAATGATACTAGAACCCGAACAACTACCACAGCTTCTGACACAAGGGAGAACATATATCAAACCAAAAAACAGTGAAACATAGAACCCAGCTAATTACAGACCGATCACATGCTTACCTACATTATACAAGATAATAACCGCGATAATCACACAAAAAATAAACAAACACCTCACGCAACAAAACATATTCACAGAAGAACAAAAAGGATGTAAAAAAAACAGCCAGGGTTGCAAAGAACAACTGATAATAGACAGCATCCTTATGCAACAAGCCGAAAAACAACAACGAAACCTGACCACCTGCTACATAGACTACAAAAAAGCATTCGACTCCATACCACATAGCTGGCTACGTAAAGTCATACAAATATACAAAATAGACCAACACATAGAAAACTTCCTGTCCACAGTTATGAGATCCTGGAGAACAAAAATACACATAACAACAAATCAGACACACACTGAAACCAATGAAATACAAATACAGAGAGGAATATTCCAAGGAGACTCGTTAAGTACTCTTTGGTTCTGCATGTGCATCAATCCATTATCAAACACCCTCAATAGAACCGAATACGGATTTAAAATCAAACACCGAAACACCCCACAACACACCCTAAATCATCTACTCTACATGGACGACATCAAGATATTTGCTTCAACCAAGACACAAATGCAATCACTCTTAAAAATAACAGAACAATTTACGAAAGACACTACCATGGAATTTGGAATCGATAAATGCAGGATACTGACAATAGAAAAAGGAAAGTGCCAAACACAAAACGCAATCGAGACACTAAACGACGAAATCCTCAGAAACATGGAAGCCGAAGACACGTATAAATACCTCGGATTCGACCAAAACACCAGCATAAACCACACACGCACCAAAGAACAACTAAAGCAGAAATATAAACAAAGACTCACGCAAATACTCAGGTCAGAACTAAACTCCAAAAATACATTCAAAGCAATCAAAACATTCGCAATACCACTATTGATATACTCATTCGGAATAATAATAAAATGGTCCAAAACAGAACTAGAAGAAATAGATAGATTAAACGGAACACAACTCACAGCCCAGCGTAAACTACACTCAAACACATGTACCGAAAAAATTACAATCAGCCGAAAAGAAGGAGGGAGAGGGCTTACAGACATACAGAACTTACACAACAAACAAATAAAAAACCTCAGAAGCTACTTCCACAACAAAAACACACCACTCCATCAGGCAGCAGTAAAAGCAGACAAACAATACACACCACTCAACCTACAACAACAACAAAAAAACTTAGAAGAAAATATCCACATAGACACAATAGAAGAAAAAAAAGAAAAATGGGCAAGAAAAGCACTGCACGGTAAACACTATAATATTATGCAAAACCCAACATAGATAAACAACTGTCGCACAAATGGCTTGAAAAAGGACAACTCTTCCCAGAAACAGAAGGCTTCATCATGGCAATACAAGACAACGTCATAGCCACAAGAAATTACAGAAAATATATAATAAAAGAAAACCTGAACACAGACACATTTAGAAACTGCCACCAAGCCAAAGAAACCATAGAACCGACTACTTAGAAAGGCATAACACAGTAGCAAAAATCATACATCAGGCACTCGCCAGACATTACAAATTAATAGAAACCGACACACCATATCACAAGTACACACCGGAAACCATACTGGAAAATCCAAACCACAAATTACTATGGGACATCACACTACACGCCGACAAAACGATCACGTGCAATAGGCCAGATATCACCCCAACCGACAAAACCAAGAAAAAAACATTCCTTATAAACATCACAGTACCAAACGACACTAACATAATACAAAAAGAACAGGAAAAAATCACAAAATACACACCACTAGCAATTGAAATGAAAAGACTATGGCAACAAGAAACAGTGACAATAATACCCATTGCGATATCTGTAACTGGCATCACAACAAAAAAATTCACAAAGAACCTAACAACAATAGGCTTACACCCACAACTACACACAAACATGTCTTATCGTCGTTTTGAGGCAATATATTATATATTAGTGACTTTTAAGACTCGGTTAAGACTTAAATGAATATATTCGAAACTGGTTTTCTAGATCGCTCTTTTGTCGCTGATTCTGGGGGTTTGAAGGGTGCTTATTTATTCTCGATGCCTAGTTGTTCGAAGAATCGGAAAACACCGTGACAATAGAGCATGCCACTGATTCTTTGTTTCATTCAATGTATTTGCTACCCTACGGTGCTTAATTGTAGTTTAATTAAAATCCGAGGACGCCGCCCGTGGGAAAGTTTCAGAAGTTAATCCCCGGAAGAGTCGGCGATACTTTCATATTAGCAAGGCACCCGCCGCGCCGTTCCGTGGCCGTTGAAATAAAACGAGTTAATTACATTATGGCACCAACGTGCCGCATCGCGACGCGCATTCTCCGCAGTTTAACCAGCCGAATATCGTACACTTGCTACTTTGTCATACCAAACGCTAAATTATTTCCGGCTTTTATTGGCTTTCAGACTATACATATAGGATACCAGACTACTTCACACTTGTTTCAGGAACATAAATTTATTTTAACTTTACTAAATTTATTTTATAATAGAATGCTTTTTAAAGATGATATATGTAATAACCATGATGATAACTATGTAATAATCCTTTCTAATTCAGTTTAATTCACACCTAATTCAGGCTTAATTTAGACGTAATTCAAGCCTAAGTAAATAAAGTGTCGATAATATAATAATATTTTTTTAATTTAGACTTTTATTTTAGACTCGTGTGGAGAAATAACATGTGTTAGGTCAGGATTAGGACACGAGGGTTGGAAATATTCCATACGGAATGAGAATTGATTGAACGACAACCACGCATGCCACCACTCCACCTGCAGGCATTGCTCACAAACATGTTAGGGTATATTTTCAACAATTTCTTTCCCTTCCCTAGATTATCTTACCTCTCTCTCTCTCACTCTCTCTCACTCTCTCTCTCTCTCTCTCTCTCTCTCTTGCATACGCTCTCTTTCTCTTTACTCACTGTCTCATTCTTACTCATTCTCTCTCTTTCTTTCTTTATTTCCGTCTCACTCACTCACACTCCATCTTTCGGCCACGCATTACTTCGAGAAACCTTTAATAATAAATTCAAGTCACTCAAAGCTGCTCAAACACTCTGTAAAATATCTGTCCGACTCATTCAGTATATTATGACACTGGCTCTCGATTATTCTGCCTCTCCGGAAAGACCCTATAATAGTGAAAAATCTTACCGACTCTGAAAGGTAGATACTTTTAAAGTAAAGCATTTTACCAATACTTGTTATGAACATTTAACTTAAGCTAACCAATAACTCGAGTATAATGTTCGTCACTGCCAAGCTGGTAATCCAAATCGTAGCGCTTATAATGCCAAGATTGCGATCCGAGTTAACGCGAAACACTTAATAAACTTATTTAATTAGGAAAGTTTATTTATTCCTTACCTGGATTCCAACAGATTTTGTATTACAATTCTCACAATTGAGGCTTACGAGTCTAAGTCGTGTCCTTTTGGAGGAATTATTCCAACGTTTCGTGAGCATTGCAGTCAGCTTCATCAGGAGTCCAGTGACACATTGATACCGTGGAAGCCTGAAATTTGTAATTTTGAATTAGGATAGTGAAACCGGTTACTACGTATATTTTGGCCAGTTACTATTCTTCTCGTATTTTGCTTATTTTTGAATACAAAAATTTAGTTGTCTTATTCGACAAATATAAAGTTAATTATACTCGAAAACAAACCAAAGGCACAAAAATTTGACCACCCCACAGTAACCGGCCCCACTACCCTAATTATAAAATAAGTATTGAAACAGTATACATTGCTGTGACTAATACTTGTAAACAAAGTGCCCAAAAGTCACTCACAATCGGGAAATGAGAGGTTCCTGAGATCATTTAAAGTAACTTTTTCCTTAACACAAATGCAACCTGAGGTTTTTTTACGAGTTATTAACGAAAAGCACTGACCAATGAAAGGCATGCACGGATGGTGCGAGGCGGTCGAGCCAATGAGCGAATGAAGCCTCTATAGTTCCACTAATTGGCTGGGTCACCTCACGCCAGTTTATCTCGCCTCTCATTGGCCACCGTTTTTCGATAATAACTTGTTAACGATGCCTCGAAAAAAAATTTTGTAAAGAAAAAAATTACATTAAATGACCTCAGGAACCCCTTATTTTCCGATTGCTAGTCACTTTTGGAACACCCTGTATAATAAATGAAGACTATATAAGCTTGCACTTGGCTTGACGGTCCTCCCAGACATTCAAAAACTATTTCCTTATGAAATATTCGCACCGAAGATTGGGAAACAAGAAGCAATGTATACTGTGTTTCAAAATCATGTGTCATGGCCACCATAGCGAAATTCTAAACCTCTGGATCAGTTCAGATCTGTTAAAAAAACTTCGTTCAAAATTGACCTTAACCTTGAAAATCAAGTTCAAACTTTTGTCTGTATCGTATACTACTCGCCAGAAGGAACGATGATCTCAAAGGAACCATAGACCGCAAGTCAACCCTTTACATAAAAAGCGATGTTAAAGACTACATAAACATTATATGTCACAACCGCTCAAAATCGCGGTACAACTGACCGTATAATGATTCTACATGCAAAAATAAGACGAAGAAAACAAGTTACATTTCTTAATTTATCGTTCCGTTTTCGAGAAAGATTTCGTTGAAAAAATAATACTATTTGTAAAAATAATACTAGAAATCTACTTCTCGCTACACTACAAGCCATTTGAACTCAATGCATTTTATGAATCAGTTTTCTCGAAAACAAAGCCTCAAACGAGGAAATGCATGTTTAAGCATGTAGAATTTTTGCATTTAGAATCATTACCCGGTTGGATGTTCTCACCATGGGTTCACTTACGACCCACGGTTCCTTTGAGGTTATTGTTCCCCCTGACGAGTACTATACGATGAGTAAAAAAAATTTGTTATTAATTTACAAGATGAAGATCAATTTTGCACAAAATTTTTTTAACAGATCTCCACCGATCCTGAGGTGTAGAATTCCGCTGTGTTGGTCATGATACATAATTTCGAAACTCCCTGTACATAGAGTAACTGTAACAACAGGGATTCTCTAACTACTGTGATTATAGTAACTTAATACAATCTACAAAATTGATTCGGCGTTAAATTAGCTTGTATGTTCACGTAAGTTTACATTGCCGGTATTTTTCAACTTGTGTTAGCTTGTTTGTAGAATATATTACCACTTACGTCTTATACACTAATACAAGTCTAAAGATTTAATATAAAAGAAAGGGAAAAATGTGTTTTGTATAATGTATGTATGCATGCTCTTAAAATCTGCAAAAATTTTTTCCTATCGCAGAAATCTAGGAATTTGTTCACTTCCCTCTGAACTGAAGAATCGATCCTTTTACAGTATTAACTTTTTACGAGCCATGTAGAAAACGAATGTGAAGAAATTTTAGGGACATCTTGAGAGTTATGGGAGTTACAAAAGTTCCATGCCGAAGGGGCGTTGCTTGAAAATTGATCTGGCGTTGGAATTTCCAAGAACACTGCTTCCAAATGAAATTTTTAAAATTATCGAATTCAGTTACAAGAATTTTTCACGTCATGAATTTTTAATGAGATTTTTGCATATAAAGCTCGGCCGAATAATGAAGGTATAAATTTGTTGATTTGGAAATTAGCTCACTAGTATCTTTCGGGGATGGAAATCGAAGTCTAATGGAAATCGTGACCCAGCTTTGTATAAATAGCTCTTCTTAAAACGGGTTCCATGGGCGCTTTTCCAGGAGAGCGGCCATTAAACGAGATCAATTGATAAATGAGATGAACTAATATCGACGACCCTGAACTTCCTCAGCTGTTTCCAATTCTGTATACGAGACCATTTGAACTGAATTAATTACTCGTCGTTAGGATTATTTATTTAATAGTAAATATTCACAAATTATAAAGGTTAGATTTATCACGCGTCATTAATATTGCAATGCAACGTCAATACTCTATGGTAAATCGATCACTTTTTGTGGCCGATGAAACAGATTCTGTTAAAAGTCAAACATAACAGCATATGTGGGTAAAAGTAGTAAAATTGGGAAGATTTTACCTTTTATCAGATACCTTTTATCATTTCATTTCCATAGAACAATCTTTTGTATTTCCAAATGATTATATACCATTAGCATTCTAAATCGTAATATTCTGCATAGAATTCGATTTAAATCTTGGAAAATTGTTTACCTTTTTTACGCATAAAAATCAACGTATGCAGTAAAATAACGCCACCAGTTTCGATGCATACAAAATTTCGAGAACAATGTTTACCACAATTTTACTGGTAACATTTATGTTTTATTACAACACTCACAGACTTTGTAAGAAATTGTTTTTTAAAGGTACTTTGTTATCGACAAGATAATTTTATCATTAAATGTGTATCTTTTCAGCAACATTTTATGCTCAATATTTAAAACAATGATCGGAATAGATCTAGGTTAGGTCTTGGTTGGATCTAGATCAATAAACATGCATAAAAGTTACTGAGATGTAAACAATGTAATGTTTAAATTGTCGTTACAAGGTCAGATAAAAAAGATAAGAAAAACATTATTTTCTTATCTTTGTTGTCATTCGAATTAAGTGAAATTTTTGCAAACACTTTGTTAACCACTGTCTAGTCATTAATATTTAAACAAAAGACTAATACTTAAACAAAATTTTAATCATTTGGTTGGATTATAAATAAGTTATTGCATTTGAAGTGATTGCCTGTTTTTGATAAGTATACTCATCATAACACAGAATATTACGATTTTTTCGTGACAAGTATAATCGTCGAAAACGGTTAAGGAAGATATACACTTTGATATTCATTATCGAATTATATATTTTATAGGAGTGTTGTATTTAAACAAAATATGACGATATTATACAGTATATTTACAATAACTTGTTCACTTTTCGAAAAGATTGCAACAGTTAACTGGTTGAAAAGATGTTCTAATATTGTCGATTCTCAATGAATACATAAATATAAATTATGTACTTTCTCGAGACAACGATAATATTAACCGTGAAATACGATATCCTCTTTAGTGACTTAATCAATATTCAAATAATACGTATGCACAGATCTTCGTTAGAGTCCGTTCCAATAACAATGTATACACTTTCGGCAGTGTTTACTTACCTCAGTTCTCGGAGGCAAGTCTTCAGACGGATCACTGTAGGTTTGTTGAATATTTATTCTCATAGCACCCTGTCACAAACTTGTACGATGTATGACAACATTAATGATCACTGCTTCGATACTTGAATCTGCGCCCACGAATGAATACACATTTATCAAAATTAGTTTGGAAAAATATAGAAATGATATATTGATTTGCTATATAAGAGTTTGTATAAGGAAGATGTTACGAAAACGTACATATGATCCCAGGATATTTGATAACAAGTTTTATTCAAAATTATTTATTCCAAATTTATTCATTAGGAACCCTATAAGGCGGATTAAAAAGTTATTCTGAACGTAAATTGGAAAATATTTACGTTCCTTTTCTGTTGTGTTGTTGTAAAGTTGGTAGTACACTTTTCATTCGAAGCTGAATAAAGTGACTAAAAAAGATCATACGTCAATGTTGAAGAGGTCATTGCAAAGGGAAGGCTTCAATCTTGAAATGTATATTAGGATAATTCGCGAAAAAATGTTCCTCCGTATTTACGAAAGTTTCAATCCGTGAAGTTTTTCAGAAAGAACATGTCTCCAGTTTCCCAGTTGTTACATAATGCAAAAACATGTTAGAGAAAGATGAACGATGCACGGTGTAAGTATAATCTTCAAGTTTTAACATTGATCGCGAGTTCGTTGTTGTACGACACGCATTTAATAAATTATAACAGTTCATACATCGACAATTTGTCAAAAATCTGAAATTCGTTGTACATTGAGTATATATCTTCTATTATAGGGGTTCCTACCATAAATATAAATATGTATTGATAAATAAAACAGATTGTTTTCTAAAGTTATGATTTTAAAATTATAATAAAACTTAGATTAACGTACAATATAAATTTAAAATTCTAATAAATACTAGATTAGTGTACAATATAAATTTAAAATTATAATAAATCCTAAATTAGCGTACAATATCGTTATGCTAGCTATGTTAGCTCGTGCTATTTGGTGTGAGGGGTAGTTTCAAAGGACTAATACGCTGTAAATAAATAGCTTTCGAAAAAGGTAGACAAAGTGTGAACAAGAATTCGGTTGAGAAGAATTAAATGCATGTAGAAAGTCTTATTAGCACTCTGCCATTGCTGGCCGTCTAGCAAAGTGGCTGAGGCTCGATATAATTGCGCGCATGCACTTACCCAACAGGCGTTTAAAAAGGCAGAAACCGGTGGAAGCAGCATCGCTCGGAGACAGGCCTGGACCAAGCGATTCTTTTTCCTATTTTTTAGTATGAAGATATAAATGGATTCCTCAACCTTCCATTTATATTCGCATTACTCTCGGTGCAATACTCAGCCTATACAGGACGTCCAAAGCATTTGATTAAATAATGGGTCAGTTCCACGTGAAGCTAGAAATTATTTTACCATCATTTCTGACGAAACAAAATCGTGAACCTGTGGAGTACAAACAATATTCAGTGAATTATTTCTTCACAATCAATATTAAACATTTACATTTCAGAATACGATGCTATATTATCGATTATTTGTCTTGTTCGGCATCAATTGTGTATTGTAATTGGATATATATTTATAGTTACGATATTTATTCATTGTTATGATTGATTTATACTATTGATAGAACGTGTGGTCGCCTTTATTATTGTTTTAAGAACATCGCTTTGTTCGTTCGTTGTTATTCAATAGTTCCACGTATTAATTCCGTTATATTGAATATTATATATAGAGTGGTTAGTAAATGGTGGTACAACCAAAAGGAGATGATTCTACCTACAAAAATATGAAAAAATGCAGTCAAATATTTTTTCATTTAAAGCTTCGTTTTTTAGAAAAATTAAGTTGAAGAAATTATGCTATTAAATAGGAATCAACCGGCTCGCCTGACCATGACATACCAATTCTACTTCTCGTGATACTACAAATCACACAAACTCGATGCATCTGCCAACTCAGTTTTCTCGAGAACGCAGCCTTTTCTACTTATTTTTGCGTGTATAATGTTCCCTCTTCCGGTTGTACCACTAATTACTGACCACTCTGTATAATTAATTACTCTGTGCCAATTCTGTCATTTATGTCAACGGTTTAAAATTATTCAGAACTGTGTGTATGGATCATCACACAGGTATCAAATCTCTGGTTCATCTCTATCAGTAAAAATCTAGTTTCACCCATAAATGTGTTATTTCTATATCTTGTAAATAATTGCACCTATGTATTCGTTTGTGCCTACGTGTTTAAAACTACATTAAATTCTTTCGTAAAATGATATGCAATGTAATTCCAATGTAAAATACGTGCTTTTCATTTAAGAATCTGTTAGGATCACATGTCCTAGTATCTACAATAACAAGAATAGGTTGGTAACGATCAGACGAATCAGTCGATTTTCATTCAACAGCACGCGACTTCGTTTAATATCCAAACACTTTTTTCTCAAAATTGGTGTCTCCGACGAAAAAATGCTATTTTGTATTTCTGTCTTACTTTTTTATGAAGAATCTGCACGATTGTAACAACAGTTACACGACACCCTGTATGTATATCTAAGTCGTGTTTTAAGGAAACTGTAGTGCAAAAAGTACGAATTACGGTAACGAAACATGTTTTAAACATTATTTTGTAACATTTCTTTTCTATTAAACACTTACAAAATCGATTAGGTAATAAATATTGCAGGTTTTTAAGTCTTTTTATCGTAACATTTCTCGTTTATAATGTTATCTTTTTATATTTTTTAATTCCTTTATATATTATTATTAAGTGATTCACTTTTGTTTAACTTGTACCCTTAGAAAGCTTCCAATAATTTACAAATTATAATGTTCATCTTTTTCTGTTAATTATGCAAAAAACATGAGATTAATTGATGGCTTATGTTTGCAATACCACACAGGTCCATGAACATAATATACAATTATGATTTAACGAGTGATATCTATACTTTCCTGTCGCTAATAAGTGAATAGCATACAATGCAATTTGCGAATTTTATAATATAGCCTCGAACTACAACTAAACCCTTTTATTAGCGTTTTTATAGCTGTGGCACAACATATTTTATTTTATTAGGACAACCGGTCATGCAGATACTTCTTCTCTTCTACAATACATTGCTGCTTTGATTCGACTTAATAATTCCATTAGAGGGCCAAACAATGAGTTTGATGGAATCTTCATCTGATATATGTGTGTGTTAGAGCATACATACGAACTATACTGTAGACTCTACCAATCAAAATTTTCAGTCGTTTTGATTGTTAATTGTGTAGTATGCGATCGAGCGTTATTCTTCAATTAAAGGTTGTATTTCTGTTCTCTGAATACTTCGTTATTATTGTATCGTTATCGCAGGTTATTACTAAAAATCACATACATGTAGAAAATTGTACCTCTACCATTCCTAACAATAATTAACAGCACTGTACCAGTCCACAATTGAATCTTAAATGTTTTAAATTCGACATTATAAAACGCTTACGAATTAATACACCAACTTTCAAACTTTTGTATCCTTTCCCTAGCTCACACCATGTTGTTCAAATATTTCAGAACAGATTTCGAGTAATATAATCGCATTGAATACCGAAAATCTTACACAAAACACTGATCTTCTAAAGTACATATTTTGGGAAGACTTAAATGAAGGATAAAAGTTATGTTTATTGAACTCATTACAAATATTTCGGTTTACTCATAAGAGTGTCACTTAAACATTCCAAAAAGTATCATCATTTTTATTTTCAGACTATTTCAATTATATTTCCTGTATTCTAATTTATTGCATGGTTCTCGTATACATATACAGGGTGTTCGAAAACTTTGCAGAGTAATCTAGAGGCAAAAATATGATTCAAATGTCATGTAATAAAAAGCCTATAAATGCTTCATTAGTATGGCAATGCTCTTTCATGTAATAAGTTAAGATAGTGGTTATGCTAGATATGTATTAATATAAGATATTATTGAGTCATTATGCTTTGAGTTATTATGTTATTATTACGATATGAGATTTCATACAACTAATTTCAGGTCGATTAATGATGTCTTGATAATGAAAATTTTTATTTATTTATCTACATTTTATAAATCATTTTCGTTGAAAGCAGAATGTTAAGCAAATGAAAGCAAATCATCGTAAAAACTTATGAAAACAAACAGTATCTATACTGTACATTTAATTGAAAACATTCTTTTCTCTCGAGTTATTGAGATTCGAGTTTTGAAAAATGAATTGTGTATGTTAAATTCGTTAAGACATGTCTATGAAAATTAATTTTCATTTTCGAATTAAAATTCATACGCCTGCGTGTTCTGTCAAGCATAGGAACCTACCGTTACTTTATAGGAATTAATTTGCATAATGGCCTATATCTCAGAAATCCAGAATGATATTCACTTCATACTTTAATTATGACTGAACTTTGAAATGAATTATTCGCGTAGGTGAGGCTGTAGAAGCTATGCATAATTGCCGTGAAATTAGGATACACTTGAGACTGTTTTCTTTTGCACGCGTTTTATTCACTCTTATAGAAATTTTTAACTAGTTTTAGTCATATTTCAACTACTTTCGTAGCACGTTTTAGTTACTTTTGTGCGACGCTCTACACGATACACGTTTCTCTTAATGCGATACTCTTCTTTTCACACGTATATTCAACAAAATGTTGTTACAGAACGTAGTTATACATTTGAAGTTATTTTTCCTATTGTTTGTTTTAGCTTGACACATATTTTAGAGTTTATCAAAAATCAATTGTTTTCAAGCGCAACTTCACTAGCGATATTATTGATCTTAATGTTATTATAAAACTTATTTATATTGTTTACATATATTTCAATTTGACTCTTGTTATACTATAAAATTTATCGGAAGATATCTGATATATATGTATGTAAATCTATACGTAGATAACAGAGACGAATATTATTCGAATTATTTCAAATAAACATTTATTAAGGATAATTATCCGAATGAATTCTTTATTGCAGCAAGTTATTTTTTATATAAATAAATTCAGGATTAGTTCAATTTCAACTACTTATGGAATTATAAAAATGCCGATCCCTTCCTCATCACCTGTAGAAAGATTATTTTATTATGCATCAAAAATCAATCTACCCAAAAGTAAGAAACTTTTGAATGACATTTATATTCTATTATTTTTATTAAAATCAATTATTTTTCGGGCGAAATCCTCTACGAGTAAATTCTTATTTAAATACAATTTTATTGAGATGAAATTGGATTCAATTGGATATATATTCGATAGCGTCGAATTCGTTAGTCTATCTAATTCTATCTCTTATTCGTCGCCAGTAGACTGCGAATTTTATGTATTTATACAAAAAAATGAATTAATCAAATACGAAACAGTAGAAACACCTAAAAAATTTAAAAATACTGTTTGACTAGTTTAAAATTGTTAAGATAATTATGAAAAGAAATAAATATGCACGTAGCTCCAGTATCTCTTAATTAGTGCAGACTAATCTTATTTTACATAAAAATGTGCAGTCTACTCATAGGAATAGAATTTTGTTCAATTCTGGTACTCAATAATAATGTAAGGCATTGCTTGATCAAACGACTTCCTTCTTATAAATAGAACAACATTATTTGTCGAGTGGATTATTTTCATTTTCAATGAAATATATATTTCAGTAAGGATGGGGACGTTTCATTAATTTCAGCTCATCATTTTTGTCAATCGGCGAACATTATCGAAGTAATATACAGGACAGGTAAAAAATAGAGTACTATAACCAGTTTCCTCTGAAAACAGACAGCAGATATCGACTTCAGTTTTTTAATTAAACGTGGTAGGGAGGCTGATCGCTCGATGTGCAACAGAATTTTCTAGGTCAGCTGTTAAGGGTATATAAAGTTCCCTCCCAATTTTTTAAAATGAAGCGGTGTATTAACTTATCTTACACGAAGCTTCATTTTCGAGATAATAGACTCCGCATATTTGTCTGACGCAAATAGATAAAACCTAAATATTAATATTCGTTAAACCACGGATTTCGTGTACTTAAATCGGCCTCGATACCATCACACGAGTTTGAACCTTTCTTTGGTTTTACAATTTTGTGTAAATGTATGTGGATCTTCGTTAGCTGTAAATAAATTTTGTGTAATACTTATTGCTATGGTACACTTACTCTATAGTTTACAAGAAAACCGATTTCGAATGGAGATTCAACTTTTTAACTTTGGAGATTCGTTTTGTGCTTCAGCCGCAATAGTTGTATAGTTTCACTTCTTGTAGTAATATATAAACATTTTGACAAAACTTCTTACATATAATGTGATCACATTACCATTTAACTTTATGACTTTCATTATAATTTCAATCCAATGTATTTTTCAATGTTCATTACTTTTCTTTTTAAATCTTTTTATTAATATAATAAATACAAATATACAGCTTGAGATAGTTATTTGAAAAAATTGTTTCATTCAGACACCACTTCGTACTAAACGGTATATCTTACGCAATACATTGTAAAATAATATAACTTTTTAAAAACGGATCACTTGACCTGCTGTGGTAGATATTTGTTGGTAGGTTTAGTGTTAAACGTTTGTGTGCTCATAATAATATTTATTAAATATATTATTAAACAATGTCACAAATATCTACTTCGTATTTTCTTATTCCTCGTACAGAATTCGATCATTCAATAAATCAACTTTTACTTCTGTCACATCATTCGATAATTTAATCATACCAACACATAATACAAATAACCCCACATAGCAAAAATGAAGAAAATAGTTAGAATGTGCCAATTTTTGCGGGTATTTTTCTATGTATTTCAAGAAATTAACACACACGATCGCATTTGTAGAAATTTGAAATCACGTTTCGTTTTCAAAATACGATAAAAACAATTTATAAAACGTGTAATATGTGTAATTTTTTACATTGGCGCAAGAAACGTATTACGTATCACAGAGAAATATTATTACGTGATGTTACATTCCAATAAGTTATTGCACTATTAAGTAGTAGCTTGTAATGAAAAGATTCTGTTTACATTGGAAATGTAAGAAAAGAAGCACTATTAAACAGTCAATGAGCACTATCGTATGGGTTGTAAAATCAACTTTTCTTGACGTCCAACCGTGTGTGCTTCGATAGCAACGGTTAGTCGTCTGAGCTACGCGACAAATGTACACCCTGACCCCGATGTTTAATGAAATCAATTAATCTTAACAGACAGAAGGGATTTGAATGCTACCCGGCGATAAGTTCCAACCCTACTCAAGCATGAATGAAACTGAATGTATTCATGATATCCGGTCATGTGTTTCAGATGACAGCAATGTCGAGGCAGCGGTACGCAGACCGCAGCAGCGGGAACAGATAAGGAAGGGAGGAGCCACGCATCGAGCAATCATGTGCACTGTCATGTGGCTCCTTCGGCTCCTAACGACTTGCTGCCTCGTTTATCTATCGGCATCCGACTTTCACACAGGTAAGTTCATCTTATGATATACAGGGTTATTCAAAATAGACTTTGGGAAGCTTTTTTAACCAGTTAAGTGTGTTTGACGACTATATCCATCATGGAGATGTGACAGAATTTTGTGTCATGACGATTATATCCGTCATACGTAAAATTTTGTTGCAATTTGCTATTTAAATTGTAATCCTGGCGAAAACTAAATTATATTCGTAAATTTTAATATGTTTAAAATGTTTAGAGGTCAAGACGAAATGAAACAAACAAATGAAAATTATAAATAATTTGAGTTGGCTTCGTCTTTTCGGATTCGTCATTGCTTGATTATTGCGACATACACTGGTAAGCGCTTTTTGCAAAGAGATCGCCACAGTTAACTGCTTAAATAAAAAACAAACTATATTTTGAATTTTTTTATTCAACGATCAAGTATCATCTATGACAATTCTATGTGAAGGATGATATCTGTCAAATGACCACCAAAACCATGTTTACAGGTATCAATTTGAATATCAAAGTTTTCGATGACAGTTTGGCATATATGGTCGTTTAATTCACCAATTTCATTTCTAATGTTGTATTTTAGGCCATAAATTGTTGCTGGTGTCTTGACATAAACTTTGCTTTTCAAATAACTTCAAAGAAAAAAGCCCAATGGGGTCAAACCACAGGAACGAGACGGTCAATTCACATCACCATCTCTTGAAATTAATCGAAAATTGAATTTCAATTGCAATAAACTGATGTTTTCACGCGTTCTGTGTGGCGCAGCTTCGCCTTGTTGAAAATAAACATTGCTTATGTCGATCCCATTAAATTTTAGCCATAAATAATCAATAATTATTTTATTATAACGTGCACCATTCACTGTGACTGCATCTTCATTCTCGTTTCCGAAAAGGAATGGACCGATTACGCTTTTAACCAAAATCCACACCAAACAGTAATTTCTTTTGGATGAAGTGATTTTTATTGAATGACTTAAATTCTTATTTCCTTTTTGCAAAATTTGCCACAAGATGCCATAAGAAATGTTCATTTCTTAAGAACGTCATGGAATTGATGTTGATGATTCATTATTTCATGTTTGCATTCGTACGAGCAGTTTTCGGTCTGCCAAACTTTTATTTATCATGAACAGAGCCAGTTTTGTCAAATTTTTTAACCAAATTTCGAATTATTTGCTCAGATGGACGATTATGTATTCCGAAAAAATCACGTAATATGCGATGCGAATTTCGTATTGAACACCGATTTTAAAAATAAATTTGAATAACTTTAACATGCTCTTCGATCGTAAAATCATCATTAATTCATCATTAAAATTGTTTATACTTATAGATTAGAAGAAAAAGAAAGTGACAAGAAACAAACACGGCGTTTGACAGATATTCTCATTCAACATCCTAAATCCTATAATCCTATCATCCTATAATCTGTAGTAGTGGACAGAAAATTGAGACGAATAAAAGCAAGAAGTAATTGGTAAAATGCATTCTGATTGCAAATCTTCTCCAAAACGACGTCTCACGTATAGCAATCCATCAGAAGAAATACGGTTGATCTTTGGTTCGTCCGAAAATGATATTCTTTGCCAATCCTGACTTGTCCAATGTTACATAGAACTCAGTTTATGTGAACTTTATTTAGATGAACTTAATTTATATAATGTCATATATATTTTCGTGTTGGCCTCCAAATATTCGAAACATCTTAAAATTTATGTTTTAGATATTACTAAAATTGTAATAGAAACAGTCACGTTTTCCGTACGACGATTATACTCGTCATAATATTGTATAAAATACTGTCATTTCTTTGTAACGTAGTATACTCGTCAAAACCAAGTAACTGGTTAAGAAAACAACGTGGGAAATTTACAAAAGGGTAATTTTATTTAAGAAAAAAGTGAATTTGATTTGATAAAAGCCAAATTGGATTTGATAAATGGTAAACATGATTTGACAAAGGATGAATTTAATTTGGAAAAACATAAACCTCATTTGCAAAAATATGATTTTGAAATGAAAAACCTGTATTTGTGAAAATCCTTTCAAATGGAAAGTTTTTTAATTCCACAATTTTACAATTTTTTTTAACGCGGAGATTGTATTTTGTATTCTTACCACTAATTCCATCGTGCTCTATCCTGATATACGTGCGATGGTATACAGAGGAGAGAGGAGTATTTCGAAGAAGTCAGCTTTCAACGTTCGCTATTCGTCTTTAGGAGCCGATACTGTGCAACAGGGAAACTACAATATAGATATGGGAACGTTAGCGAAACAGAATAAGAGTGCCCCGCTGGGATCCCACGGAGGAAACCAGTGACAAATAAAACCGATAAACTAGTATTTCCAATCGATTATTCACTATAGAAAAATTATATTTTTAAATTTTTTCTTTAATCTCCGTTGAAATGACACCAACGCGTTCTTACAGTTCTCCTGGCAAAAGTGAAATAAATATGGAAATAATTATGGATCAAATAATTTTTAACGAGCAATATGCATTATTCCTGGTTTTTATTAATTCGGGGATAATTATTATAAATGGGACATTGCTACTATCTCAAAAATTCCAAATCTTTCAATGGTAAAATTATAGCTTGATTGTGACCACATTGTTATGTGTATCTAATCTCATCTAATTTAAAGCTGCTACCAGATAATATGTAACCATGTAGACAATTAATATTTTTCTACTTGAAATTATTACACCGAAAATAATGTGTATAGAGCCGCGATCAAACATAGTTTTGCTACATAGACTGGGGAAAGCAAGAGAATTTTTCGAAAATAAGGTAAACTCTATTGTCTATTTTTGAAAAATAAGAAATTTTACTTCGTCTGATTTTTTAAAACACGAACGCTTTTCCTTTTTCCGTTAAGAACAGACGCATCAATACTGGCGTAACTTTCAACTTCGCTGTTGCCCTATTTAGCTCTCTTTCAGCGAGTTCTGATTGCTTTTTTTGTCGCGCGAAGTTTCCCGATCCAATTCGTAGGTGTGAACGGTTTAGTCAACAGTGAAAATACATTTCCCCTTATTTTTACACTACTTGCGAAGTGAGACGATTGATGGTGATAAGACCGGCGTATAATCAATTAAATACGTCTATCTTGTGAATTTTAATTTGTCAGGTATTATATTTTTCCATGAAAACTGAAGAAGTCGGAAATCATGTTTACGAATGTTAAAAGCTATGTTAACTTGATTAGCATGAATTCATAAAAAAACGATTACAATATAAGTAAGAGAGAGGGTGCCACGAAAGACATTTTTATTTCGAACACGTTATAAGAGAAAATTAAAAGGCATTCTGCTTCTACTTGGTGCTATTAGAAGAGTCAAATGTCTGATTATAAAGGTACAATGGGCGAGAAAAGTATTCAGGCACTTTTCGAATACGGAACAATATTTTTAAAAGTGGACGCAATAATTTGAATTTTTTGGAGATGTTAGACGGACTAGTTTACTGTACAGTGGCTAAAATACTTTCTGTGGTGTCGTATCGGTCACCCTGCTTGGGACTAGGATACAACGGGTTAACGAAGTAGGGTTGTAAGGCCAACTCCGGAGAACCAAGTCCTTTATTCAAAACATCGGTATGTTCCTTGTATAGCTAGAAGGAGACTCGGCTGCGCTTCTAGAATACATTGACTTGTCGTTGTTCGCAAAGGGTTCTAAAAACGTTCGAAGTGTTTCTGAACGGTTCTAGTTTGGTTCTGTTTTTGTACAGTCGCACAAGCTTGGAAGAAAACTTGGATGTGGGTGTGGTAAAGGAAGTACGGATGGAAGAGAGTAAGAGTGGGAATTTAGCCAGCTTAAAATTATGGTGTATAACATCGCGTAAGGGAATTTCCTCCAGGTCTGCTAGGCTGTAGCTGCCGGTCGCGGTCGGTCGCGAGCCAGCTGTGGGACTTCGGACCTCTGTCCGTGAGGCCCTTCGGAAATCCCGGGATTTATGATACCAGCATTCGCTACTGAGATCGAAAACGAAAGGTTGTAAATAACGTGCAACATGCTTTCCCTAAAATACTAACTTGGAACGGTTTCCTCAAAAATAGTCTTGCCGTTGCTCATATCATAAATCGTACTTGGTCCCTTGCGCGGCAATCGTCCTCAATACCGTATGTCCAGAACGGAACACTTTTTTTCTAATTTTGCTATTGCTTGGAATGACAAAAAGAGATACAAGAGACTTTCATTTATTAACTATTTTATCTGAACTGATACCGAGAATTTAAAAAATGAGTTTCGTAGATCTCGGTAGTTTATACGCGTACTGAACACTTTTCCAAAATCGGTTAAGACAATAATCTTAAAGAGAAGATAACGAACGGTGCATTTTATTGTTCTTTGAAATGCTTGTACAGATATAGAAAACAGAAATTGGTTACTAATAACTGAACTGCAGATCTTTATGTAAATTCTTATTCTTAAACGTTATTTTACAAAAAATCAGAATGAGAGAAAAACTGTCTTTGTCAATTAAAAAATTACTCACTGTGAAAAGAGAAGAAAAATGCTATTAGATCTTGCTAATTTATAAATTTTCTTACATTCCAGAAATCTGCACATGTTTTAACTGCATAAAGATTCGCAGTCTACTAATAACGATTTAAAAAAAAAAACATTTAATCGCGTATTACTGCTACGCTTGATGCGATAAAGATTCGTAATTAGGAGCAAATGCCTACGCATGAATGTCGCTACAAAACAAAAAAGCACACGACCTGACCAGTTCTCTCATCTTCAGGATATCTACAACGTCTCTTTCAATACGTTCCCCTTTCACGGTACCTTTCCGCTGTGTAAAGTAGTTCACCGTTCACATTAGTTTACTGCTTTTGAAAATGGTCCATTATCAATTGTACAGCCGCCGCAACATCTCGTATTCTAGTTTCATCACCTGGTATAGATCTACTCCATGGCATGTGAGTTACGGTAGCGAGCGTTGTCGACGGCCATAAAGATGCTATCTGAAATTTCGTATCGGTCGTGCTTTGCCAGTGGAGGTGCGTGACATGTAGCTGTTTTCGTGTACATATTCGATTGCATCGTTTAAATAAGTGGAATTACGATCAGAACCAAATCAGTAAACTATCATGTATACTGATTTATATTAAACGGTTGCGCTATAAACAGAGTAATAATACATAAATCGCTACTTTATTTTGTCCTCGTTTGATAAAACACTTTCATCTGCTTGTAATACAATCGACTAATATGACTATAAAAGTTCAATGAAAAATAATATACTGCGTGAAACGGTACCATTCGCGAAATACTCCATATGAGCGAAAGAGAAAGTGTTTGAAACGTTTCGTTTATGTTCTCCAACGTGTACTACTATTTTATAGTGTATTCTTGCTTGTTTAAAATACAACACTATTGGTTATCGAGCTGTTGAAGAGAGGTGAAGAGAGAAACAAAAGTATATTTTAATAACTCTGTACAAAATACAAAATAAAGTAAATTTTCTGTACAGATCCCATTGATCTACATATGATAGATTATCTATCATACCTACGATATATTATCTATCGTAGGTAAGTCTATTATAGTCTACTGATAATTAAGCACTCAGTTTCTAACATTGTCGAATTTTAATTCATTTAAGAAGTTGTTCTTTCCAATTAGCATTTTCCTTTAGAACAATGAATTATTCAGTAATTTATAGAAAAATCTTTACAAGATAATAGTAATATGTATAAGAAAGTAAGATAAAATAAACTTGAGTATATGACATATGCTGGAATTGGAACTAGACAGACGATCGAATCAGTTAGAAGAAATATACGAAAGAAATGTTTTGTTAATCAGTACTCGATTACAGATTTAATGAATTAATGACATTTAACGTATTTATTACGACATTGAGCGAGTGCAATTAAAAATAGTAAAGATATTAAATGAAAACGTAAATGATAAGATATTATTTTCAGTCAATAAAAATTATTACAATAAAAAAGACTAGCTTCCTATTTGTTTTCTACTTTTATTACTTATCTGCAGTCAAATCATTACTAATCATTCCTATTTAGATACATTTATCGACATCATACTCCATTATTACGATGCTATTACGTTCCACTGATAATTTAGAATAAATTGTGAAATATAATGGACACGATGAGGTATAAACTGTGGCATATACGATTGAAGCGGATACTATAATCTTCCTTTTCTAATTTATGTACAGGAGACATTATATGCATGGGAATTCCGCGCGTGACACATCGCTCCGTAGAACTTTTTAAACCGAAGACCGATGAATAAATTCCCGCGGCAAACGCGAGTTTTAATGGCAGAAAGAAAGTAACGCAAATGAGGAAGATAGGCAGCAAATGAAGAAGTGGCGATAACGCGAAAAAATTCCGGAATATTCGGATAAATTGGTGAAGCTATAAATAAAACCGAAGGTACGTGTGCAAAGGTTCGTGACGGTTTGACCGCTAAATGTGTGCAAAGGTTAACCAAGCTCGAGCGGAACCTCCAGAAACAAAGTTAGGGAACGAGAACGATACGAGGAAAGTTAAGAAAAGTTATTCGCATTGAAATATTGAGGGAGACAGAAAATATCAGGAAACGTGATCGGGTCGAAACAGAACACGTTCAAAATACTTCTGGCGTTTGGGTGTACCGATATTTAACATTATATTTATTACTTTTTCTATAATGAATTATATTAATTATTTCAACTTTGCTGTATAGGAACTTTATTTAATCAGAAATAACTTTGATTAAAATAGGACCGAATGTGCTGAATTTTTTGACATTAGAAGGACTTGTTTTCTGGACAATGTGCAAAATAATTGTTGCACACATAATTAAAAGATAAAGATAATTAAAAACAGTTTAGAAATACAATTTTCTATTTTTTATTGTCATTCCAAAATGATTAACTTTTGCAAAAATTTGTTTACTTATTATCTAGTCAATTAGTCATTCGAACATCTCGAAAAATCTAAATCACTTTATCTTTCTATGTAGTAAAACGAAATTTCAGATTTTTGACAAATTGTCGACGTTTGAACTGTTACGATATTATTGAGAAATGATTTTCACATATAAATCTACCACGGACATAAAGACTGGCGATTTCCCTTTGAAATGACTCCTCAAAATTTGGTATACGAATCGTTTTAGTCGTTTCATAGTCGACTAAAAAAGGGCGTACATCAAAGTTTAAGGAGTCATTGTAAAGGGGAGGCTTCAATCTTGAAATCTATGTAAGGATCATTCGTGTAAAGATGTTCAATGTACAATCTACAAACGTTTCGATTCGTGACATTTTCAAGAAGAGAACGTATCCATTTTCCTTTCTGTTACATTATACAAAAATGTGTTACAGAAAAATGTAGTGTACGTAGAAGCTTCAAAGCTTTGAAACGAATCCAGGTTGGATGTCGTAGTACACGCTTTTACAAAATTATAATAATTTAAATATTGTCAATTTATAACAAATCGGAAATATGGTGTACAAATAAATTTCTTAGGCTGACTGTATGCTACATATACTATGCATAAAAATTAGAAATTCACAGAATTTGTTGCCAAATAGATGTTTTTATACCAATATTAACCAATATTAAGATATAATACAAGAAACAGAAAAAAAACTAATTTTTATTTGACCTGAGGATTCATTTTAGGAATCTTAATACATATTAAACTAATCTCCAGTGTCTTCAACGCATACGTAAACATGCGAATTACGCACCTGAAGTGCTCACACTTCGTGTTCCTAGTGCAAGGAGCGAAATTATTGGATTTACTATTCCTTGCTACATTATCTAACAAATATTTCTTTTTTATAATATGAAAATCGATCGAGTTTTTGGTAGATAATTGGAGAAAATGCTCCTTCGATAAACGACTATATCATTTATTTTTCCATTAAAATAAATTTTTCTCATTATTCCAGTGCCCATAACAATTTTCTAGAATTTCATATTACTTAATAAACGTTTCTTGTAAGTAAAGACATTGTTATAACTTATAACCATTTTCTGTGGTCCCTCACAGTAACCACTCGAGTGCATAGGGCTTATACCTGAAAACATATTTTGCAGAAGTCACTATAGCCTCGCTACTCGCATACCTTTTCCACTGCAGTCTCGCGTAGTCAACTAGTTGACCGTTTCATTCACGTACAGTTTGTCGGAGCAATAGGACATTGCTGACGTAGCCAGTAATTCAGAACAGAACCGCACAGGATATCACATTGCGTGGGACGTCAGTATAGGTCTCGAGTCGGTGATAGTTGCATCTGTATATACGTACATACGTGTCCTGCTGTTGCTCCTCGAGTTTGTTTTCACGCTGCACCGGTGGGTTTCGAGTTAAATGGATATTCTTGTATTACTGTCTGCGTCTATGCGTTCGTCGTAAGTAGAAACAGTAAATGACGGCCAGACATATTAGCCAGCCTTAATTGAAAGTACGCATGTCACACGTTCCCATGGCTGTTACCTTTTATTTCCTATTATTTAAATTCGTTTAAGATTTGGTTGGTCGTGTGCTAAGAAATCAATTTGTTCATAATACGAGATTTTAAAATAAAAAGTTTGTAGGTATTATTTTTCAATGCAAATATTACTTTCTTTTCAGAATACAAAGTTGAGCTTATGTAATGTCCACAGTCCAATTTTATTAATAAATGCAAAATAGTTTCTATTGAACCTATTCACAATTAATGTTCAATAGACTGATGCAATGTCGTATGAGTTTTTAAATAGGTCCGTATATTTACGAATTATGGTGTTAAAATAACAAACTTATTTCATTTTTGAAGTCAGTCAAGTGATAAAAGAGAGAGCAAGTAACTAGATGGTCTGACACTTGATATACTCATACCTTTTGTATGTATGGACGTTCTTATTTATTAACAATTTACGAATAACTGAAGTATGTAGCATATATTATATGATACTACAATAATATATGATATCAAGATGCAGAACAACACACTAAATCCATGAAAGAAGACAAATCTCGAAGATATTTATACAAATTCCGCTTGTAGCGTCTCTTTTAAAAATGCTGACACATTATCAAATAATTTTCGATTAAGATATGAACTATACATCAACGTTATAATAAATTAATGTAGGGAGTGTTTTAAGGATAATTACAAATGAAAGTCAGATACGTATTCTATTGATATAATTTTGCATATTTACAAAATTTATCTCCCCACGCATTATCCGGCAAGAATTCTTTCCGACGTTAATATTATTTTCAGATTAACCTATGATAAAATATATTAAGGCAGGTATGTGTCACTAACGGAATAATTAACGAGCTCAAGTGATTATTAAAACATTTGCAAATAATATGCTGCCACTATACGAGAAACTTTTATAATATTTTTTTTCCTTGTTTTATTCAAACGTCGACATATTTTTCGGAATATCCAATAGACAATGAAGCCTCGTGTGAAGGGAATTTTATCCCACTCTTTCAATTTATTTTTGCATGCGAAAATCACTCCTGTCCCAAGTGGGATTTCTCGTACCAGCTCACCTTGTGCACATACATATACTATACATATGTACATGGTGATTCGTATAAAATGATCGATCAAATAATGTGATTGTGCGAAAAAGTTAATATTAATTTGTCTAGAGTTGAATTATCAGCTCGACTAGAGTATTACCAAATTCGTTCCAAGATCAACGTAATTATGCACAAAATTTAATTTTGTACTTTAGATTTTACAAAACGATAATCGAATTCAACACGTGTTGCAATAAATGACTCAAGTTCGAAAGATAGCTCTAATTACATTCGTTACTTGAGATAATTCATTGCTTGCAATATTACTGTCCGTGAAATGTACTAGCTATAGTGTTTACATAATTTTTCGCATTACATCGGTTTGTTTTATCGTAGACTGGTATCTTGTGTTACAACATTTATGGATTACTGTCCCATTTCGACGAACAGTTGATATTCTTGCAGATTTATTCACTTTAAAAAAAAAAACCGATATGTATTGCTCCAATAGTGAGCAGCTCGAGTGAAACTTAATTAACGCGTTCGTAGGTTTTGGTGTACCGTTAGGCACTGTTCAATTCCCTGAACAGTTCTGCCATAAACCGCGACCGTTGCGAGACACCTTTAACGGTAGAATCGACCGATTTAACGAAATTGGACCCTTAATTGGGTCGAAGAACCCGGCAGGCGATTCAACCCGGAGAAATCGTCCCTCTTTACCTCTAGGAAAATATCGACCAATCATCATTCACAAATTTCTCTTTTCAATCTCCAATTTCACGACGCGAACTTCATAGAAAAGGTGGTCGATCAGATCCGAAAAAGCATTCGAGTAATCAACACAAGCATTCAATACCGAGACGATAACGCATGTTCCGTCCCGAAGACGTGAACACGTGGAGTTTCTGCCAATGGGATTTATGACACGGACGCGACGAAGGTTATTTTTGAGGAAAGATCTTTTCGTTTATTTAGCAAGCAATTAGCGTTCGAATTTCAGTTACATCTGCCTCAATAACCGTGACGTGTCGTAAATTAAGATTTCTAAGAGGACTTCTTAACTTCGAAAAAAACCTACAGCTGGGCCGTGTTTGTAAACCAGGTAATCTGAAGGGTCACCCTAGTCAAATACGCGACGGTACCGTAACCGTAGGAGGTTGACCTGGAAGATTTCCCGTAGACTTTTTAGAACATCGTAAATTTTGCACACGGACGAACACAGCTAAGATTCCCTCACGACGCGACAAGAGGGTGTCGACAATCTAAGAATTCCCTGATTGATACTATACAGCATTCGGCAAAACCAATCAATGCCCTTCTCTTATATTGAAATAGAAGTTCTCGAAGAAACCCCCAAAAGCAGAAACGCCTACATCCCCATACGAATTTTGAGTTCGAAAAACGATCACGGTTGAACATGACTTCTTCTGCATACCTCGACGCGAAAGGTCCTAAGTCATACTTCTTCTGCAAACCTCGACGCGAAAGGTCCAATACTTCTTTACCGAACCTCGCCGCGAACGGTTCTACGTACAACAGTCGGCACTTCTGTACCGAACCTCGATGCGAAAGGTTCACACAGACTTCCAAATCAGACCTCGACGCGGAAGGTCCTCTAGACTTCCGTATCAACCTCGTAACGAAAGGTTCCCCTTGCGCGTACAACGAACATCTCACAACGGAGACTACAAAACGCAATCAAGAAACGAAACGGAAGTACAAACGTGACGATTCTAGTATTTCCTCATTAATTTGTCGGAATACCGCGTCGCGTAGTGCCGTCTATCTACATCAGGATAGCTTCGCGCCTTACAACCGCGAAGACGAAAGAAGGTTCGTACGGAAATTACGCGACCACGAGACGATCGAGGCTAACGACACCGAAAAATCCTTGGTCGGCTCCAACAATATAGTTGAATCGAAAACAACTTTTTTATTTGAATATATTATGTATTTTAAAACACAATATTTCTCAAAATATATAATTTCAGGTGTTGTTTCTTTGAGTAAAATGAATTAATTGATTAATATTTTCTAATATCGCAAGATTATACTGATTATGTTGATTATACTGAGTACCAGTTTTATTTTTCTGACGTCGTTATAACATTACTTTCTCATAAGATAGCACATCGAATGATAATGCCGTCTTTATAATGTCAAAGTTTGTTTATACCACAAGCGAGTTTTATCTTTACAAAAAGGTAGCTATAGAATACATTTTGAATATTTGTTTTTACCACATCTACACAGATTCCAGTTAGATCACTTCGTTAAAGTATATAATGAAACGGTAAATGTAAACCGAGATTGAAATTAATATAAATTGTTTACGTAAATTAAGATTGGTGAATGAAAGCACAGAATTTTATTCCAATTAAGAAAACCCGAAACAACACTCATAGTTCCTAGAAAGCTCCATCACGACGAGTCAGACTAGTCAAAATATGGTAAATAGCTAAATCAAACGTGTATGACATACATTGTGTAAAATATTGTACGGTGCACGTGTCATAAAATGTTTTTTAAACCGAAACTGTACGAGAAATTTGATATATTGATAGAGATATGTATTATATTTTGAACAAACCGAACTGTTTTGCACTAAACAAAGTCATTACTATGAATGACTATACATTCTTCGTTATTCTTGGGATAGCATGTTTCAAAGCGATGAACGTCACTATCCTATCGTTGATCCGGTTAACTTCCATCTTCCACACGCATGTTGTGTGTAAGATTTGCTATACGCCAGCCATTCCAAATGAATAAATTGGACTTATTAGCAAACCAATGATAGTACGTTATTTTTCACGAATGTCACGATGCATTCATTTCCTTCTCCGGATTAATTTTTACGGTTGTAAAAATTTACATGGAAGAATTAATCAATAAACTATTGAAAAAACACTATAGTATATAATTTTAATTCTAATCGACTATTTTCCGAATTAATTTCTGTTCAAATAAATTCTTATTTGAATAACAAATAACTTCTAATTATTTTCCTATTATTTTATTTGTATTCGAATAAAATCTTATTTGGATAAATAGTTATCTAAATTCTTATTCGATAGTATATTTATTCGATAATGTCGAATAAAATTTTATTCGTTGTAAATAATAAAGTGTCAAGTAATAATAATATTTTTATAATACTTTAATACTTTTAATATACTTTAATAATACTTCAATAATAAAGTTAACATAATAAAGTTTTATTCGTTAATCCTTATTCCTTAGCCGTGATTCGACTAAAATTTCATCAACTCTGGTTTCAAATAATGCTCGAATATTCAAGTTTTTAATAATTTTCTAGCTTATAAATATTCGCCGTTATAACATGTTAGGGTTAAAACAAAGATAAAATGGTTTATTATAACTTGTTATACACGTGCTTCTCATTTGGGCGATACGAAGCGTCTGAGAAAGAGACAAAAGCACTTACAGGCTAGTAAGAGCACTTACAGAAGAATAGATGGCATATTACATACCGTGCCACCTATACACGCATATTACACTGACGGCGGGAAATATAAATTATACGTGTCAAACCTCATCAATCTCCCACCTTTGACACATGTCACTCTCTCATACATCATTGCGCTTTTCCTTTTTCACGTAATCCTAACTTTGTTACGTGCGGTATCATTACAGTATATGGTAATCCTTTCGTAAATATATCTGCCACATTGTCACTAGATGAGACATACTTTAGTTTTATTAAACCTTCTTCATACTTTTCCCTCGTTAAATGATATGCGATATCGATGTGTTTTGATCGAGATCTTTCCACTCTATTTGATGCGAAATCTATCGCTGACTTATTGTCACATCTAATAACATATGGCTTACATGGTAATTCGGCACTCAATGTATTTCGCATTTCGTCATACATCATATTCATACTTATAATTTCTTTTACGGCATTTGCAAGCGCTACATACTCTGCCTCCATTGTTGACGTAGATATTGATTTTTGTTTATTGCTTTTCCATGAAATAGCATTTCCACCTAAGAATACTACCGTACCATTGTAGGAATGCCTATCATCAACATCTGCCGCCCAATCCGCATCGCTGAACACTTCTACTTCGTTGCTACCTGGACTATACGTTAAAGCTTTATCTTTTGTTGCGCTTAAATACTTCAATACTCGCTTAGCTTGCATCCAATGGATTTTACCCGGATTAGAAACGAATTGCGCTAATTTAGAAGTTATGTATAGTATATCCGGTCGTGTTGCCAGAGCTATATACATTAAAGATCCAATGAGTCGTCTATAAGGTACATTTCTCATTTCTTCCTGTTCTTGCTCGCTTGATGGACAATCTAATCTCGACAACTTTATGCCTAATTCAACCGGAGACTTTGTACTTTTGCATTCATTCAAGTTATACTCGTTTAACATTTTTTCTATGTATAACTCTTGAGATAACTTTATGTTCTCCTTGTTGATGTCGATTTTTATACCTAATAAATACGACGCTACACCTAAATCTCTAGTTTCGTACTGTGACATCAACAATTTCTT
>CM052154.1:621129-702272 GCA_028455555.1 Augochlorella aurata
CGTACTGTGACATCAACAATTTCTTAACTAACTTTAATTTCTCCTTATTGTTAGTAAATATTACAATGTCGTCTACATATATAGTTAATACTAAATCCTTATCATATGTATAAACGCAATTATTACTTTTCAGTCTTTGAAATCCCTTTTTGACTAGGAATGTATCGATTGCATTGTTCCAATTTCTACCTGACTGCTTTAGTCCGTAAATTGGCCTGTTTAGCTTAGCTACTTTATCTTCTAGTACATCACATCCTGGAGGTAGTTTCATATAAACATCTTCTATTAATTCCCCATGCAAGTATGCACATTTAATATCTAAGTGGTGCACTTCCCAACCCTGTGACACTGACATAGCCAATAACATTCTAATTGTTGAAATATTCGCGACTGGCGCATATGACTCGAAATAATCTATACCTTTCTTTTGGCTATAACCTTGCGCAACTAACCTAGCCTTATATTTCATTATTTTCCCGGTTGCATCCGTTTTTACCTTGTACACCCACCTACTACCTATGCATTGAATACTTTTTGTCTTACTCACTATTTCCCATGTATTTCTACTTTTCAAACTATTAAGCTCTTCCTCCATAGCCGCTTTCCATTCATTGCACTGAGGCGATGTTACTGCCTGTTCAAATGTTGTGGGTTCGATTACCTCTGTCAAGTTTATTTGAATGTCTTTGGGTTTTCCCACTCGACCCCACGGATTCCTAATTACCTTTTTCTGTATTGGATTGTGGACTACGTTTTCCCTATCTACATGTTCTCTTGTCGAGCTCCTAGTTACCCTGACTGTTTTATCTGTATTTGTATTTTGCTCGGGAGTTACTTGTTCGTCATCTGTATTTTCGATTGCCACTTCATTTTGTGTTTCATTTGTATTCTGTTCGTTATCGATTGGGATGTTATAAGTTTTCCTATTATAAATATATTCATAACCATACACATCTTCTACAAAATCTACATGTTTTGTGTGTACTACATCATTTATTGTTGGATCCCACAATCTATAGCCTTTTGTCTGACTAGAATATCCTACAAATATACATACTCTTGCTCTCGGATCAAGCTTCTGCCTAGTATGCTTTGCTACATGAGCATATGCTAAACATCCAAACGATTTTAAATGTTTTACGCTTGGTGTATTCCCTGTCCAAATTTTTTCTGGAACTCCATCTTGGATCGCTGAATGTACTACCCTATTTTTAATATAACACGCTGTTAATAATGCTTCGGCCCAAAATCTTTGTGGTAAAGATGCTGTTGTTAACATTGAGCGTACTAAATCCAATAATGTCCGGTTTATTCTTTCGGCTATCCCGTTCATCTGTGGCGTATAAGTGTTAGTCCGTTCATGTTTTATTCCTAAATTATCAAACAAAGATTTGAGTTCACTATTACAAAATTCTAGACCGTTATCCGTTCTAATTCTTTTGACTTTACTATCTGTTTCGCGTTCGACCCTAGCTATGTATCTTTGTATGTAATTTGCTACTTCATTCTTGCGTTTAATACAATAAACTGTAATTTTTCGTGAATAATCGTCTGTAAGCGTGAGAAAATATCTGGATTCCCCAATTGACTCTACTGGCATAGGACCACACAAATCTGAATGGATTAATTCTATTAATGCTCTCGTTTGCCTACTTTTTATCTGCTTACACGGAGCTTTAGTAGATTTTCCAATACTACACCCGTCACAACGTACGCTTTCAATATTCACATTTTCCAGCCCTCTTACAAAATTATTTTTTATCAATTCTTTTATATTTGACGTGCCTACGTGACAAAATCTTCGGTGCCATGTTTCACTCTCGCTTACCTTCGCGTTGCTAACAATATGTGTTTCTTTCTCTGAAATAATTGACGTATTATTCATACATTCCGTTTTCATAGTATATAAACCATCCTTCCTAAATGCTTCACCTACTATCCGTTTAGTCGCTTTATTCAAGATAATCGCTTTTCCATTATCAAATATTACCTTCTTATTTCTATTTTCTATCTGCGATACGGATATTAGGTTCCTTCTTACATTTGGTACATGATAAACGTTTGGTAAAGTTATGCTGAAAAGATCGTTATTCACAAAAGTTTCTATATTTACATCACCTATTCCAGTCGCTCTTAGATTATTCTTTATATTACTGTCAGCAGAATAAATTTCTTCACTTTCTATTTCCCTATAATTTGTGAACCATTGTTTGTGCTTGCAGATATGGTGAGTTGCACCACTGTCAAGCAACCAACAATTTTCTAACTGCGCACTATTTACCTCTAATAGATATGAGTCCCTAGTCTTACGTGGAAAATTTGTACCTGATTCTTGGTTTGGTTTATTCTTCCACTGTGATGTTCTGCAGTATTTTGCTACGTGTCCCTGCTTGCCACATTTAAAACATTTTCTGTCGTTCACCCTGGAGTCCTCAGTCCTGCGCTGTGATTCTCTGCTTTGGTTGTAGGTTTCTCTGCTGCGTTGACCTTGTCCACTGTGATACTGTACATCCTTCGACTGGTAATATGCTTCCTTTTGCTCGCTGTTCTTCTCTGTCTCCTTTGCTGTCCTTCTGTCATATTCGTTTAACAGGATTCCTTTTATTTCAGAGGATTTGAATTTCTCGTCGTCTAAATTTGCCAATGTCATAACGATGGCTTCATAGTTTTCTGGCAAGCCATTTAGCATAGTGTATGCTAAATCTTCATCTCGTGTTTCGTAGCCAGCTTCTTTAAGGTTATCGCAACATGTCTTTATTCTTGCGAGGTACGATGTCATAGATTCACCAGATTCAAAGCGTATTGAAACTATTTGCCTTCTTAATTGTAATATTCTCGCCCGTGACTTGGGTTCAAATACCTTTTTCAATGCCTCCCATGCATCAGATGCGTTCTCACAATCGATGATGTGCACTTGCTGATCATGTTCGATACTTAGAGCAATTGTAGCCAATGCCTTCTCTTCTTTCCTTTTGTAATTTTCTAATCCTGCTACATCATCATCCTGCGGCTTTACTACTTCCTTGGTCACGTGTTGCCACAACTCACGTTGGACTAATGCCATTTTAATATTAAATTTCCATGATCGGTAGTTATTTCCGTTTAGTTTATCGATCCGATCGACTGATTGCGAGTATAATGTCATTTTCGTTTACTTTATTGCTTTTTGTCTTACTAGCAATCTGAATTTATGACCACGTGGCGTCTATGCACATAACCTCACTTTTGTTGTTGCTCTTTCCGACGCTTGCGAATTTACTTATACCCACTTGTATAACAAAACGATTTATCTGCATACCATTTATCTCACTATTTTGCGACTTCTGGGCCCATAACCTTGTTAGGGTTAAAACAAAGATAAAATGGTTTATTATAACTTGTTATACACGTGCTTCTCATTTGGGCGATACGAAGCGTCTGAGAAAGAGACAAAAGCACTTACAGGCTAGTAAGAGCACTTACAGAAGAATAGATGGCATATTACATACCGTGCCACCTATACACGCATATTACACTGACGGCGGGAAATATAAATTATACGTGTCAAACCTCATCATAACATAACAAACTAAATCAGATAACTCCAATTATCCCGTTTTTCAGACATTGTTTAATTTCTATTGCTATGGAGGGTTTAATTTATAAGTGGTTGTCAATCTACAGAAATCCGTGATTCACGTATATTTCATTTTACAAATTCATAAATGAATTGTACGCTGATGAAAGAGCTCGAAAAATTGGTTCCTTACGTGAAGCTGAGATAATCATTGATTGGACTGTTCAACGTTCATTAAAATAATTTCGTATAAGAAATGAAGCCTTGATTATGATGAATGTTCCTGGCTGACTGCGTTCATTGATAACGATGCTGGAAAAGAAATGATAGAGTGAGACTGATTAGTAGAGCATATCCTGTGGGAAATTTTAGTGAAATTGTGTGCACTGATTGCATTCATCAACATTGATAAAATAGATATCGCCTAAGTTATCTGACAACCAACAAATACCCCACGATTCCATTTATTCTTAACATAGACTTACTGACAAAAGTTAAGAAACATGTTACCCCAATACATATTCTTGGATGTTGTAAATCTTCTTAACGTAGGATAAAAATTTGCATTGTATCGACAAAAATATTAATTTTATTTATTTAAACTTTTCTAATCTTTAATTTTTATTTTTTTTTTTACTTTACTGTCATTAATTTCATGGTTCTTTATTTGCACGTTATGTTGTCACAATACAACGAGAGAGTTTTCCAAGCAATGTGAGGGTTCTTGTTCTGATCGGAAAATTGAGCAAGACTCGTTCTGGGTTGACCAGTTTCTTTTCAGAGCGTGCATCTGTGTCGCGAGAATCAAGCAACAAATATACTCGTCAAATACAGAGTAAGTGTGGCTGCTAAAATATTGGGTCAAAAAGACGGTTTTATTGTATAAAATTAATAATTTTATTACTAATATTTACTTGTTCACTTAACATTAACATATACTATAATACATACATAATGAATGAAAAACGCAGAAAATGATCATAAAACTTGTAAAAGTTAAAAATTGAAATTGCTGTTGTAGAGTGGCATTTAGCGAAGCAAGGAACGATACATAATAGCATTTTGCACGGCTGGCCATATCTGACGAAACTCTATCATAAATCAGTCGCAGGTTTTAACACTGGACTAGTGGCCTTTCGACTCTTGCTTCCATATGTAAGAAACGTTATCAATGCACATAAATAAATTCGTTATCCGAACTGATAAGTTGCTTCAGCCAGTGCATACGAGAACGCAGGAATTTATCTGAAATTATTCATATTTTTTATTTGCTTGCATTATTCTGGCCTAGCCTCAAAATATTCTATACATCTTGAAATTTGAGAATATGTTTTTGCTTTCACTAAAATTACAATTTAAATAACCAATACTTATTTACTTTTTACGCATGACGAGTATACTCCAGAGTATATTTCTCCATGATGAATATACTCGTCAAACACAGCTAACTGGTTGAACTTCTTTTATTTTAATGATAAATAGGTGAGCGTGTTGACGATGCGAATAGATTGTTCTGGTGCACGTTTTTAAAGAATCTGAGTACTTTTCTGAAGGAGACTTACGGACCGACTGATTGACTGACTGACTACTGAGGGAAAAATGATGTACATATACAATAGGTTCTAACGTGAGTGGTGGGGGGTTAGAAAAATATAGGGATAAGGTCAGAGTTTTGAAGATGATATGGCTGAAGCAAAAGCTTAGGTGTGATACGCCAAGTATTTTAAGAACTTCCGTCTCTTGATGTTTAATTCTAACGAATAAATAATTAAATGAACTAAAATAAAAATATTCAGTGTATGTATTATTTGATAGATATAAACTTAATTTTGCTTGAACATAAATTTAGGACACAGTAACTGGCTTTATTACCCCATCAGCTGTAATTGTAATAAAATCAATATACCAAATGAAATGTTTATTAAATGTTTATTAAATTTAATCTGCCAGAATGTCATCAAAAAGACATGAAACCGTAGGCTACGAAAGTAATGAATTTTGTATCGATTTATTTAATGAAACTGACAAATATACGACAGATTATTCTGATCGCAATTGTCCACACCTGTGGGCAATAGCGGTCACGTTGCTGGCAATCGTGATTTAGGAGCTGCAACAATTTTCGCTGATATAACCGTCGGGTGAGTTCCATTCACATCATTTTGAATAAGCCCAGAGGCCACAAGAAGTGCATCGAAACCACATTTCATTGGAATCAGCAAATTGATAGCAAATGATGTACTGTTTTCCGCTTAATCGTCGTCTTCATTGTAATCAGATCTCACGGTTCTCTTTTTCAAAATACCTATATAGTCCTTTTCAAAATACTTTCACTTCATTTTCTTATTCTTTTCTGTCAACGAGGATGAATTTTACTTTTTGATTTTTTATCGACTTTCAATTTATCTGGTCTTATTCACCTAAATTATAACACTATGAGATAGTAATATGTGCAAAACGTATATACATGTAACAATCCTGTAATTGCTAAATTGACCTCACCTGGTTGAAAATATTAATAAATAAAGAAATAAATACATATGTAGCAGATTTATTGAACATTCATCGACTAACGTTTTAATGTAAAATCTAATTTAGCGCGTTGAAGAATTTTTACCGATATCTGATAATTACAGATTTCCAAGTCAGTAATATTTTTCATTTCCTCAATCATGTTTCATTTATTTTTCATTTTTTCACTTTCTTACGCTTGATAACTAAATACAACTCTCACAATTTCCGCTACTACAAATGTGAACATTATTGTATAAATCTTTACAAATGACACGCACCGCGTGTACACCAGCCGGTACTGCAATTTGCCTGGATATCCAAGATGAATTCAAAACTTCCCTTAAAATCGCACACCTTTCACGAGAATTTACTGCTCGTGATCGAATTTACCTCCCCGGTTTTTAGAAAATTGTGAATAACTTGACAGCTTCCACGTGAAATACGAGAAATTTTTAGCACCGAATAAAAATCGGAATAAATCATTTGGTACCGAACACGTCTCTATTTTATACAATTGCTATTTAAATAATATCTAGTAGAAAATAGGTGTGCACTGTTACAATTAAAACAATGCGTTTATTAATAGGGTTATTTGCCACGAATGTTATATTTGTTGCATTCTCTGTCAATTAATTTTTTCTGGAAATCCTTGGAAACATTCGTGCAGAAAATATAAGAGGTATCTGCAATAGGTACGTTGTTTTGTATTTTTATATAATTATCAGTAATTTATTTCGCAATTTATGAAATAAAATAAAATAAATTAAACAATTGAGGACAAACGACTCGGATAAATCGAAGTTCAGTGGAGAATCGATATTCGGGAGGAATAATTTACAGCACGATTGTTCTGAGCAAACCAGATTTCATTCATAGGGTCTTACTGTAAAAACGTAAATATTTATATTACAAAACAGTATTTGCAAAATCTAATATTACTATTTGTGTGTCTATATTTTTATTGCTTTATTAACAATAATTTTTTGTTTAATTTTCTGTTCAAAGGTTATTCTAATTTGAATTGCGTTCTTAGTAAACTTCTTCTCGGATTTTTTGCGAAGAAACTATAGTAATTATTCAGTAGACTAGACTTTCTATCATCTAAGAAAGCATTTAAGTCATTTAGTCCAGTTCTAAAAAGGTTATTCTGTTTTAAATAGTGTCTGAATATTAACACCTTATCGACGGGCTTGTCGATGACAGAATTCAATTTGACGCCAAATGGCGTCGTCCGTAGATAAGGTGTTAATGGGAATCACTGCACATGGCGGAGAGGTTGGCAAAGTCATGCAGAAGGATTAAGGAAAGAATAGAAGAAAGAGACGGTAGTTCTTGATGACCAAGGTACCATGGTAAGATCAGGATTCCCGTAACGATAAAGGGCAAGAGAGGTTCATCGTTAGACCCACCTATTCCCAGCTTTGACGCTCCCATAGATGCTACGCTGTTTCACCACACCGACTACCGCTACTATCTATCGACTCACACTATCTTGCTCGTTCCCCGTACGTATCATTCCTTCTCTTCGTCTTCCCATGTCACTCAGCTTGTAAACAAAAATGGACAATTTGGGAAGAGGAGATACGATTATTCGAGCTTCGTGGCTCGTTTTTATAGTCGCTGATTGTCAACAACTATAAAAGCAAACCGCCAGGCTCGAATAACCGTATCTCCTCTTCTCAAGTTGTTCATTTTTGTTTACAAGCTGAGGGACCGTTTGAGAGAATATACTCTAGTGGAAAATACGTGTGAAACTAGGCACGGTGTCATCGATACTGACCGATCAGTTCCCCCATTGTTACCATACGTCGCCACATTCATGCAAGGGATCATCTTCTTCTCTCGCCAAGGTATAGTACTCACGCGGCAAGAAGGCACCTTTACACTATCTGCGGCAGTGGAGCAACCAGAAAGAGGGGGAATCTAAACGCAAAGGTCGCGTAAGGACTGTACAAATGGACGCGCTATCATTTACAAGAGATTGCATCGAAATTGAAAATATTATGACAGTGACTAACGAAGATACAATGGTGTGCAAAATTATAAACTCAAAATAACTTTTACATTGTTACTATAGACGAAAACTTCACAAAATGTCGTGTTTGTTTATTTCTATTTTGTATGTGTTAAGTTCTATTTAAATATACAGAGGGTTTCAGTTATAGGAGGCCTCCTACAGTGCTGTGAATAATTATAAACTCAGTGTAACTTTTACATATTTACCGATATTTAAATAAAAACCAAAAGAAGCTATATTTGCATGTTTCCATTTCCTATTAATTCTAATATAGAAATATACAAATACCATGTTTTGTTAATATTTTCTTTAAATATCACAAAAAAATATAAAAGTTGCTTTGAGTCTATAATTATTCACGCCACTGTAAGTTTGTGTTCGTCGTGGCTGATGGGTATCCAGCACATGTACTGCAACTTCTTAACCTGCGCATAATGGCTAACTTAGAATTCGTAAAAAAATACATCACAGCGGCTGACGCCGTCTACATATGGCAGTTATTTATTGGTTCATAGAGGCTGACGCTAACTATGTACGGCAGTCATTTTAATTCTACAAAAGATTATTAAAAAATAATGTAAAATAAATACTATTAAAACCATAATTATATTATTGTTTTATTTCAATAGCGAACTCAAAATAAAGCTGGTACAGGCATTAGGCAACGCAGAAAATGAGGTACACAATTTAGCGAACAGTGCGTGCAATGGTACATTGCAAGTACACATTTGTGGCAGAGTATAGTGCTGGTGCGCCGCGGCGAAAGGGTTAAGACTCCTCGCAATGTTAGGTATTCAAGCCAACATGCTCATTCAAGCCTTCGATTTGCTTCGATTAGTTTCGATTTGCTTCGATTTGTTGAGCTTGATTGTAAGTCAACTCAATCGAAGCCAAATCTGAAACAAGGTGGAACAAGTGGGAATGAAATAGAGCGTGCGACAGAAATGGCTACTAAAAATGGCAAATATTACCTAAAAGAATGAGGACACTGTTCTTAAAAGGTGTAGGCAAGGAGCGTACGCTGCATTTCGACCGTTCCGCCTTGTTTCGACAATTTGGCTTGCATTCTTGAACAGCTTGAACGGCTCGGAAGAAGCTCGAAGCCAACAAGCTCGTCAAGTGCAATGATTCTGCCTCAATATAGGTGCCAGCTATTCAAGCTACTCGATGGTATGAATGGGATTGTTGGCTTCAACACTTGAAGCTCGAAGAGTAAAATGTCTCTTACATTACCGTCTCGTGTTAGAAGTAGAAATTGTTCACCTCTCAGAATTACAGTTTCACCTGTTTACCCAGACATTTCATAAGTTAAAAAGTTAACCGACTACTTGATTGCCTATTCAAAGAATACAATTGCAAAAAATATTCTCGTTTACTGAAACTAGCTGACGTGTTTTGTTAAATTTAAAGGTTAAAACAAGATCGTTCAATTTTTTAAAGAACCATATGATCAATGATGTATTAATTAATTATGTTTGAATTTATTATTCTTATAATTATAAATTATTATTATAATTATAATTGAATTGAATTCACTACCAAGTAAAAAGAATCTATTCTATTAAAAGAATAAG
The DNA here is from genome assembly GCA_028455555.1 of Augochlorella aurata. Classification (NCBI taxonomy): domain Eukaryota; kingdom Metazoa; phylum Arthropoda; class Insecta; order Hymenoptera; family Halictidae; genus Augochlorella; species Augochlorella aurata. Next base: position 630,791 of record CM052154.1, read on the forward strand.
AAAAGAATACGTTTGTTACATCGTTTATCTCTTCACCATTAATTGATTCATTTTTAACTTACTTATACTACAGAAACATTGTAGAAGCTTTGTATTGCGTTTGGATCCAACTTTGTAACCTTATTTCGCGAAACGCGGCGCAAAATGTCACAACTTTGGTTCCATGGATTTTAATTATAAATAAAAGGAATTAACGTTAATGAATCCCATGAGATATCCGGGTATTTTCGCTCTACCCGGGAAAAGGGACTATCTCTAGTTTGTACCATTTGAAACCAATGTAATGTAGGAGATTAGCGGTTGCTAAAATGATTTTATAATTGGTCCAACGTGCCATAAAATACAGCCTGAAAAAATGGCTTTGTGTCGCGGCTGATGCTGGATTAAATAGATGGCTCGTGCTACCGTGAATCAGGTATCCGAATAATACAGTTTATTCGAGTAATTAATTTCAATCGCGGAACGATACGTTACCGCTAAGCAGTACCGGATGGAACATCAGCGGAAGGATTTCCACTTGTAGATTATCTCGGCGCCGTAAATCATCTTGCTGGATTCATCCATCTTCAACAGCGTCTTCGTCGTGTACCCGTCTATCCACCCTATTTTTCACGATGCATACTTCCCACATTTATTTGCCACGAAGTTTGAATCCAGCTGAGGAAATCGAGCGCGTTCGTCCGTTTCAGTTCACCCGAACGCATAATTTCCGGACTGATCGTTTGCGGGAAGCATTTCTAAACTTCTGACAAATTAGAATGGTCTACCGTTACAAGAATCGAATACGTATGAAATATACATAAACGGGAAACTTTATCGATGAACGACTTCCTCCGGTATTGCATTAATTCGGAAAGCGTTGCGAATGCAGTTTTTGTAGTCGAATTTAGTCTAATGCTCTCAAAATGTTCAAATTAATTGTTTAGAAATATAATGGTTATTCATAATCAGGTATACTTATGTATTGTAATATTGCACTGCTTTTTCATTATGCTTTCTGGACAAAAACAATGGAACGTTCGATATTCATAAGAATATTTATAGCTTACGGTTGATAAAAATGACGAACCTATCGCCGAGCGTTTTACTTTACAACAGAATCTTTGTATACTTTTCAGTTTACCATGTATTTTCTTTTTATTAGCTACGTCTCTGTACACTATTTTCGGTCTCCGTTATGATACTGTTACCGGCACAGTAAATTCTCACCAATTCTCCTTCAGCTTGTAAACGAAAATGGACAATTTAGGAAGAGGAGATGCGATTATTCGAGCCTCGCGGCTCGTTTGTATAGTTGTTGGCAATCTCACAATTTGAAAAAATTTACCATATTCGCGTACAACTGTTTACTTGTGAATTATCGCTCTACCATACCTCGTTTAAATGTTATGTTATATGAAATAAAAAATTCTCCATCCTTGCCATGGTAGAATTTACGTTTTACATCGTTATAATGATGTTCCAAAATACATGTGACTAATATTTTCATCTCTTTCCAACACCTGTCGAGTTTTATAAAAATCGTAGCACAAACCCTCGGGAGATTGCTTGGCGATTGTAAATTAACTTTTCAAAATTGCACTGGCGTCTGTAACTTTGTTTTGCTCTGTAATTATAGCTGTGATCACCATAAGCGTTATAGGTACACTACAGATGTTTATGCGAATGTATATATTTTTATAAAATAGGTAGGTTAATGAAATCTGGACAGAAAATGTCATGATCAAGTAAGTAAAAAAATATCTTTTATGTTTACGAACGTATGCAATAATATATTGCATATGCTATTTGTCGCGTACATGCATTGCATATGTCTTGCACATCTGAATCATCTATCTTTATTAATTTAGTCTATTAGTCAACACTTATACCATAACTCCATAGGGTCGATAGCAGTTGTAGAATATAATACTGAATATAATACTTACAAAAAATTGCTAAATATAGCCAAATATCTCGTTTGAGCGATTTACATGAATCTTCCCCCTTAATATTAGGCTTAACACATAATTAATATAGTGTATATTTACATATTTTCGTGCATATTTCGTATATTTTCATGTTTATTTCACGAATTTTATGTATTATAAAAGTCATATGCATTTTGCATATTTATCGTGCATAAACGTCTGCACTCTAGTACAAAACTAATGTTGATGGATACGTCGACTGTTCTATTGGCTTACATCACCATTATTTTTATTATACTACATCTTTCCACACGAATGTAGGAAGAGCTTCAGGTGGTCATCGAATTGTCTCTCCGGCTATCGTTTATGGTGTGTATGGGTTATCGTTGCTCGTAACATGAGCGTAAACTAACTAGATCTCGTTTCCGCTATCATGCTGTCGGTTACGATACTACATTCGTCGAGTAGCCGTTAAAGGATTGAGGATAATCTTCTCTGACACAAGACTTTAAAGCACCTAACCGTATCAATGTTATTGGTATGCAGAAGGTGAGACATTATCTAAATCGATATCTGAATATTTCTAGAATTTACGACGATTCGGATACAGTTTTAAAGAGAATCTGGTGCGTTTCCGTAAAACATAGGGAGTGGTATGAGAAATTCAGATATTATCACATTCTTTACTAGTTTTAAAAAGCGATGACCATACGAATATTTATATCTCAGTATTGCTTTGAATATTTTCTGTTAATATTCATAAATGTTACTAAATTAATAAGCTATACTTACAAATGCTTATGGTATATTTGGATTTGTTACCTGAGAACAGAGTTGAATTGCCTCAGGAATTATGAGTACAAAATAATTCAATTACAACATATTTCAATCACATTGTAATTCATAATTCAGATCTGCATTCAATTAAATTACAATTTAATTCGTAATTGCAAAGTGATCAAATTACTATAATTACGGGTTACGATGTAATTAAATTGAAATTATCAATTGAAACATGATAAATTAACAGATAATAAGAGAAGAAAAATGTATAACTTCTTCAAAGTTCGCGGCTGTATATCAAGGACATTTCGTTTCATTTACGTTGTATCTGAATTACGCTGGTTATTAGAATAATCGAATGTGGAATTGAATGTGTTTGTAATTAATGTCATGAAAGTGTTTTTGTAATTAACGTGTAATTGAATTACTGTGTAATTAAATTGCGAAACTGAAATACAATATAATTGAATTAGCAGAAGTCGGCCTGACAATTGAAAACCAGTAGTATCTGACAATATCGGAATTTTATATAATGTTGTAGAACAAATATTTCAAATCTGCTAAGCGAGTATATATTTTTCCACATCTCCATCGTAGTAGCTACAGTAAGTTAGAAAATATGTATTAAAATGGTTCTCTCATGTACTGTGACGATGGCAGTCTTCCTACGTCCAACCCAACGGAACCGCACGCATGTTCAATATTTCAGTATTTTAATTAGTTTATAGGCCAAGCTCGGATATCGAAACCACATTGGTTACAATTTTCAAAATCGATAACGGCATATCCATTGAAGGAATTTAGTCGCGAGGGATAAGTCAATGAAGGCACCGTATGAAATCGTTTTTCCCTCATCCGCTGTACGCGCCGGTATAAAAATACGCCTCTAACTAATTTTTCAAAATATTCTTCCGATAGAAAATCGCTCTTCTTGACTGTGAAGAAAAGTTTAATAAAGTTTAATAAGACCTCTGCTATAAATACAACTCTTTATAAATGAATTTAATATAACGTAGCACGTTAAAATACAAACATACATCTTCACTTTTTGAAGAATTAACAACAATATATACACATTGAGCCGATCATTTTCCACTGATTTTCTAATTAAAAGAATCGATATATATATATATATATATATATATATATATATATATATATATATACATATACATATATACATATGTATATATATGTATATGTATATCGATTTTTTTCGATACTTTTTGGCATTCAGTCGCTCTACCGATAATTTAGTTTTATTTTTTATTATTATTATTATTGCATTATACAAACTGACTCGACAGTGTTTCCACTAATTTGTACAATTGCATGGATTAGAATGATACCGGCCTAAGTAACACTTACGAAAACATTGACATATGTCTTAAAATGTAATCTACACATATCGAAGTTCTAAAAAAAACAAGTGAACTAAACGACCAAGTTGCTGTAAATTAACTTAACTATAAATTATGATAATATTAAAGTGGGTCAACAAACCATAAAAATGTTAGTAAATAGGGAAACTAACTTGGGCTACTATGATTCTAACGCATTCAATTAGATCTGTAGATCTAACTGAATGTAAATCAGTCGGCTTATTCCTTTTTAACCTTGTGGTTTCTAGTGCTTGGCCTAGTTCTTTAGCCAGCTCGCTCAAGTGGCTTTTGATTCTATTTTTGTGTGTCTTCTCATTGTACCTGTTCTGTGACTGTTTTGATTGCCAAATCTTTAAATAGATCAAATATTGAAAGGACGAGAATATTGGGACACCGTTTAAAATGGAGCAACTTTTTTAGAATTGGACTAAACGACTTGAATTTTTTTTAGATGATGAGAGGACCAGTCTATTAGACCATAGTTAGAATGCTTTTTTAAAATTTTTCTATTGGTTAGGATAACAAAAGAAAATAAAAGACTGTCATCTTTTCACTTTTATCTCGGTAGCATTAGTCCAAAAAGTAATTAAAAAAATATGGTGAATATATCGACGAAAAGAACATTTAATTTTCATGTAGTAAATTGACGTTGCTTTTTGTAATAATGATAAATATGTAAATGTAGTTGCTACAGTTTAATATGATTAACTTTGAATTCAATTTAGAAAATTATAACAATTTTTTATCGAGTTTTCATATTTATTTAACTTGCTGTATATGTTCCAATACTTTTGAAAGGTGGTATATGTGCAGGTAACAATTCCGTATTTGCTAACAATCAAATAAATAAAACAAATAAAATAGTAATTTCAGTTTCTCGCTTAAGCTCGAAATAACTGCGAGTGAATTATCTTCATGAAGCAAAAGTATCATCCGTGATGTTCCACTTGTCAAGCGTACATGTATGGTTTTTCACTATAAAGAGGTCACGTTTCGGACTCTAAAAGGTGAGCTGATTTCCCTCAGCCGATTTCACGTCGGCGAATCGGAAACGCATTCCGAATTCGCAGCTAAAAGTGGATCTTCCTAGTATCCCACACACCCTAACTGGTTCAGGAAAACGTTCACGATGCGGATAAAAGGGAAAAGAGATTACACGTGTCTTCTTCTCGCTGCACACGTTTCTATCGCCAGGTAGGTAGAAAAGATCCTAACGTGTTCTGACAGTCACGTTTCCGGCTCTGTTAAGACTGGCAAGTATCTCTCCGCTTACCTGATTTCACGTCCGTACCGAAAACGCGTTCTGAATCCGATGACTCGGCAAGGGGAAAATAATCCTTTTACACTGCTGATGGAATGTTTTACAAACAGTTGCGGTACAAAATCTGTTGCTAATTTGTTCATTGTCAATTTACTGTACTATACTATACTATACGGGGGAACATGAGTTGAAAATAAATATCGTATTATCTATTAACGAGCCAGCTGTTTTAGAGGAGTATACCCGTCATAACACAAAATGTTGCAATTTCTCCGCGACGAGTATGCTATTCAAAAACTGCCAACTGGTTAATATATAGGGGATATATATTTTGACTTTCTTTATTAAATTATATATTTCATAAATGTGTTGTATTTAAACAAAACATGAAAAAAATTAAACATATACCAAGAAATGATAATGAACAGACGGAGATCAAAGTAGACGAGAAAGGAACTTTGATAATACAACGATATCTTTATGCATGTAAATGAAAGTGTGCAAACACCTTTTAATCGTTATAGCGCAGAAAAACAATATGTTGAAAAGAAAAGATGATTTTCTTAATATGTTTATATGATTAATAAAATATTAATTTATTCATAAATTTTATAATTATTAGTTTTTTACGAAGTTTTTATAAATTTCCTCTAAAACTTTATCAAATTACATAATCTTGGCTTATTGTCAGTATCTCTTGCATATAACTTGATATTGTCTGAGATCTTAAAGAAACTTACGTTTACGCGACAATGTCTAAAGAATTGTTCTTAAACGTTGCAATTAGTTTGAATCACGCAAACAGTAAAAAAAACTAACGTATCCAACTTTCTAATCTAAGCTTAGAACGAAAATTCGAACGATTGAAAAGCATACAAAACTGTCGGTCAGACTGCGATGACTTTTGAGAAATGAAAATAGTTCCACAATATCAATTAGTCCAATGTATGATTTAGATTTCATTCAGATCTAAATTGACCTCAGGTGACTGAAAACAACACGTTTGAATACATGAGGATATAGCGTTTCCGCGGTATTTTTTATCTTTCCAAGGTCATCCCGATCCGACCGACGATTTCTTTTACTTTTTCTCCTACTTGTAGGCAGATTTGGGTATATTTTATTTGAAGAAATTATTCGAAGAATTTATTCGAGATGTTATTCGAATAAAATTTTATTCGAATAATGCCCAACTGTGCTTGTAGGCAAAACGAAGTGATTAAAGGAGGAATCATTAAAATCTACAAGGAGATCCTCGTTTTACATATTCACTTTAACCCCTTGACTACGGCAGACTTTGATACGCACCGGCCTTACCGTACGGCAGGAATTGAGTTACGATCTACGTCGAGAGCAACAAATTTTTGGATACGGATGAATCATTGTGAAAACATATTTCAATAATCAAAAAACTAAATTTCGTAACACTTAAACACTATTATTTTTTTCTTCAAACCGAATTAGTATAAATATTACTCTCAAATATTGCTCTCAGTTTCAGAAAGCCAAGCTATGTCGTCATCTCAGTGTCACAAATGCAACATTTCTAAGTGCCTATAGGCGCCCACATTAGCCAAGGAGTTAAATTCTTGCATTTGACTTATTGTTTATAATTTATGGTAAATAATTTGTTATATTCATTGGTTAAGAAATGGTGATGGAAACATGTAACAGTAATGGTTAATATTTCATATTCCGTAGCACCCCTATACATTTAATTACTGCAATCATTGGTCTCAGAACTGATGCACACCTTTCTCCAAAAGTATTAGGACACTTGGAGAAAATTAGATAAATATGAAAATCCTATATGAAATTGTCATAATTTTTTAAAATTTATTTCAGAGTTAATTATATTAAACTGTACGAGTACATAAATATATTATACGTTGTAATAAAAATAACGACAATTTTATAAAAAAAAATTAAATTTTCTTTCCGTCGATATATCCACCGCACTTTTTAATTACTTCCTGGATTAATTTCGACATCCGTTTTATTAGTTTTTCTATTATTTCTGATACTATTTGGTTCCAAACATTTTGTAGTATGTACCACGTATTACAATCAGATTAGGAATCGATGCGTGTCGTATCATGCGAAGAGTATGAAATGTACCCTGGAGTCGATTTCAATGAACAAAATGCAATAAATGGTTAAACTAACTTCAACTAACTTGTAGACATTACCAAAACACGGAATGGAATATTACAATTTATACTAAATATGCAGGTGTCCTAATACATTTGGAAGGGTGTGTATATGTATCCCATAAAGAACTGGTAAGAATAATGCGAAATAGTAATGCCATGTGGATACAACTTTTATTTCAGCGTAAATCATTCACGTGTCAATGCATTACAGCGTCTTGAAAACCAATATCTTAGTAAGAAGCGATAAACTCGAATTATCTCTACAGTATATCAGCTTTAGCAGCAGTTTCTATGCAAGACGATAAATAACTTTGCGATGGATACTGCAATTTTGATAGCTTATTGTCACGGTACTTTTTAAGCGCTCTTCGTGAAAATAATGGCGTTGCGGCGAAAATTTCAAAGTACATTATTATAATAATGTAATCAACTTAACCTAAAAAGGAATAGGTTAACGTTATTGAATTTTCGAAGCCACCACCTCTCCGTAGTAAAGATTCTGGTTGGAGACTTGTGACCATAACTTAACTACATCTTGCACGAATTTTCAAGTTTTTATTTATCATATTCAGCAGATCCACATGTATAAAAGAAGATATCCTAACGAATTCATGGAGCAATCAAAATGTATGCATTCATCTTTCAAATATTACTTTTATCATTACAAAAACAATATTTACAGTGAAATATAATTATAAAAACAATAAATATGCGAAGAAAATTTAGCTTTTCTTTCGTTTTTTTTCGAAAGAAAATTACACAGAAATGTTGAAAAAATGTTTTCATATTTTGTGATGTGTTCTCTTTTAATAGATTTCTTTAAGGAGCAAAGACTCTAAAAAATGAGAGTGAAACAGGACGACAAAGGCTGCAAATAACCTAACAAGTTGTTAACACTTGAAATGTATACTTGTATTTTTATAATCATTTTACCAGCAAAATTTATCAAATAGATTTTATTTGTTTGTACATAAGGTGGTACTGAATATTTTTATGTTCGTATTGTACGTATAGAATGTACGTAGAAACAATCAATTATTTTAAACCTAACACAAATCTACTTTCTTAGTTTATTCTTTTCTAATTACACTTCTTCTCCAAGTTTTCTATCTTTTCTCTCGTACAAGTGCGTCGACAATAGTGAAAAACATGATTCCAGATGAATTTGAAAATCACTATTATTTTAAAACTTTCCTCTGAATGTTCAAACTTCAGATTTAGATTACTCAGAACCAGAAACAATATTTACGACAATTTCATGTGTGATTGCTCTGATCGTTAATAACAAGCGTCAAGAGGTTGAAACAAATTGTGCCAGTTCGATCGTACCAAACAAACATTTTCATACACATCACAGATTCTTTTCCGTGCAATTAATTTCCAATTGACAAAACAAAACAACACGTAATAACCCACGCGGTATTTTGAAAATTGATGGACCAATGTTTGGTTTTTGGATAAAAGAAACATTTTCAATGTTCAAGAAAATAAATCGATTACGTGCTTCATAATATCGACAAGAAAATAGGTGTCCACGCATTAGAAATTTAATTCGAACTAAAACTAATTTACTTGTTGAGAAGGAAATTGGAAAATGGTCAAAAATTAAGTTTCTCTGAAAACAATTTCGTCCAAAACACTTTTTCACATTTTTTTACATCCAAATATCTGCACTGAAAGATTAAAATGGAACACCCTATACAAATTAAACTTCATTAATTTGAACAGTACAATTTTAGTACACTGATTTTTGATGTAAATTTCTATAATTGATATTAAGGACATTATTTATTAAAGAAAAACAGTGACCAATGCCGAACCAATAAGGGTTCAAAATCCAGTTCCGTTCATTGGATCGGCCACTTCGCGCCAGCTAATCTCGCCTGTCATTGGTCAGTGTTTTTCATTAATAACTCATTAACAAAGCCGCGGATTGCATTTACGATAAGGTAAAAGTTATTTCAAATGGCAAGGAACCCCTCATTTTCTAATTGCGAGTGACTTTTGGGACACCCTGTAAAAATGACCGTAATGACTAGCCCTGATCAATAAAGGTTACCAAAAAGGAAGAATTTTTTCGGTCGCTTATAATAGTTATTTGCAACCAAAACCATAGCTTTTTAACTATATGGTTTATTGGAAAAATTTCATATAAAAATATTCAAATAGTATTACATTAATATATTATAATAGTATTATAATTAATAATAAACAAGTTTCAGCTAGTGATTTTCTCTATAAAAATTTAGGAAATAGCACTTATTTTTCGATTTAGAAAAAATTAATAACATTCGTATTTAATAGATCATATGTAAAATCTTCGTTAGAAGTCTGATTCGTTGTTACAGTGCAAGGAGTTAATACGAACAAAGAATATTGCCTGCCCGCGGTAAACATAAATAAAGTTCTAGCACGAAGCAACTGAATGGTAGTAAATCGATTGTTTTATTGCAGCTGTGCGATAGTGTGTACGTACGTCTTTGCATGCACGTGTGCCCCATTGTATAATTTCGGCATGGCAGTAAATCTTGCGTAAAATGTTGAATATCGTGCACGGTCCACGTTACCTGAAATTTATCAGAGTAAAACGGCGATTGAGGATCGGAGCTTCGTAGGATCCGAAATACCGTCGCTTCTCGTGACAGTCGCAACGCAAATCGTTGTTTGTGTCGGCGAAAAACGACACCAAGGGATTAACGGGAAAGGAATAACAGGCGACAGCTCCGATAAGCCACAACGACTAACGATTTTAAAAAATCTCCAGCGTCGCTGAGCTGGATTAAAATCGATTATCAATATTAAACGCGGTGGCAGTCATTTTTTATGATTCAGAACCTCTGGTCTTCTCCGGATGTTTAGATTATGTGCGAATATATCTTGCAAATTCGTGCGAACAACATTTGGCAAAAACTATTTGTAAAGGATTGAATGCATACTGCCAGGATCAAAACATACAGGGACCCCTGGTTTCCGAAAATATTTTGTTAGTGCTTCAAGTATTTTGTAGTACTTTGTGGTATTTTTACTATTCCTGTAGTATTTTTAGCGTTTATCCTTGAAAAAACGTTGTAAAAGTGTTCTTATGGAACAGATATTCTGGAATTTGTATAATAAAACTTCCATGAAAACAAGTTAGTTTAGAACAGTTAATAGGAACAGTTTCACAATATAAATAGAATTACTAATGAAAAATACATGAAAATAATAATTATGCGTACATTACGTAATTAATAGATTTTATTCACTTCTATTTCATAACAGAAGTGGCAAATCTCATGGAAATACTGTAAGAAACAAAACTATCCACGCTTCTTTTAAAACGCTATAACTTTTTTAAAAATGGTCTAAATAGCTTGAATTTTGTTGCAAATGTTAGAAATACTAGTTCACTGTACAATTATTAAAACACTGATTTAAATTTTGCTATTATTTAGAATAAAAAAAATGCTTTTTTGTTTGAGCCTATAAAGAAAATTTAAAAAATGCTTTTGGTATTTTTCGATAACTTAGAGGCATACTGAAGATTTCATAAAAATTGGACGAAAATATAAGAATAGCAGTTTTCAATTCGTTCAATGTTTTCATTGTTTTCATTGTTTTCATTGTTTTCAATTTGATCAACTCATGTTTGTGTTGAAGCGAAGCGCAACATCCTTCTTCGAATGTTAATGTTATTCTTAGCATTATTTTTAAATGATTCCACTGAAAATAACTGGTTACAAACATAGTTGCGAAAATAAACGAGGAATGTTTAATATAACATGTGTTACTTCCACTCGAGGTATTCTTATTTCAGTATATTAAATCTCGGCGGGTGTATTATTTTTGCGCAGAAGTTGGTAAAAGTCGTTCGGATCTTAAAAACTGCACAAGACTTCCTGCTGATATCCGCAATGCGGTTGTCCAAGCGATGTTACCGCGTGCTTCTGCTTCCTCGCAACGTCGAAATAAAATTGAAAAAATTCTGCAGTTTTTCGAAGACAAGCGTAAAATCGTTCAAAATGCAGAATCGCAGAGAAATTTCTAAAATTCTTGTGCTATCCGAATCGTGGATCTATTCAAAGCTGCCGATGCGTATTTAAAGCAGAGACTTCCATTCAATGTGAACACTTTCACACTTTCAAGCACACGAATGCCCGAACAACCCTTTTAAAATGTTTAAGTGGAAGGAAAGAGCAATTTTCTAGTTTCGGTACGCGTCAGACGTTGCCAAGCATTTCGTCAAATTTATTTTTTGAGTAAGAGTATATTATAAGTGGAATACAAATGCAATTCGCAAAAGTCATTTCATTAGAAGAATCTACATTTTTCGTAATTTTTTCATTTTTTATAATGTGCATGTTAATATAGTTTTGCAACAATTTAAACATACAGGCAAATAATTGACTTATTTAAATAATATGAGACACATTTCACTTTAAAATCATTCCGACTGAAGCACAATATTAATAAACTAGTACTAAGAAACACAATATTAATAAACTAGTACTAAGAAACACAATATTAATAAACTAGTAAAACATTATTTGCATTTTTATTCTCACTTTCACTCCTACATCGATATTACACTTTTTTAACAGTATTTTATAGTTTTATCCACAGTATAATACTTTGGCTACTTATTTACATTTAATATATGTACATGAAAAGTACATAAAAAGTATAAATCTCAATTTAGAATTATTCTATACAAGTCAAGGTATCGATTATGTACATTACTATTACTATCAGATGGATCGAAGGTGTTAAAATAAATGAATTAAAATAAATAATTAAGTGCTACGCTATATTTACTGACTTCTTTGTTTCTAATATTTTATTTTGCAATGGATTTTTCTGAAACATCAAATATATTTCTTGCATTATGAGTGTGTAATCTATTTTGTTCAAAGAGCATGTGTTTGTGTGTAGTGTATAACAAATGAACTGCGGATTTTATTCATTTTTTATGAAAATGACTAAGCTAGAAACAAAATTGTAAAGATATGAAAAGAATTTGAGAATATTTGTATGTTATTAATAAAATTATTAGAAGAGGAAATATATTTTTATCTGAGCTACATTTCTTACCATCAAATTATACAATTTTTATTTTGCCTAAAAATTCACAATCTAATAGTGAATGATTTTACATTGACTTTAAAAAAGTAATGCGCGAGGAAGAAAGTACGATACTAAAAAGCTGCTTGTCGATACATCATCTGTCGATAATGCGATTCTCGCACCTTTTTATACATGCACCGTCATTCACTGGAATAATCAGATCCTCTTTAAAATGAAATAACCATTACATCAAATGATTTTAATTTATTTGGGATGTTAGAGAGACTAGTTTACTAGACAAGTTTTAAACAAATTTTTGTAAAAGTTGCAAGTGGATAGAATGGCAAAAAAGTTTTTAAGTGTCTTTTAATTTCTCCAGCAGAATCTCGATTGAAGATATGTTCTTGTTCCATCGTCCTTTTTATATAATATGTAAGAAATCCATACTGCCTGATCTAGCAGATGTACGAAAGTTTTATAACAATATCATAGTGTTTGATATTTTTATCTGATCTATCAACATCTTCCATTGTCAAATTGACCTTATTATTTTTTGTTAACTCGAATGAACGCTGTATCGTGAACAATGCCCGAGAAAATCTCGGGATTCACTGCGAAAGGGTTAAGACAGCAACACAATCATTCATTCCCGTGAGTTATTTCCCAATTGCCTCTAAAAATATTCACAACTATCCCTCGGTAGTGAGAAACGCTGAGTCTACATAGTTCTTACGATAATATCTCCGTCAAATCTCTATTCATTCGTAGTGAACCGCCATTTAGCTGCACCTCAGTCGTATGCCAACCCATGCAAGTTATCCGTGTTTGAATCTTCTATTAATAGTTATCTCTAAAAGGATCAGCGCGATATTACGGGCAATGAAAAATAGTAGTCCGATATGAGATTCCATCAAAGTTCTTTGAACTCATTCTCGAGAATGTTAAATCTGCTTTCATCTTCTTTCCACCCTCGTCGTCTACACCTATTAATGTCAGGGACGCTCTACCAGACTATACCTCTCTTTTCCTCCTTTTTCTCATCATTTTGTAACCGCTCGATAAACGCCTACTCTATAGCTGTATAACGAAGCAGTCTTCAATATACCGTCACTTGCACTTCAAAATAATTATAAACCTTGAATCCCTTGGAGCAATATTTACAAGATATTATGCCTTGAACAGTTTCGACGTACTATAATATCATAGGACAACATGATGGAAATTTGCGATCAAGGACTTATCATTCTACTTGAAGCAGCTTGCAGAATCCTGTACAATGATAATGGAAGCTTAAAATTTTATAAAAGAATCAGTTACGTAGATGTTTTACATCTTTACTAAGAGAAAAAAACCCTTTGTATTCGTAGAAGATTTGTAAAAACGTATGAACATGTTCGCTACACATGTGTGACGAATACGATTTTGTATTTCACGCAAAGAACATCAAATTAATTTTGTGAATATAATTATTTGAAATTGTAACGCATAGCATGACAGTTCGAGAATTTGTAGCTTCTCTTTGACGACATTTTTATTGTATTTTATAAGAGGATACGATGTATTTGATACGATAAATACAGTAGATATAACTATATACGCAATTGACGCTGGTAGCGAACATGTTAAACTATTATTGTTCGAACATACACAGAAAGCAGCTTAATTCTGTTATGAATAGTATGCGGATTTTTATGCAAAATCAAAATTTTCTGCATCATTTTGAAGATACAGAAACTTTTCGCCTTCAATAATTTTAATACACCGAAAGGAATATTATCAACATTTTTTAATTCTTAAGATTCTTTTCAGTTTTATATTTCACTCACCTATCTTTGTCATAAACACATAAAATCCGCATTCTAGTTATGGAAAACATGAAGACACGATGTTATTCAGTGCGTAGAATCCAGAGACCGAGGCTCGAACATTTTTGCAGGGTAAGTAAACAAGTAATGAATAATGTGAATTATCTCACAAATGTCTCGTTTTGTTAATACGGTATCCTAATGTTTTTTTCTACGCGGAATAATCCGACGAAATGATGTGATTCCATTTATGAATGAAAAAATGTGCATCTATATTTTTCAGGTGCGCCGTTGCATTTATAAAAAGAACAAAGTCGCAGAAAAATAGACACTATCATACCAATCAACTATTTCCTCTACAGTTTTTTTTCTATCTGACACCGTACTCGAAATATAACCTCTCCTAATAACGCGACTCACCCGATATAGCGTCAAATCTGAATCTCGTGGATGGCCTCTCCAAGTATTTTTCAACATTCTTTGCTCTGCTGCAATAACTGCCTGGGTTTTATGTAACAAGACAACGGGAGGAAAGATATCGCAACGAGAATTCTTATTTCAGTTAGCAGAAGAACTTGCCAGCGAATATTGAGATTCACAGGAACAAGAATAAAAAGTATGGAGGGAGCATCAACAGAGTCCACTACAATTTCTGGGAAACGAAAAACATGTCACAGATTGGACATTACAAAACAAAATTGAACCACGAACGACTGTTGTACACGTAAAGGATATGTTCGTGGAAAATGTTCACTGAGAGATCCACCATCTGAAAAAAATGGGACGTATAATATTAATAATGTATAATTAAATAATATTAATAATAATATAATTTTACTTTAATTTGAATAATAATATCGATATTACTCAAGTAAAATGTAATTTTTCCAATTTCGAGAGTTTTCGTTCTAAAGAAAGTATATTATTAAAATGAAAAAATAAATATTCTTTAATTACTACGTTAAAATTATTTAGTGTTTTATTGTCCATGCTAAATTGTGTATTACTTGTAATAAACTGGAAAAGTACACAAGGACTATTATGCATTTATTTTAATTTTGCTATTACTTGGAATGACAGAAAAATAATAAAAAACTCTTGTGTCTTATCTTTTTTATCTGAGCCTATAATGAGAACTTAAAAAATGTCTTTCATAGATTTGGATAACTTTTATGAATGCTGAAAATTTTATCGAAATTGGTTAATCCAGACTCGAGGTGCAGGTGTTGAAAATTTTTTAAAATAACTGCAGATTTCTTACAGTTTGTGGTCAGAGGTATCAAAAATCGTGAAAAAAACTGCGACTCTTGTGATCTTCAATTTGTTGTAACTCATATCAACATCAACCACTTTCAATCAAATTTTCAGCATGCATATCAATAAGTTATCGATATTAATGACGCATTTTTTCAATTTTCGTTATAGTCTCAGACAAAAAGGTTAAAAAAACAAATTTTTCACTTTTTTCGTCGTCTCAAGTAATAGCAAATTTTAAAAAAAGCATTCTAGTTATTGTACAATAGACTAGTTCCTCTATCATCTAAAAAGAATTCGAGTCATTTAGTCCAGTTTTGAAAAAGTTATTGCACTTTAAAAGATATACGAACACTGTTGTGGACCACTGTATAATATTTATTTAAAAAGTGCTCATTTGATCGCTTTCGATAAAAACGGGTATATAAAAAATGTTGACAGGTATAGTGTTAATTTTCCTTTTTCCAAGATCTCAAGTGTTTCACTTTAGGCGGAACTGAGAAAACAATTGGTATAGTAGTTTCCGAAACGCAGGAGTCAAGCGTAATAAACGGTAATATTCTGAGCTGCAACACGCCATTGAAAGAAGAGATCTCTGTCGAGGATAGGGGAATGGGGTGCTGAACCTGTACGCTCAGATACGTGGATTAAATGGGTGACTTATTTTCGGAAACAAGCTACAGCTCATAATTAGACGAAATCGATATCTCCGATATTTCGACAGTACCCTATACTTTAGACAGGTTATGACGGAGCTTGATAGTAGGAAACAAAATCGCGAGAAGACCGATACGCTTTCAAGTGCGAGGGTCTGACGGGTAATCATATTATTGGAACAATTCCTGTTAACGTATTCAAGGCTAACAATATTCTATCTGACAGTTCTGCTAATAATTGCATCTGTGCAAAGCTTGTGCTGTACTCGATGGAATTTACGGTAAATATTTTACTGATCTAAAGTTTCGATAAAATAATAGATTGAATGAACAATGAAATTTAATGTCTATGAGTATAAGATACAATAATTTAGCTTTGTACTATGATAGTGCATTTAAAAAATAATTACTCCATATATTTGTACATACTTTATGAAGCTTTGTATTTTAGATTTTGTATTTTTTCCATGCAGACACGGGAAGATTTTATTTGAAATAAGAATAAGAAATATTTATTTAAAGTAATAACATTGTCAAACGATGAATTGCTTAATCCCAGCATAATATGTACAAAAATTAAACTATCAAGAGCCTTTTGCATCAATTTACTTTATTCAAAATTATCTCTTCATAAAGGCATAATTCTTAAAATAATGATGTAATAAAACGATTTGATTTTAAGAAATCTTTGCAAGAATTTATTTCGAGGGATATGTTTCTTATTATCGAATAAAAATTTAACATTGCCAGATCGGTCCATTTATCTTATATAAATGTCAATGAGTGTTATTATAAACCAGACAGAAAACCAGATTATAAACCAACCGATCATCATGTAATTTTCAAGAAGGTTCCCGCAATTATCTCGAACAACTTCAAACAATTAAAAGTAACAAAATTGAGATCGATAAAGAGATTGAACCCAACCATGCCTTCGCGTTTAACGAAATGATGGCGTTATGATCTGATGATTTCCAACATTTGATTACGAAAACGGCAGATTACTTAATTTCTTCAGGTATTTTACAGTCGATTGTCGAATGCTATTATTATAACCCACAATTCCATCGGAGTTTCGTCTGATTACGGTGCAGCGGAGACAATGTTATTAGATCGCGCGTCAATTATATCTTAATATAGTTTAATCTGTTTCCAATAAACATCACCATCACAATAATATGCGCGCGTTTCATTACGCATCACGTTGATCGATCGCATTGCGTCGCATAAAACACGAACACCGATATCCGGACGTCGTGCTATCGAATGGTTGATTTATAATTACAAGCTACTGTGCTCGAATATTGGAGAAATCGGGCGTGTCGATCTTTCTATGGACAATCAAGCGGGCTCTCCGAGGAGACAAATGTTCAACAACGTCGAACGATCGATGACGCAGACGTCGTGACGGCATTATGCACGGAACATTTCCGGTTCAGATCCGTTCTCTGCCACTTGTACGCCAGCATGTCCGACATCCACGGTACATCTGTCGTCACCAAGAGAATATTTAAGCTGCCTGCTTACTTCTATCAAACCTACTGCGTCATTTCGTAATGGAAGAATGTTGTACATCCGGTTGGAAGTTTTGTGAAATGTTGCTAGCAACGTTAAATATTAAATATTTCATTTTATTCTACGTCGGAGTTTACCACCTTGATTAATTGACCATTAATTGACCATTAATTGACCATTAATTGACCATTAATTGGGCGATGGTCAATTTTTACTATTTTATAATTGACGATGATTATGATCACTGTTAGCTTTGTTTGTTAATTTTTGAAAACATACCTTTAAAACTAGAACTACAAAACCCTTAACGAAATAAAATGTACAAGGTGTTTCAAAAGTTACTCAAAATCGGTAAATGAGGGGTTCCTGCAGTCATTTAAAGAAACTTTTGCTTAGGGCAAATGCAATCCGCAGCATTGCTTAGGAATGATTAACGAAAAATCAATGAGAGGCGAGATTAGCAATGAGCAGACATTTTTATGTTTTGCTCAAGATGTTTTAAAAAAAATTTTTATCAGTTTTTGACGCCAAATACGGCGTGTAAATATACAGTATTGGGCAAAAGTATTGATACACCTTTCAAAACGCAATAACTTTTTTAAATCCGGATTAAATGGTCTGAAATTTTTTAAATGTTAGACGGACTAGTCTACTACAGAATTGCATAATACTTTTTTTAAGTTTGCTATTACTTGGAATGGTCTAAATTTGACCTAAGAATCAGGCGAGAAGTTAAAAAATGAGAGCTTTCTATCTTTTTTGTCATTCCAAATAATGGTAAAATTACAAAAGAAGCATTTTGGTCTACTAGATTAATCGTTCTATCATCTAAACAAAATGTATATCATTTAGAGCTGTTTTGAAAAAGTTATTACATTTCGAAAGATGTGCGAACGCTTTTATCCGGTAGTGCATCTGTGCGAAAAAGAAAAGTTTATGCGGGCTCTTGTGTCACAATTTCGAGATAAACGCTTATCTTTCGCACAATACGTTACTGCCTATGCTCGAACCGACCTGATTGATGCCCGTCACTATTGATTAATCGCCATGGCACGCACGGAGATTTGTGATCATTAGTGACGCATTGTATAATCATACTTTCAGTATCCTCGCTTTTCATGTTACCTTCGCATAGGAAATGATTGCCTAATAGTAGGAAAATGACCACTGTTAGCGAAATACCCTATACGTATACGTAAACGTTTGTCCCAAGAGTAATGCTGATTTTTTCGTAAGACAAATTCGTCGAATCGATCTTGTGGAAAACGGTTACCCCATCTAAGTTTCAGGCCTCGTTCTCCTTTCGAGCTACGATTTCAACGTGTGATCCTTTTGACCGTACTTTGTGCGTATGTCACAGCTCCTCCCTCAGTATCATGGGGATTCAAAGTTTCCCTGCCAACATTTCGGTAGCTTCCAAGCAATTCCTGTGAAACGATATCGTCTCTCTGATGGGAAACTGATGTGAAATCGGTGGAATTCGAAAACAGGATTCTTCTACGGTTACGTAGAAATTCTGATTTCAGAGACCGACATCCCATGGGGAATACGTCGCTACTTCGAACTTCTGGCACCTTTGTTGAATCTATGACTTTTATAGACACTATATTCCATGTGTTAACCCTAATCTACAGTAGTTTCGTTTTACACGACTTATTGTATCTTATGCAATATAAAATATTGCAATAGATGCTTCATATATAACAGCACTTTTAACAGCTTTTAAAGAACATAAACAAATTTCATACTGTCATAATTAATTTAAAACATAATTAAATTTATATTTATCGAATAGAAAATATTAAATTCTTGCATTCTTTTATTTTGTTTATTTTTTAATACAAAAATTCAATACGTCTTATTTGATAAATATAAAATTAATTATGCCCGAAAACAGAACAAAGGCACAGTAATTTTTGTACCTACCCTGCTCTGAGAACGTTTCAGAATTGCCACTAGAGTGCAAAAGATTATATAGGGTGAGCCATCTGTTGGTTTCATTTTAAAATTTCACTATAAAAAAAAGAACTGTTTAAAGTTTTTAAAGAGTAAGAAAAATAATTTCAACGTACCATACCAGCCGTGAAACAATCGACCTTTCGCACACTTACTGAAAATATCCATCGTGATATTCGCGAAATAGAGCCACGAAGAATCAAAAATGTATTGAAAAATTGAATCGACAGAATAAGCTACTACCAAGCCAGTCGTGGCAGACATTTGAATGAAGTTATTTTGTATAGTTAATTAACAGGTTCACACTTTTTAATTACGCAGAAAACTTACACAATTAGGTTGCTTTAAAGCAGAAAATATTAAACGGTATTCTGTTATTGCAATTTTAAAAAGAAACCAACAGGTGGCCCGTCCTATGCGTCAGAAAAAGTCGATAAAAATCTAACTTGTTCAATAACGATCTGGAGCCTGACGTAGTCATCTTAGCAGAAGGTACAACTGCCTTCCTCATTCAATAGACAGAGTCTTCAGGAAAACTATCCCTATTCCTTAGACTTATTCCTTATTCCTTTCTAGAATTTTAGGAATTAATGATAATTTAACAGGGTTCATAACAGATAAAATTTTAGGAACCTTGAATGCATGTAAATAATCGATTCTCAGCATTGAAAGGTGTAGTGAAGAGAATAATTTTATAAAGTTTCGTTGAAATCCTACGTTTGTGAAATTATGAGTTTGTCAGACGTGATGGAAATGTCTTTACCAAATAACCTAACTTCATAACCGAAAGTTACTGTATCATTGGCATTCATTTAATAAATACAATTAAATACAGTTTCGAACAGAATATACAAGAAGAATGACAGAGAATTAATAGGACAACATACTGTACAAAATACAAGAAAAGGAAGAAGAAACTAGGAGAAGAGGTACATTAGAAGGATGAAAGAACTAAAAGGAAAGATAAAGAAAAGTGGATTCTCTTAGATGTGGTTATGTAGGAAATGTTTTATATAGTAATTGAGAATATGAGAGTTGTAGAGTCTGTGGCAGGAAGGCAAAATCTGAACAACATGTCGGAATGAGAAGAAATGAGTAGTAGGATACCAGAAAACGTAGTAAGGAACATAGTAGAAATCATGGTAGAGAAACTATTATAAATGTAAATATGTGTCAGTATGCAAGGAGGTATCTATGAGGGAGACATAAACAAGTGTTGGAAGTAACAACCTGGAAAAATTGTAATGGCACGTATTCACTTAAGAGTAAAATGATCGAAAATTGCTCTCGCTGTCAAATGGAAATAAATGTATATGAATAAATGTATAATAAATAAATATGGTGTGAAGTATGTCTTGTTTGGCATCATTTTAATTGGAAGAATCTGACCAATAGATTAAAATAATTTTCAGGCGTAACAAATTAGAAATAGAAATGTTAAGTCATCGTTTTTATTCTAGTATTTTAATTCTAATCATTCCAGGTGGTTTCGTTCGTCCCGAATTTCGTCCTCTCTCTTTCACGAGATGTCGGCGACTATAAAGACGAGCCGCGAGGCTCGAATAATCGTGTCTTGTCTACGCTAAAAAATCATTTTCCATTCTAACTTAGCCACATTCAGCAAGACATTATTGTACCTAAATCGAGAAAATCAAACACACAATTTTAAAAAACTCTCTTGTCAGATATTCGTCCATTATATCCAACATCTACATGGATAAATTTATATCTTGCATGGGTATCAGCTAATAAAACAATGTCTTGTGTTCCTTTGTAATTATGGTAGTAGCTTCCATTATTTTTCGAAATCTGCATTATAATGTTTCCTGTTTATAGCACCCAAGCAATGAGAAAAATTCTATCGACGATGAAATGCTTCGTAACATTTAACATTGTTCCGTTACAGGACGGAACTATTCTTTACAGCCATCACTATCGTCAAAAACACACACAATCACAGCACAATCTTCAGATAGCCCCAACGCATCCCTGGCAGATAATTTCTCTAAAAGGCCGTTGCTTAATCCATTGTTTAATATTTTCCGTCAACATAACCCATAGCTGGCCATCAGCTGTCGATTTTTCGTCAGACCCATAAAAAAATTCCTTTTTTTTTAATTACACGTTTCCTCAAGTCGAGGCGCTTTTACGATTTATTACCTGCCACGGTCAATCATTAGGACCGCGGATCCTTCGCGGGCCTCGCCCGAGGGTACGAGCACTACCTGCGGGAGACCATGAATTTGTGGCGGTCACTTTCCTTCATTACACGCTTCTCTTTTAACCAATCAATTCAAGATGACCGTTTCCCTTACTTCTTCCGAAATATTGCAATCTACGAATCCGCTTGTCCTATGTTGTAATACATACCCACTCCGAGGTTACCTCGAAGATATCACTTCAACGAACAGGGCAGTACATAACCATACTCAACACGGGATTCAACAATCTATACACTACCCCAATCTGTTAGTTACTCGCAGTATCGCAGTTAAACTATAACATTCACAACATATACAATCATCATCACTTGAAAATCCATTTTTGTTATTAAGTGTTCGTAAAATAAATAGTTTATGTTACATTTTACTACATCCATTTTTTATCATTCCTATCACTTGAAAGAATCACCGGGAACCGTGTAACTTCGAGACAATCGTGTGTGCGCGAAAAACAAACATATTTTTAACTGTCGAAAAAAGACGGCCGCAATGGTTAGACAAAAGCGAAGCGTCGCAGCCCACGCCAAAGCCTGACTCGCATGCGAAAAAAGTGATGTTGTGTGTTTGATGGAATTTTAAAAGAATTCTTCATTATGAACTCTTACCAACCAACCAAACCATTACAAGTGAAGTGTATAGTGACAATTGGAAAGGTTAGACCGAGTTTTGAGAGAGAAAGAACCAGCGCTGATTAATCGGAAGGGCGTAATTCTTCATCACGATAACGCAGGACCGCATACTGCAAGAATCACGGCGGAAAAACTACGCCAGTTGGGATGGGAAGTTCTCCCACAACCTGCATATTCTACAGATATTGCCCCATTCGATTATCATTTGTTTCATTCCTTGCAAAATTTTCTTCTTGAAAAATATTTCAATATTGAAGAGTCCCTCAAAAACGCCTTGACCGAATTTTTTGAATCAAAATCACAAGAATTTTACAATAGAGGGATTAAGAAACTACCTGAGCGTTGGGTACGAGTAGTTGAAAACAACTTACAACTAAGTTACAACAAACTTAAATTGTTTTGGTTTGTTTAAATGAATTAGTTTTAAAAATGTATTGGAAAACGACATTAATTATTACTAGAGCTGATATGTTTTTCACCTTCTACTTTGGAAAATGCAAAAATTTCATATTTGGGAGAAATAAAAATGAAGACATTTAGAAAACTAAAGTGCAAGCTGGAAAAGCGAAAGCGTGTCTAAAAAAAGCTTTTTGATTCGAGCACTATGGTAAGTTTACCGGTATCCATAATCACGATCTAATTTCGCCCGCAGCTTGAAAGGAACTGACACGAGCAAAATGGCAGAAGAGATGAGAGAGAATGAGAGTTCTACCGGACAGTAAGCTTCGACCAGCAACTATCAGGAAATTAAAACTCTTGAAGTTGCTCGCAGGTTGACATGCAATGTGAGAGTACTGCCAAGAATAACTGTAGAGTGGGATGAAATGCCACAACGAGACTGCAGAAAAGGTCAAATGAGCAATTGAACTGTACGATTCGGAAAAACATACAGTTAAATGTATGGATGTCGAAATAAATAATTATTATTATAATTATAAATACAACTTCCAAAGATATATAATTCTTTTTGAAAGTTTTTTAAAAGTTATAATAAATACTATCACACATTATCATACATTACAGTTATTAATTATTATTTATAATATTACCATTGACATGGTTGCGGAAGATTAAGACTGAAGAACATCATGTAGAGGACATTTCGTGAAATACAGTGAAATTTTTCGGAATGGGGTGGAACTACGGAAAAAATGTTTACACAAAAGTTGTCCAGTATGAAAGTATCTTACGTAGTATTAACAATTTTTTCATTCATACAATGATGAAAGGTATTTCAAGATTGACTTGATTTCTTTTTAATCAAGCCATACATTTTCTTATTTGTATTACAACTGTACTCAATTAAACGAAACACCCTAATGTATGCGTATATATAATGTACTTCAGGATACATTTCCTTGTGAAAATCGTCTATTGAACAAGTGAAAAAAAGATAGATTTCGGAGAAGCAAATAATTATTCTTTATTTATTATTTTTACAATAATACCGTTTTGATCGAATATACGTTTGGGTTCGCAAGTACCCTCTACATTCTGTAATACCTTTTAAATTTTTTCCTTTGCACAAACAAAACAACAACTTTCAACACAACTGTATATATTTTGTTCTACGTACCATTAACAGCGTCGAAACGTAACTAATAAGTGCAATTAACTGATGAGGCTGATTACATCTCCTCCGAGTTAATTTTCCTTGAATAAATGTGCTAGATTGTAAAAAGCTTCATTAAAATTAAAACTTTCAGTCGGAAGTTTGCCTTGTTAATTCCATTAGTAATCTCATCCCGAAACTGACTATACATATTTTGCATTCTAATTAAATATTTTTATAAAATCTCACAATGTTGAAAGTTTATGAATGAAGCGAATTCACAATGTGAAAGTAATTTACATTTTGAGGTAGTATATTCGGTAACTGTGTTAAAGTTTTTGGACATCTGGTAAGAACGGATAGCGCAAGTTATAATATATTAAAGTGATTATGGATTATGTCGATTACGAACACATTTCCAATTCAGCTTAGTCGTACTATCTACTATATTGCAAAACAAAAAATATACCTGTTTCCCGAATGCGCCGCATGTGTTATGAATGCTAATCAGATTATTAGCAGGCTACCTCAGGAAGAAGCGTTCGAATTTTATTTGAATATTCCATTGAAAGAACTAAAAACAAGGATGTCGTAGCCTAATCCAGACATGGTACATATGTGTATCTATTATAAAATAACGACTAAAATTTGTGTAATCGTTGTATTATTTGTTTAATAATTTAATACTTTATATGAATTGAATGACTAAAGTATGTTTAAAAGAAGCTCGATAATTATCAGTTAAATAATAATTTCGAAAAAACTTATTATATTATATTCGCGTAAATACTTATTTTGATGGGTTGTGGATATCATTGTTGTAGCTTTTCAACAATTTTTTAACAGATTCTTAACTGTTGATCTTCGATTTTAAGAGTATTAGAGAACCGTTGATAGATGATGTGTGAAAATTACACTAGTTGTCTTCGATTACTGTAAATAGTAATTAAACTTCACTTTACGGGTCTAGAAATTTTTTGCTCTTTTATCTATATTCCCGTAGATTTCATCCAGAAAACTCCAAAAATTGAAGTCCCAAGTTGCGCAAACCATTGGTTCAAAAGTTATACGCCTTCAAAGTTGACGAATTTCAAGTGTCTTTGACATATTAACGCGACGTTACATTGGTACTATCAGTGTCAAATATCAAAGAAATTCCTCACAAGAGCCGCTAAATGGCAGCACAAGCATGGATGAGTAGCCATTTTGGCTAATTTCTACTTTAAGGGATTTTACTTTAAGAATTTTTTGTGTCCTCGACGAAATCTACGAGAATATATATAAAAGAGCCAAAAATCTCTGGACCCTTCAAGTAAAGATTAACCTAAATTGTAAGAACAGTTGAAAATGTGAAGTATAAGAATACTATAATACTAGGTGTTACGCTGTATCTTTTACGCAAGATTTTTATTCTAAATAAAACTAGACTTGAATTCCTTGACTACCGGTTGTAATAGACACTACCGTAGTAATCATCATCCGTCTTTCTTTTCTATAGCTTAATCTGTCCTTTGAGATCAAATTGACACAATGGCAAAAAATTAATGAGATGGAACGATAAATTGCTCCGTAAATTCCTTCTTTGAGGATGGAAGCCCAAGGTGGGACGGGGCATAGTTTAACGGAGATAGTTCATACTGTTTAGAACTTATATAAAACGATCTATAGGACAAACTATGTCTTCAGCGTTCATGAAAATTGTGTTGTATTGACACAAAGGACGGATGAGAGTTAAATAATGAGATTATCTTATGTGGGGGGACAGTTTTGTGATTTGTTTGTGACAACTGGTTTTTACGATTTACCTGTCACTCTACTCTTTGCTATGAAGTGATGCAAAGCACTTCACTATTCTATAGTGAGCTATCTTTGTTTAGGTATGCTAAATAATTAAATCTTGCTTACAAATAAAAATAGTTTTTACAATACTAAATATAAGAAAACTCGATACAAAATGTAAAAACTGAAG
The DNA here is from genome assembly GCA_028455555.1 of Augochlorella aurata. NCBI lineage: Eukaryota > Metazoa > Arthropoda > Insecta > Hymenoptera > Halictidae > Augochlorella > Augochlorella aurata. The sequence goes on from CM052154.1 coordinate 656,881, forward strand.
CCTACGGTAAGCCTTATTTTTAAATTATCAAGTTTCATACACAAAACATAGAATTCTTAATGAGTGAGGTTAGGAAATCAGTTTTATTTGCTGGACTATTCAAAATATGAAATAGACACTCATTATGGATGATTACTCTTGGTGTATTAAAACAAGATTACATGTCTAGCTAAGACATGCAATTGCTTCCAAATATTTGAACGATAGTGTATGAATAAATGGTGGGGATAATCGAATGAATACTTTTTAATCCTGAAGTTCAGATATTTAACCCGCAAAAACTTTCGTGATGGATTTCTACCCCACGCGTAATATTTATATTAATATTTTAAATATAATAAATCAAAATAAATTCAAAATATATTCTAATGCTTTTTACGTACCCAATTATAATTATATATATATATATATATATATATATATATATATATATATATATATGTATATATATTATTTATTTAACAGAATGACAAAACAGCTACAGTGTCAGAGTTATAATAACAAATATACGATATTCTTTTGTAATTTTTCTAGATTCTGTATTCTAATTTTGGTATATGGTTTTCTATTATAATAATCTACATATTTGTGTTAGTTTGGATTTTATTTCATGCTGTCCAGGTTTCTATCTTGTATATCTGTTCTTGTGATAATTTCTTCCACAAAAAGAAATATGGAAACCGCAGATACAAAATGGAGCTAGTCAAATGAATACTTTTGAATCTTTCCATGAAGTAATGGAACGGATTCAATTCCTCTTTCATATCTCCCGGTCATTATACATGGAATGAACAGCAAAAAAGAACGAATCGTTGAGAATACATCGATGCGAAAATCTTGGTAAACAAGACTATTATACTCGGTTCTTCCATACAAATTGAGAAAAGAATATTTCATGAGATAGCAATGTCCTAGAAAAATGCCGGCTGCTTGAAGAGGAAGAAATTCCCTTCGTTCGGATGAAATTGCTACACAGTTAGGGACCCTGAATAGTTGTCCCGATGGTTCTGGGTACGGCTGTTCATGCGAACACGATCCTAGACGCTAACTTGTGAAACGATATAATCCTCCTACGAATTCATAACCATTATATTCCCTGATGGAATCAGATTTATGTCTAGGATTAAAACCCGATAGTTATAAGTAGAACATAATGCTTCCAATTAAACTCCCCCGTTGGCAGACGTGTCTGAATATATTGTTCCGCTGACAGATATGTATGCATCGCAATTCCGTTTCATCGTACTAATAACTCAATCTTAAACGATGCTATTGGAATCGAACTTACGTGAAATTTGAAGTACGTCAAACATAATTGCAGTCGCTTTTGACAGACCAAGTCTGGTGAACATTTTTATAGCTGGGTACTAAACGAGACTCTCATGGAACGTTACAGTAGTGCACGCTTAAATTTACAACCAGCCGACATGTAGATTTAAAGGAGACACTTTTTTCCAAGAACTGACTGGGGGTAGATGCGGTACGTCGAACGTACATCGTACACTTTGAGTACTTATTGTAAACTGATTGAAATAAAATAACTTTCAATATTAACGCTTTTGTTGTTCAACCCTAAATTGCTGAAGTCTAGATTTTTTCGTTAGCAAGAACCATAGGAAGTCAGAAATATAGGGTATCATTTAAAAAGGTCAAGTTGACCTTGACTTTTAGTTGAAAAACAATAGTTTTTAAAATTTCTTATATTTCAGTATATGACCGCCTAAATACTGATTAACTTTCATTGGAAACATTTTTTATCGAACTGTCGAAAGTTCTTGAAAAATTGTTGCAATAGTTATGTGCTGCACCCTGTATACTCTGATATTATAAATTATACATTTTATCAAAGTACTATATTTAAACAAAATATGAATAATATCATATTTATATGGTATAATTACAGTATTTCTGCTGCTCTTTCTATCTTCTAAAAGAATTCAACCCTCTTAGTCCAGTTTAAAAAAAGTCCACTATATATCTTCCTAATTCTATTAGGATCAGAAAATCGTAAGAACGTTGAAAAAGTAATCGATGTCATACAACCTAATTTTCATTAAATTTAATCATAATTATTAAATATAGTTATTTAGAATTCTAGGGACATAGCATGATATTTTGAGAATTTATAGCTTCTCTTACACAACACTTTTAACATATCTTACAAGAGAGTACAATGCATTTAATACGATAAATTCAATAAATATAATTATGTAAGCTAGTAACGAAACTGGCAGACGTGTTAAATAAAACACTTAAATTCTACGAAACTTGTTAGGCTGTTGTCGTCACAGTGGAAGGGTTAAACATACTTTGAAATTATAATGTAATGGTGTTTTTATATAGCGATATTTTTGTATTTCGGTTTCTATAAGGGTCCTGCAGGTGCGACAGAAAAATATCGATATAATACCGATTTGATTGTCAGTAACGCGAAACTGTCGGACTCTATCGCGACGTGAAACTGTCCGTAACGTCGCGGCAGAAGCACCGCAGATACGTGGGAATACGTGGAGATACGTGCACAGAGCGTACGTCAATCCGTATCGAAAAGACCGTCCAAGGGTGGACAGGGCCCGACCCGACTCGACCCGTCCTGGCCCGGCCCGGCCCGGCCGACCAGTGCAGCATAAGTGGTGGCAGGATCCATGATTCTCACAGAAGCCAGAAGGACGTGTAACGCGTGGCGCTCCGCGAGCTTGGTCGTATGCATAAAACATGAGGGTACCACTGGACTGTGCCTCGAATCGGAATTATTTATCGTGGTTAGTCGGACTCGTCGGAATTACGGCGCGGCCGCGGTCGACGATAGAATTGAGGAAACGTGCCGCATCGTCGCATATCCTCGAAACGAAGACGATGTCCCGCGACCGCGTTCCCGCTACGCAATCACCGTGAAATCAGCGACCGCTACAAAATTTACGGCGAGTTTCAGAGAAATTTACGGGCACCGGCTCACCCCTGCCCGGCCTTTCAATTTCGTCGAGAAAGTAAAACCGGCGCGAATTAATTCGAGCTCGTTTAACGGCCGATTGACTTCCGTGTGATCGGTTGCCGCCCCATTCTCGCAATTCGACTTTTTCGGATTGAATACGTGACTGAGCATAGTGTTTTCTGCATTTCACATTTACCATTCAATTACTGGAGAATTCAAAGGTTCTCACTTTACATTCAATCTTCCACGGAATGTGATGAATCGTGCCTATCATACTCGCATCAATTATCCTGTACCCACGATTCCTTGTTACAGTAACGTGAAGTGGTGTAAGTATGTAAAGGTGGTAACCTGGTTTAGGACGTTGAAATATCAGCGATTTTTAAGAATTCCTTTCTCAACAACCGTAAGTTGAACTTTTTCAACGCTTTAACAATCCAATGGAAGGTTTTATTAAACATTTAGTTACTACAAATCAGTTTTTGTATTAACAATAAAGTCTCTTCATACTAGGTTTATAGAACTCATCAAAGAGACGGGTTATTGATTTTTTAATTTACGATTATTCAGATTGTAAAGATACATTTATGATTTATTTATTCAATATTTCTTACTAGTGGCAAATATTACAATAACACTCGTTAAAAATTGAAATAAATGTCTTATTGTTACTTTTATAAGGTAATATAAATCACTTGTTTTTGGTGTTCTATAAATCTAATGTTGATATTGGTATAATAGTTTATCTTCGGAGTTAACTTGCGTACAACTTGATAGATTTAATCTTTGTTTGAATCACAAAACAAAGATTTTTATAATTCTGCATGAAATTGAACAAACAAAATTACGGAAAAAGTGAAAATTCGAAAAAATGTAACAATTATAAAAAAGTTACGATTTTTATCGATTGCGGTGCCAATGCTTCAGGTTTTCCGTTATAGTTTTAATTTACGTAATAAACACGTGTAGTTCCGTTAAGTATTCTACATACATATATTTAAGTCGAAAATATGTGCCATACAATCACGTCTTTGTAATACTTTGTGTCAGCGACAAGCTGCGTCTACGGCCATCAGTCGTTTTTGATATAATATCGGTTTTGAAGAAGCCATAACCATAAACCAGTACGGATATCACCTTATAACAGGTATGAAACTTTTTCGATTCCCCATAACTGTTTTAGGAACCGAAACAGATCTCATATCTGTTTCCTCCTGCTGAAAAAGATATCCTCATTATTTAGATGTTCGTCTACGTGCAAATAAAAAGATTGAAAAGAGCGTATTTTATTATTGTCTTGTCATTCTAATTGATTGTAATGCTTGAACAAATGTTTAGTCATTGACTAGTGAACTAATGACTTTAACATCTCAACAAATTCAAGTCATTTGTTACAATTTGTAAAAAGAGTTATTCCGTTTAAAAAGGTATTCGAATACTTTATAATAAGAATAAAAATAATAATAATATTTGTTTGATCAACGGAAGAATGTTCTTGTATTACAATAATATGATAATATGTCGTACAAGTAGCATATTAGAAAGGAGTAAGGAAAAAGAGAAATTCTTGTATTACAATAATATGATAATATGTCGTACAAGTAGCATATTAAAAAGGAGTAAGGAAAAAGAGAAAGAAATGATAGATTAGAAGATAAGGTAAGTGATAAAGATATTTAAATCGGACTCGTTAAAATCATAGATAGTCGCTTCACCAATTGTGTTTGTCTCGACACAATTTCATCGACACCGTATTTCGCCGACTGCATTCACTCAACGAAACATTTTAATGTCCGACAATCACCTCACTGCATGCTTAGATCTCCGACAATTATTTCACCGACACCGAGTTTTGCTAACAATGTTGTAGCCATGCCGTCGACCTCTACTGCGTACAGTAAGGTATTCCTGTTATGTTACGCATTAAATATGTATCTGTTAATAACGTTAATAAAATAATAAATAATAATAAAATAACAAAATAATAATATGAATGAAATAAAATTATAAATACGACAAATGGATTACATCATTTGCTTCGATGAAATCACTGACGACGAATCCAGGTGCCGTGAAATCACTATCGACAAAACTTCGTATTCGTGAAACGATTGTCAGAGAACTAAACGCGTCGGTGAAATAAAAATCGGTGAGGTGATTGTTGGACATACAAATGTGGGATTTCCTTATCGCTAGTCTTCCGAACGGATATCCCGAACCAGAAGCATCCAATTTAATATTTTAATTAAAGGAATACACTCTAACAGAGTTCAATGTGTAACACTTCCAGGCTGAACGCTGACAGCCTTCGCTGTTCTTTTTTCTCATTATCGCTTGAATCGCGCTTCATTCGTTTGTTCACCCTCGGGTTCGATACACACGTACCTCGCTCTCCACATATTCTTAAATGCGCGCACTTCACTCGCTACACAAATGTATCGGTGAATGAATTGTACCGTCGGTGAAATGCGGTGTCGATGAAATGATTGTCAATGAAATGATTGTCAATGAAATAATCGTCAGTGAAGTAATAGTAACCCATTTTAATAATATGAAAACGGAGAAAATAAAAGAGAATAATACAGTATGAGATCGTTAGAACAATTTTCACGAATCCACTGTATGCGTTACCTTGGATAGAACTTACATTGAAGGTGACAGAAAAGATTTTGATGGACAAATAAAATGTTTGTTTTATTCACGAATTCTGGGTACTTTTTTACGTAATGTTTTCTTTTTTATTATTTCTACACAATGTAAGTTAGTTTTCATCTGAAACAGAAATGTCGCGGTAAAACATGCAATTCCTGCGTACTTCACCCACCTTTTAGACTTGGCATCTGTTTGTGACAACCTCCGAAACTATATTTGCTACATTTATTACTTTATGAATTAAGCAACATTGTGTCGTGGGTTGTTATTTATGGTAAATGTAGAGAATATGATTCAAAGTACATCTCGAATACCTAAGAATATTAGACATACTCAGTAATTTATGACGAAATCGACACGGGATCATTTAGAAGTTGCTTATTTAACATCTTATACAAAATGCCGGTTTACCGTTGGCGATGTTTAAATACAGCGAGCAACACGTGTTAGGCCAAAGAAACATAATTTTAGTTTCCCGGTCATTTTTGACACTGTTCAATCTTCCGCGCGATCCGCATCGATCCTTCATAATTTTCGATTGCGATAGCAACTTCTGTATCGTTTGCGGTCCTATTTGACATTCCGTGGCGACCGCGGCGTGTATTAACCTTTTCGCTACGAGCGGTGACTATAGTCACCCAACGCCCGACACTCGCTCCGCATGAACGGTGACTTTAGTCACCCAACGCCCGACGCTCGCCATGTACGAACGGTGACTATAGTCACCCAACATTTGACGTTCCCTATTTACGAACGGTGATTTAAGTTACCCGCAAATCTTCGTGAGCAGAGTATACATGTTATAATCTTTTAAACATTACTTTTCTACGAGCAACTGCACTCGTTCTGCGTAACGTTTGGCGCGCCGGCTCGTTCAGCGGGAGCAGCGCGACATAGAATGCGTCCGTAGCGAAAAGGTTAATTCAATTGTTTAATTTCCGTTTGTTTTCTTTTTATTAATTTAGTATTTCTTTTTTGTTAAGAGTATATCGACTTCTCAATCGTACTATTTCATTAAAATCTCAACTTTCTATTCTACCTAATCTCCGACTAAAAAAGGCATTCCTAGTACATCTCTTGATCACCTTAGGAATTAATGAGATTTAGATGATCTTCCCAGATTTCAATTCACGTACTCGCGAGGCTCCAGGTCGAACAAAGAATCTAAATTTTTTGAAATTTACATAGAAATCATTACTAAACTCTTTCACCATTTTCTGTTATCGATGAAAGTAATTGAAAGAGAAAATAGCATCAAAGTTGGCATACATTAAACAATAATAGTCTAACAATGTTTCGTGCGCAGGCGATAACAACCATTTCTGATGGGCATTGAAAGATTGCACATTTTATAACCGACTTTACGAAAACCTCTCGGTATATACACCACTTCGCCTTACATGCGATAGGGTTACATTATTTCCTTTGTCTGTACAATATATAAATGGCTACTACATTCGGAAATTTCAACGATTGAAAGATCGATTGTACATTGTAGAATGTTGCACTAATTTGGAAGAAATACACAGGAAAATATTGCATATAAATGAAAAAGTAATATTCGCATACGACGGGCGGTTTTAACCGTAAAAATAAATGTTTAAATATGGCGTAACATTTTCCTTGTTTGACGGTTTATTTTCAAGAAAATTTAGGTGAAAATTTCAGAGAAAATTTGAAAATTCGTCAAATTCACGTTCCATAATATTTATGAGAAGTAAAACTGGATTTCGCAAACTCGATTTCCTCGAAACTAGGTGTCGGATAAAAAAATCGTATTTCTTCTTTTATAAACCTGCTTTTACACGTAGAATTAGCTCCTATGCGAGTGTACCACTTGTCTGACCCGATACTGTATAGACCACTTCGATTCAGATTATGTGTTCCATAATAATTCATATAAAATGATCGATATAATTGCCTTCAATTATTAAGAAAGCGATGCATTATACATCGTCTATGATACAAGATTTTAGAAACTTGTCTCCAAAATTATAACGGTGGAAGCAAAATTGTTATATATATTGCGTTTGGGACTTTATGACTCTTACCAAATCTTCTTCAAATAATTCATGAAAACCCTGAGCTGCCAGAAAATAACAAGTGTTGAAAAGCAAATATCATCTGTAATGGTATTTAAAATGGCATGACCTATAAATAAATACACAAATAATCTAATTTCAATTTCCCACCGCTTCATTGTCCAATTTATTTCTGTGACGCTTGTCACACTCTCTCTCCCCCTCTCTCTCTCTATCTCTCTGTATCCGCGGTCATCGACAAAGTTTTGTCGGTTTTCAAAAATATAGCATTGCATGCAATCTCCGCTGCGTTTTCCAATCGCAATAAATTCGTCAATTTTGACGAAGCATTCAAAGTAATCGGTAGCGTATGTTTCTCTGCAATTGCTTACCGTATAAAACGAATGAAAACGGTGGTGAACATACATTTTCTTCCGACTCGTCTAACACGTATAGACCATATAAACTACAACAAATTACACACACACACACATACACACACTGTGGTTCAAAGAGTATTCGGGCAATTTTAAAACGGAATAATATTATGGTTGAATTAAAAATATTTGAATTTTTTTGATAATGCACATAAAATACGAACATGTTATTTATAAAAAATACATAAATTATTATTTTGTCAACTGAAAGAATTAGAACACCATATACATATTTTGAACATTTAATTTTATTATTACTGTATTAAACCTCGCAAGGTGGTAGCTGGGTCAATTTTGACCGAGAGTATTTACATTGTTCACTTAATTATTTAATTTTTGGTGATTAAATAAAACAAATTGTTATTATATAAGAGACAACACAAAGGCTAATAAATCTGCAAGAAATATCTTGAAAAATATGTTTTGAAAAATTGAGGAATAAAGCTCATAGTTGTTATAAGCACCGACAATATGTAGAATTATGAAAATGATACGACAGTTAAAGCATTTCCTTTATTTCATTTCTTCGGAATGGCATTTAACCCTTTAAATTTAAATACTAAACATTTCGTTTAACTAACACTCGTACATTAAAGTAGAGATTTTATAATAGAGACTCTGTAATAAGAATCTCGGGATTTTTCAGATTAGTATATAATTGGAGCAATAAAAATTAAGATCAGAAAATAAAAGATTCGTAATGTCGGCTGTGTTGGCGGAAGACCATAATATCGGCGAACAGTGATCTGGCAAGCAGAATTCTGTAGCAAATATCCAGGTTTTGAACTTCTGTATTTAGAAAAATTTGTGATTTCTACTAGATGGTATCATGTTCAGAATCCAAATATGTTACTGCTTTTTCCATTATTATATACAGATAAATACTGATTTAAACACCAAATTATGCAACTGAAGATAGAACTCATTATAAACCACCAAAAAACAGATTTCTATTATACTAAACAATATAATAAAGTTTATAACAGTTGTAGCTTTGAGAAGGAGTATAAGAAAAAGTTAAAAAATGTTAACTCTGGGATTTCTTTCACATGAATGTCAAAATTACTGCAAAGAAAATTACGTTCATTTCCAGTGTTACGTCTAGCTACTTTTAAATTCGTGTAATTTGTAACAAATGAGTCGTGTGAACTTTCGCAATTAAAAAAAATACGATTTCGAACACAAGTTGATTAGTATTAACTTCTCAACAAATAAGGACATAAAAATTTGCAAAAATGTTTTTGTTCTATAAATAATACTGGCCACCTCGATCTTATAAATGTTAAGACATATTTTTGAGTCAACACTGTTATAGCTGGTATCGAGACGAATTCAAATAACCTATTACACTATAACCTTAAGCCTTGAAACGACATTAAAATAATTTTAACCATAAGAAGCGAATTCGCAGACCACTGTGCAGCAGAGAATTAATTGTTTCCATAATTTTTCAAATGATTTATCGGTTCCTGAAATATTTTTGAATTACCTGCTGCGTTTATATGTAGCCAAGATAAGTTGGCTACAAGAATATTCTCAAAAATTAGAAATTATTGGTATTTTTTTTCAGACGATATGGTTCAAAATTTAAACTTCAAACACAGTTAGCGTAGGTTCTGTCGAACACAGTAGAAGTCACGGTAATGAACACAGTTTCACGCTATCTCTCCTATTTTTTCTTCACCAGCCATGAATGAATAGGAGTAGGAAGTGATAGAAATATCATTCGTCATACGTATGTATAAGTTGTGCTGAAGATCCCCAGGCTGGAGACATAAATATCAGAGATTCCGACAGATGGTTCGCCCCTAGTACTGTGTTCTGTGCCGCAGTGCGTGCATTCTCGTATAAACTAGTGTGACAAAAAATCCTGGAAATGCTGTACCACACCGCAAGCAGATTTGTAGTGCGGCGTTATTGCCGCAAGTGCGCGCATTTCAATAAGCACCCCTGTATTACAAAGTTGCGGCGTGACAATAAACAGCCGTGTCTCTTTGTCGCGCGGCAAAAAGACACATTGCGCTCCTCGCTTAACAATATACCTACATATTGCAATCCTATACCGTTTCTGTAATTTAAATAATTTATCGATCGTCAAATTATTTCCTATAGGTTATTACTAGACTGCGGATTTTATGCATTCATGGCAAAAATTGGTAGATCATTTACAAAGCATTGAGAACATTTAAAGAATTAAAAAATAATATTGCATTATTTTCAACTGAATAAAACAGTTAAAGAAAGAAAAAAGAAATGTCTCGGTAGTATCCGTACCTTGGCATGAATGCAATTTTCATTTTACATAAAAATCTGCAGTCTAGTTATTACTGATTTGCTATAGGTTACTAGTAATACAGTCTACTGATTTCATAGTTTATGCTGCATCGCCGTGTGCATGAAAAATATTAATCTGTGATTAGAAAATTAGTTAATCAGTTGTATCGATTTATCGAGAATAGGCATATATTATTTTCTTGATTAACGCATGATATTTTGCACTCCTTACTACACAAAATTACGCCGAAGTTTTGTCTTTATCTGTATTAAACTCATAAGTGCAATGCATTGTAGCGACCGCTACCTACGTTCCCTGCCGGTAGATGGATACCTTTCTCGCGAGTCCTCTGAGCGTCCCCGGTTTGTATATATACTATCTCATTAGAATTCCGTTACATCCCCGCGTCTAAGGCAGGGTCCGCTAGTATAGCCTTACTGATGAGTCCTCTAGCGGACCCGGGACGAAACGCTCTCCCCACTCCGTCTCTCGCTTCTTCGCGATACTCAGTACGTCGCGGTTCTATATTCGAAGTTCGATATACATTGACGGTGTCGCCAAAGCATATTAAACGATATTAAAATAGTTATCATTATCGTTATTAACATCGTAGGTAGAAACGACATTAACACTGCTGTCATTATTTGTATTAAAAACATAGGTGGAAACAATATTAACAATGTTATCATTAGATTGCAGATTTTATGCATTTATGACAAAAATGGGTAATTAAATTTAAATATGATCAAAATGTTTAAAGAACCTAAGGACATTTTCAACTCACTTAAATTATTAAAAGAACTGTTAGATTATTAATAGAACTGTCTGACTTCTTTTTGTTGCAATTGTCGACGATCATTTTTATTTTGCATAAAGATCCGCTGTCTAGTTATCATAATCAATATCATCACTAAATCTATCGAATTTGAAAAGTGACTAACATGTGTTGTTTTATGAGAATGACAAGACTGAATTTATTTAGATTTTTCGCCCAGCAATCTTTGCAGATTTAGTGTGGGAACAATATTAACAGTATTGTCATTATCTGTATTAAAATAAATGGGGTTAACAATATTAACAGTGTTGTCATATAACTTTCATACCTCAAATAACTTTTAAATTATACGTTCTATGGAAAATGTTTTGAAATACCTTTTATTGTTCTATTCAAATATTCCATAATTTCAAAGTACGCAAATAATGGCATCTCAACATTCTTATTTATGAATTTTTCATAAAACACATAACTTAAAAAGTTATTTGAGGTGTGCATGTTACGTGACTCACCCTGTATATAATCGTATCAGTTTAAATTCGTTTATCAATGGCCTTATCGGAATTAATAAAAATGTTAAGATCATGAACTCTATAGGGCGTTGCAAAACTTACCTAAATCGGGAAATGAGAGGTTCCTGAAGTCATTCGAAGTAATTTTTTCCTTAACGTAAATGCAAACCGTGACTTTGTTTACGAATTATTGACGAAAAACACTGACCAATGAAAAGCGAGATCAGCTGACGCGAGGCGGCTGAGCCAATGAGGATCTAGAGTGAGCGGATCTAGACTTCGTCCGCTCGCCTTGGGCCAACCAAGCTCGTCGCCCATTGTTCACTGTTTTTAATTAATAACTTGTAAACAAAGTTGCGGATTGCATTTGCGTTGAGGAGAAAGTTACTTCAAATGACCTTAGGAATCTCTCATTTCCTAACTTTGATTAAGTTATGGGACAATCTGTAGCTCGAAATTAGTTTAAAATATGTGTGTAAAATTTACAATACCATTTGCTTCAGTTTCCTAAACAGAAATCATTAATAATGTTCCATACCATTGAGCAGCAATAGTGGTCACCAAGAAATCGGAGGGACCACGTAATTTTCGAACATGTCAGAGATTCGATGAAGGAATTATTAAAAACTTGCAATTTACATTAAATGTAATCGTTATGTTAGCTGTTGCAGAACGAAAGCAGCTGAGCCACGAAACCATTTGTAACCTAGATTAAAATGTTATATAATTATACAGTCCCATATGAATTCATTTCACTGTTTTCACATGGCGTTCTCCCGCAAAGCTATTTGAACACACTTATCATATGAAAACTTAACTTTCACTGGAGATGTTTTAGTTCAAGACTGAATATTCAACTTGGTATTACGGATAACTAAACTGCTGAATTTTAAGCAAAATAAAAATTATCTGAATTAATTGTAGAAACCGTAAATCAAAAGAAAGTGTCTTCCTCCCTTCAACGATTGTAATACGTTGTACACAATTTAAAAATATTCTAAAATTTTTCTTATCTTTTTACACTTCAGTTTTTGACCTAGTTATTTCTGAAAAAAGTGCATGTAATTCGCAGCGTACATATAACCCTCGTATGTCATGATAATAAGATGCCCAAGAAACTGTCACGCTTTTAAAATATGATACGAAAGTAACAAGAGAAAGTAGCACAAGAAATAATCTCAAAAATTTCTTGAATGTAGTTATTTCCTTTTATGCTTATATTATTTTATGCTTATAATATTCACAACATATTTTCTATTTTTATTATTATTAATTAAATCGAGATCATAAATGTAACAAAATGTCTTTATCTACTCGGCTCTCTTACAGGATATTTATTCCGATGTTTTTCTACACAAATTCTAACGTGTATTTCTTACTTGATAATTTCTTAGTTTCATAATATAAAACAACGAATTTATGAAGTTTTCTTGCTGAATTTTCTAAGTTTTTAGAAAAATATTTTGCTACATCGGGATTTCCCCAACTTTTTAATCTGGTTTCTTGTATTTTTACCCACCAGTTTAGTTTACAAAAGGTATCAGTTAATTCTTTGAAACTTTCACGACCATTAATTCCTTACCTGCAAAGTCTGTCTAAATTTATCGAAACGATCTTCTGATACTGATCGTTTTAATGCTCGGTTAATCGTAACATACGTAGTCTTGTAATAATAGAAAATTTTTGTTATAGAAATTAATATCAACATGGTGATACATTGAAAATATTTTTAAGAATTACTATTATATTATATTAATATGTGTACGAATTCAGGATAAGAAAATATTTATAGTGTAATTTATTGGATAAAGAATTACGTGAAAACGATATTGATTGGATATATAATAACGTAATATTATAATATTCACAGGATGAAAATATATTTCACATATTCGTTACGAATAAGCGTGAAAATTTCTACCTGTTAAAATTTGCAAGCAAATTCGAAACCTTCGAAACGCAACATTTAACGGCTTTTAATTTCACGCATATTGTACTCATGTTACAGTTTTATGAAAATCCGTGAAATCTGGAGGCGAAATAAAATTCAGAGATTTAGTATTATTCGATGCAAATTTTTTTATGATGGCCTCTTTGTCAAGCTTGAAAGCGTGCAAATATAAATGTGCAGTTTTAATTAAATTACGTACTTAAGAAATGAGAAACAATTGTAATAATAACAAAGGGTTAACGTTCTAAAGCTGCTACTTTAACTCTCGTGTGACCAACACAGGTCCAGATTGTAAAGGTAATGAATAAAGGACAATTATTTATTCTTCCAAAATCAGTACGTCTCTTCACGAGTTTAACATTTTGTCACCGAATAATCCAAAATAACGAATAATTTTTGTAGAGATATTAATTCTAAAGTAAATACTATATAGTATGGGTCACATATGATCTAGTGTTGGTTTTCTGTATTCAACGAAGCGGTCAATTTTCCAAAAGTTCCACATGTATAGTAACATTATACTAATATTAATAAATTTACGAAATTTGTTGGTAGTAATACACTTCTAAAAATTATCACTTTTATAAATATTAAGACAACTAGTGTGATGTTAGTATTTAGAAAGTTCGATAAGAATTTCCATGATACCTTCTAAAACAAAGATCTTTTGCAATAAATGGTTTAATACTTTTATATAAAAAATAACGATAGGTGTAGTAAAAAAATATGTGATTACATTGTAAAAAATGAAATTGAATGAAATCTTGCTAACATCAGATTATATGCCCCCTGAAACCATTTAACTTTTATGTGAAACATTTTTCAGTATCATCAACGGCTTGCGAGATATTTGTCTTAATTGATTTTAACGGGTCATTCTGAATAAGTGCTACCAACACTGTCCGGTTATGACACAAATGCTGAGTAATAGACTAAATGAAATGAACAAGATGATACAGATGAACGTGACATATGCATGTAAATAACCTAAGTAATATATTAGGGCATAAATATTTAATATGCAAAATAAAAAAATATATTTTTCGAATCACCTGATTGTGACATAAATTTTTATCCAGATTCAATTAGTATACCTATCTCCTAAAAGAAATTGCATTTGCATAAGCATCCGTAGTCTGGTCATCACTAAACGATGCAATTGCAAACTGTCATTCCTTGTCATCGAATGCATCTTTCAATTCACTTGCAATTTTGTCTCTGTTTGTAATGTAAGTGATAACTGGACATTTCCGTAGGATAGGTACACCTCCCTACAAAAGTACAGTAGTGCCTCCCTGAATGTCACGGGCACGGAATTGAAAGAGTACTTTAAGCGTAGACAAGACACGATTCTTCGAACCTCGCGGCTCGTCTATACAGTTGCCGACATCTCGTGTGAGAGAGAGAGAGAGAGAGAGAGAGAGAGAGAGAGAACACGAAACTACCTGGAAAAGCAGCTGCCGTATGCCGGTGTATATTAGTTCAATACATTGTAATGCTAGAATAAAACCGATGACTTAACTTTTTTATTTGTAATTTTTTATGCATGACAATTTTTTTAATATATTGGTCAGATCCCTTCAGTTAAAATGATACCAAACGAATCATACTTTACGCCTTATTTATTCATTATACGAATGAAGCAACCTATTTTATTTACGAAAAAGGCATTAAAAAACCGGTTCTTACCTATATATAAAGTATCAAAGGCAATGCTAAAAAAGGTATGTGTAATTCGAAAGAAAATATCAGTGAAATTATGCTATTCGGGCCTACGTTCGACAGACATTCAGAGTGGAGATGCTTCGATTTCGAGACGTTCAGAGTAGAAATGCTTCGATTTCGAGACAGTCACAGTAGAGATGCCTCCATTCATTGACATTCAAAAAGGAAGTGCTCGATTCTCCAGACATTTACTGGAACGATTCTACGCGTTTGACGGAGAGTGTGAAGAAACAATTTACTTTTTCCATAAACCGTGGAATTTGAAGAGGTTTTGGAAATAGAGGAAAATCATGACCGTAGGCCACGATACTAGACAATTCCAAGGATGATATGCAACAAAACAATTTAATGCAGAATACAATAATGTAGAATGCAATTAGAATACCATTGCTTGTACTGTTTAAGAAATTGCCTAAAAATTATTACGCGATTGCGACTCCTTGAAGCCGTCGTTACACGCGAAGTTAGTCGAAAGTATAAGCCTGTTGTAGTCTTCCTCATTGTAAGCATTTTTATCTCTATCATTTCGATGCGCTTCCAGCTCCGCGCAGTTACTTTTGAAAAGGAACTTCAGATCATCGAGAGAGACAGAACGAAACCAGCGGACTCTCTGTGAGTGTCCACACGGACGAGAAATCTAGGCCGTCTCACTTTACTCTGCTTGCGGTCTCGCTCTTTCCGCGCATCCGTACGCCTCCATCATATGTGGCGCTCCATTTTAAACATGCGGTGCGATATTCGATTTCTACTTTTCGTCTCGCAGAATTATCGACCACATTTGCTAGCAAATTAATATGTTTCGAATTTATGTTTTGGTACGCAATATATCGAGAAATTGAACAAGATAAGGACCAGCTAATTATTGCATTGCCCTAAATGTCAGCACAAGGGAATGGAAGAATGTTGCAAGTGAATAGTATAAACTTCATATCGTTTTCTGAAAGATAATTATTTGCTCCAAATGCGACCTATTTTAATGTATGAATGCCATTTTTAAAGAAATTCTGGCCTTTTGCACGAATAACTTTGGCTATGGAGATTTCAATACTATATTTGCAAACAAAGTGTCTTTTTAATTTAATTCTGAAACTCTTTCTTCCGATGTTGTAAACTAATGTAGCAAAAGTATAAAGAACATAATTAAATTCCTGTAAATACATGAGACACGTCTTTATTGAAGTGTAAGCTACAATATAAATCATAGGAAATTTAAATAAATCCAGTCTCGGCATTGTTATAAAACAATAAACATTAGTCGCGTTTAGGACTCGGTAGTTCTAGTGTCAAAAATCATACATTTGTTACAGCCTTATACTCTACTTTGCAATATTAAGAAGAATTTGTAATTTGCAGCTATTAGCTCTGTATCATCCTCGACTCAAAACACAATACAATTCGCAACATTTTCTGTGCCGAGGATGATACCGATTGTCCGGGTCTCATCGCGAGGAGGTTACTGCTTTAGAGACCCGAAAGGGAATCAGAACGAAGAGGCTATTCGCTATGGCTCTCTTTCTGCTAGCTAGGCTGCTCGCATATGCCGAGTAATTATTGCGAATCAAAAATGGATCAAAGAAGAAGTCTTCGATCCACAAGGATCAAAATGAATCAGAGCAAAAGGCTCTGATTTTTCGAAAGTGAGAAACAAAAGCGAGTCAGAACAGAAGGCTCTTGCACAAGTCTTAGAGCCTCGCAGATATCAATATTCGACGCTTTACCACTAGGAGTCTGATTCAACACTACTGAGTTGGTCATTTCTCCCCTGCGCCCCGCCTCCAGAGAAGGCTAAGGGCGTCTCACATGTCGAAAATGGCTAAAGAAAAGGGACCTTCCCAAGACACCTCATAATAACTTGCCGAATATTGGGATGTGTTTGGATTTACCCAAAAGATTGTACAAGCAAGGTCGACACAGCAGAGGGCTGTGTTGGAATCAAGGACGAGACGTGACAAATGAAGCTGACGCAATAATACTCGACATATTTACAAAGGAAGCGACTAGAGCACCTTGGGGACGCTACCACTCGTATTCCCCATGGGCGCTCCCATGGGTCGGAAGCCCCTGAACGATCTTAATACCACTTAATTAACACGCACGCACTTATCAATTAAGTCGCACGCACCCCTCGGCGGATAATGATCCCTCGGCGGCGGATGACATGTTATAATCTGAAACAATTCGCTACAATTAGATATAATATAAAAAGTTTGACGCGGCGAAGCAAGGAATCTAACACCAGCACAGGAGTGCCAAGCTAACCCGCACACGGTTGCAATTCCTATAAGAATCACCCTAGCCGAATCGCTTCGAATAACGCGACGATATTTAACAAACTTAAATTAAGAATCCTAACGAACTATAGGCGCCACGGGTATCTCGGAGACGTTATTCCCCGTACTCACTCAAGTGCCCCTCCCGTGAGCGAGCCCCTGTGGGACCTCTGATCGGAGGAATACCAATTTCAACAATTTTCGAACGAAGTGTTGTTCCGAACACTGACTGAAAACATTAAAATTACGCGTCCATCAGTAGATGAGACGACTTCGTACGATGATATCTGTCAATTAAAACCGAAAAACTCCCCAAAACCTCAAGCGATTATGATTCTCCTGCGGTATACAACCACCCATTACAAATACGAATACGAATTCTGTATCTTTTTTACATTCTCAATGTAAAATCTAAGACTATAGCCAGTGCAATGTAAACTACACATATCACCACATCCCAATTACAACACCAATCACATAACAGTTATCAATGAGATTTATGACATGTTAGAACCATAGTTTCAGCCAACTGAGTTCATCTTTCCATCGCCATTGGAATTCAGAATGGACAACTTCTGCGCACTTTCATTTTTATCAATACAATTCTAAATGGAAACGCGATGAACCGCTCAACTTATAGCAGATTTTATTAAAAACAGTAGACATTTATGATTATATTATTTGAATACGCGGGCAATGAAAAATTAATTGTAATACTCCGTCAAACATATGCTCGAGTTCGGTCTCAAAACCCACCGAAACAAGGAATGAAAATATTCACTCTCCATGTGATACCGATCTTGCAGTACTTCATGAGAATTTTGTATTAAGTAGGAGAATTATAATAATATTTTTCATTCAAACAGGAAATCAAATTCAGAAGGGTAAGAAACGCAGACCATTTCTTCGCAACACCAATCTACAAAATTCAGAGTTAGATATTTCAAAGGCAACATGATCAGTGCATTATCAACGTCGATATTAATTTTTTAGAACTGAAAGTAACAACTCCCGTTCACTTTGTTTTTGTCTACGCAACACTAATGGGGAATCGTCGAGTGCGACGCAGCAACCCCTGGAACGGCTACTTACAGTGTAGCATTTATTTCAGACTCTAACACAACGCGTTGAGAATTTTAGCTAGGCTAACACAACCATTGTTATTTCATCTCGCAACTCTAAGGATAATCGCGAATGCTTGCCTGCGAAGGGTTGCAGCTGCACAACATGTGTGTCTCAAAAGTTTAATAAAGCTATTGCACGCGATTATTTCGTCGTAACGCTAACTCAAGCAACAAAAATCCAAAAGATTACTTTGATTTCCAAAAAGAACAAGTCTCTAGATTTTGAAAGATTTAAAAAAATTGCCAAATAAACCATGAATATTAGGACACTTGCTTATTTAGTATAAATTGTAATTTCTCATTGAGTTTAAGTAATGTTTTATGTTTACTATTACGCTTCATGGCATCTTATCGTTGAAAGTACGTATTAAGTTATAAGTGTTTGTTTATGCAATTATTTAACCATTCATTGCATTTTGTCTAGTTCAGTTCATATGATATGTTCACGAAATATGTGGAACGTATTAAAACATACATGAAACCAAATTGGATCAGAAATAAAACTAATAAGACAGATGCCGAAGTTAGTCCAAGAAATATTTAAAAAACGCGATGGATGCATCGACAAAAACAAAATTTAGTTTTCTTTTATGAAATTAACATTATTTTTATTATAATGTAAATACACATATATCGTTACGTATAATGCTTGCTGTTATGTATTTGTTACAGTTTCATACAATTATCTTTCAAATATATTGAAGAAATTATAACAGTTACCTATTGGTCCTCCAAATTTATTTCATTTTCTGTGAGTGTCCTAATATGTACTTTCGGAGGGAAGTGTATATGTAACCGTTAACTGTAATTCCAGCGATGACAGTTTTATATTTTTATATGAGCCGTTATATTTTTATTTCGATCGATTTTATCATCGATACATAAAATCGATATAAACCATACATTTTTCTTTACGTCACGGGAATATCGGTCTAAAAAGCTCGAAAGTGTTTCAGAACGGTTGCCGTCGAAAAGAAATCCGATCTTCTCTTCGACGAATCCTCGCAATCGTAATCGGCTTCTGAAATTACATTGCGGTCCTTTTAGTATTTGCGCAATAGATCCCGTCGAATCTCGAAATTTACCAATTCCGGGTCGATTTACAGAAACCGGAATCGTTGATTGGTCTTTAGACTGCGCGCTAAAAATAATTTCCTCTCTTATTCGCCCCCAGTCGTTACCTTTTTCTCCTTTTACGAACTTGATTTGCTCACGATGATACCGAATAACGCGTACGATGCAATGCCGAGGAAACCTGCCAAGTCAGAAGTCTGGAGTGTTTGCAAAACTTGAAAAATGGGTCGATTAAAGCTTGCCTAGTAAATGGGTCGATGAAGATGATAGCGTGATTGTTCTTCCGTTTCCGTGTCGATAGAAAAACAAAAAAAACATTGACCAGTTTTCCCGAAGCGATTACTTGATAGGTCCGAGCAATTTTATCGCTAAACCAAGCAGCGATAAGAACCATTGTGTCCCGAATGGTTAATGTTTGAGTGTGTCGGTGTGGTAGAAGGCATATGAACGACTCTGCGTGTAAGACTATTCAAATGGTAAAATGCTCGTCGAAATAACTCAGATTTTTCAATAAAACTAGTATCGTTTAATATGTTACAGAAAACGGCGGTATCAATACACGTGTATCTCCTTTAACTCTCGTCCGACCTTCATTTTTCCTTAACAACTTGACGTGTCCCTCGTGTCGACACTATCGCAGAACATCGATATAACAAGAAGTAAACAATTTATCTTACTAAGTATTTTATTCGAAATAGAGATAAATATATTAACACAATGTTCTCCTCACATTTGAATGAGAAAATGGTCTCTAGAATGAAACTGTGCGTCGGATAAAATTCTTCTTTACTGTTTTCTCTCTGTCCTTCACTGTTGTTGAGAATCTAAGATATATTATAAATTAATAATTGTTAATAATTGTTAAGATACTTAATGTATTATTTTCATTGGCTGCATGTTATGTGAAACAACTATACGTTAGTCTATTTGAGCGATCAAGTAATTTTTCAAACGATATTTTGTTTTTTGGATTTGAAATAAATAATAATTTTTTACTTTATTTATTATTTGATCAAATACTGATTTAAATATTTTCTTCAATACTCTCTAATTCTATCATGTCAACTATGCTTATAATGTAAATATGTATCTTGAAAGCAAATGCAATTAAATTATAAAAATACCATTCTAAGTTTAATTAGAGTTTATCTCCATATAATTGAATTTTAATTACGTATAATTAATTTAATTCAATAATTTTTAGTTAATTTCTAACAATTAATTCAGGAATTCTGCTTAATTCTTATTCATTTCAGTTCCACTTAATTCAATCATGTTTATGTCAAATTATTTATTTTATTCTAGGGAATAATTTAAATAAAAATTTGTTCAAATGCTAAATTATTCGAAACTAATATATTTGAATTGGAAACAAAATAAATAAATAATTTCGAATGAGAATTAGCATGCCTGGATGAGCAGTGATTCGAATCGTAACGAGCTGCAACTGTCACATTTCATTATTAGTATAGTATAAACTGGTTTATTATGAACAGTCCGATATAATTTGTGACTCACATATACAACACGTTTATTTACAATTAGAAGTGTTTAATTTAGTCGACAAGTTGCAGAAAGTATTATGTGTTGCTTAAATGTATCGTAAATACAGTAACACTCTGACAGTTTATGACAATTTTGTCACGTGTTTTCAGACAGAAGATATCCTTTCTAAGAATAAAGATAATTTTAACTTTTATGATATTATTATCAATGAAACTATAGTTCATAATTTTGGTTATGCGTCGTTTAATTTATTACCATTACGAACCGTATTCATACTAGTTATATACCATATTTACCTTTATTACGAAAACTCATTTCTCATAAGAAAATTCCATATTTTTCTTAGACTCTACAACTCTACGGTACCCTCTGATACTATACGGCAGGGTTTAAAATTAACTGAGACGCAACACGAGGATCACGAGGGCTACGCCTCCTGACAACCGTCGCGCGTCTTCCTTGCCAATCACTGCCTAAATGCTGCACACAAGCACATATAAGGAACGGACACACGCACCTGAAATGCTCCGAGCTGAAAAAGGTGACCACGTGGACGTAGACGAGTGACGAGAGTCAGGAGGCGTAGCTTCCGCGATCCTTGTGTTGCTTGGTGGTTAATTCCGAGCCCTGTACTCTAATTTAATATTTTACAATACTACTCGAACAGACAACTCCAAGCTTAAATTATCAATGAATAAACTTTTTCTATATCCGAGACTTAAATATATTATTATACAGGTAATCAGTGGGAAAAATTAACTTTTATTTCCTTCGCTAAGACGATCGTATTAAAACCTTATGAAAAAAGTATTAACTTGTGAAAAATTATATAATCTTTTGAAAACCATGAAATATTCAAAACTTTTCAAAGTTCTACCATCATTAGAATGAATGACATCCTACAAAATGCACTAATTAATTCGTCGATGAGTTTTCTGGATGGAAATTAACATTTTTAATGAATTTCTAATGACACGTTATTCATGTTAATATAATTTCACGTTAGCTTACAATAGATCACCCTTTATCGTTACCCTCCATCGAAGGATGATGGAAATAAAACAAGATTACAACATCACGAATAGATCACACGATTGTATTATATTATATAACATTTGGTTGATTGTGTACCGGTGAAGTTTCCGAATTTAAAATTCGAAATTTCTAAAGTAATGGTGCTCCAGATTTCCTCTACGCTGCAGGATTTCTAAGCTGAGCATATATTCTATACGTACGTTGAAGTGCATAACTTTACCCACATTGCAGAAGTCCAATACTAGATCTCGTTACATTTCGTATACAGAATGGTTCACATAAAGTTTTATCAGAAAATTCTTACCTTCGCAGTCCAAGATTCGCTTGCGATTCTATAGGATACTGAATATACCGAATAGGATGTACGTTGAAATAGCAATCGCGGCTCTTTGTTTTCGAATTAGCCGCTGCGTTGTTATCGCTATAGTTTCTGGCTCAGAAAATCACGCTTAATCTACTTTCGAATTAATCAGAGTTTTTTAGCAGAGTTTCGTAGTGGAATTAATTTCTTTCTCATTTAAGTGTTTAAAAATAAATATGTCATGTTCATAAATAAATCTAGTATCTTTTTCTTAACTCAACAATGTGCTTAGAAAAATTCATAAATTATTTACATAATTTTCAACGGTATATTATAGAAATTCTATGTCAAAGAAACAGGTGAAAAGAGAGTGAGCAAGAAAGTGAAACATAGTATTTAAAAAGTAAACATTAGCATACTATAAATATTTAAAAATTTTATCAAATAAATGATTATCTATATTTTAAAATAATCTTGATATACTAGATAAAAATATCAGGTCGAGTTATTAATAATTTCAGACATATCATATTAATTTGATTTCTTAATCGAATAACGGACAATGATATTTTAATCAATTGTGTATTCACTATTATTTTCAATGGCCCATTTTTATTTATCAGATGATTTTAAATATTTGTCAAAATTAAGAAAGTAATATTTATATAGAGTTATGTTCTCTCCAGAAGTTACAGAAAATAGTAACATAATTTCGAAAAGTATTGAACTTTCTCTATGATTTCACCCCACATTGTCCTGGCTATCTTCACTGTTTTTCTATTTGCAAAAACGACAAAATTGTAGTTCACCCTATTTACTAGATACACCTTGTATATTTTCTCGCTAAACGGTCCCTATTGTTAAAATGCATTCCACGTGTCAGTTATTGACGTATCCGTAGCAAAAATATAGTTTGAAAGATTAGCGAAGTGAACGTTTCTGATTTTTTAGCAATATTCGAGTTGCTTATTTATTCGTGGTCGATATCGATACGTTCTATATTTTTCGGTTGTAATCGAACCGTGCACGAGGATTGGTATCAGGCTCGGTCAATTGGTTTATGACCGCCGTGCTGCGGAAACTCAAAATCTCACAGCAAGCTAAAACGACAATCCTACAACAATAAATCAACGTCGTACTACGGGCTTCCGAATATTTAACAATAGCCCGGATATTCAGCAACAAACTCTAATTTTAGGAAATAAAAATTCGTACTGATGCATTGAATGTTTGCATATGACCGTAGGGGAATTTGTTAATCCTCTCTTAATACCAATTAGAATATTATCCAATTAATAAAAGCAACACGCTGCGAATTGATTGATGCAGAACAGCTGGGTTCGGCTCGAAATTCACGGATCATCAGATTTTGAGTATTTCTGGACGACTGATATAATCGAACTCCATTTCTGTGAACTCCATTTATCTGAATTCCATTTCTGTGAACGAAATTTTCGTCATTGCTCGGTTTTATGAACCCTAACTGAGCTTCTATGATCCGAACTAGCACCGAGCGTCGCATCAATTATACCGGGTGTCCTGAAACCCTCGTTACGTGGAAACGAGTTCATATAAATGAAGTTTTACTGTATTTCACCGTAATTACATCTAAAAAAACAGCAGTTAGTCCATGGCACATAGGTTGGACATCAATTTTCAAATAAGATTGTTACATTAAGTTGACCGGAAAATTCGTACGTTTCTTAACAAATGCATAGAAAACTTTATTTTACATAAAAAATAACTTTATTCAATTATGTATTGACCGTTGTTACATACGACTTTTTTTCGTCATTAACATAATTTTTTAATCTCTCGTTTATGAAATTCCCCTCCTTTCGCTGAATAGAAAGCATAACCTTACACGGATACAACCCTTTTTTCTATTAGAATATCGAATTATAAGAAGAATTGATTTTTTCAATTTATAAACTTCTAATAATTGTATTTCATTATTAACCCCTTATTTTCTTCCCAATTATGATGACTAGATGTTGTTCAATTATAATAATTTCATACAAGAAGAAGTTACGTATTTATTGCGTGCCTACATTTTCTTGAATACTTAAATATTGTGCAGAAAAAAACAGAATTTTATTCCAACTTAAAGGTACGGATTAACATTCATACTTAAAACAGGTCCTTACTAGAAATCTCGAGATCTCCGTTTCGAGTTAGATTCGCTGAAGTACGGAAGAAGATTAAGGAAGATATATGTAACGTTATCTCTTTGCGAGATTTCCAAACTAACATCAACGATAAAAAATGAAAAACGCATCTTTCGTCGGTCTGGCGACCATTTATTATCTTTTCCTAGAACCTATGATTATATAAATTAAAATGGAAAATGTATCCAGTCCATTTGTTCAGAAATTCAACACTTTTAACCTTTGCACGACTAAGGGAAACATTTTACCCCATTTTAAATTTGGTAACTGTCGTATTTAATTATAACGTTGTATACAAAATGTCAAAATAGAACGTATACGGAACGCGATTACGTAAACGGGAACTTTTAGGGAAAAAAAAAGGAACTGTCAAATCAATTTGTGCCAATGATAAAACATTCGCGGGCTGTACTCTGTTATTATTTCAATTTATTGTGTCGGGTAATAATATATTACTATGTTTTCTCACATGTTTTATATTATTCGGTAAGTATAATTTTGTGCAACAATAAAGTATATTTGAATAAATGAAAACAAATGCCTAATGATGACATTATGTTATAATAAACCAATAAATAAAAGACATTGCATAATAAGCCTAACTATAATTTGTATTATCTTTATAGTCCATTGAGAAAAATATTTCCCATAAATTCCGAAAAAACTACTATTTTACGTCTAAGCAAACTAAAATAAACAGTTATATACTAACATTTACTCTTAGCAATCTTATGGTCCTGTAATGGTCAACGTGGTTTCTGGTGGTTTGTTGTTCTGCTCATTGACTTCCTGCGTTGCATATTATTGTAGACCAGGGTTCGAAACTGTTCGAAATGCAACATTATGTTGCACGGGACTCCTCCTACTGCTACCGCCGCAGCGTCTCGCACCCCGCGTTGCTTCCATCGACTCACAGTATCTCAGGCACGTACCCTAATAACTGTACGTGGCGCATTAGAGTGACGCTCGTCTCAATAGATTTTCACATCACCCAAGAGGTATTATTGTCAATGCGCTGTTTTTTTTTTGTCAATGGTATCCACTGTAGGCCAGTTCCGCCGTGTCGCTCGATAATTTCGGATCGACGATAAATATGGAAAATAAATTTTGGTATGTAGATTTATCTAACATTTTGAAGAATTCATCTCTTCTTTCTTCCCTTGCTTTCAGAGGAATGTCGTGCTGAAAATCGTATAATTACCCTTGATACTTGAGAGCTTATTCTTCAATTTTGGCGTTAATGGGATTCTCAAAGAGAATCAGGTAATTTCTAAACAAATTAAAATCAATGAAACGTTTTTTGAATTGATCTATCACCGAATAGTATCAGCTTACAATTACACAATTATTATTAGCGTGCGACACAGTGAAATAGACCTACAGAGGATACCACTGACAAAAAAATGCATTAACAATAGAACCTCATGGGTGATGTTGAAATCTATTTGGTCATCGCCAATCTTTTGTGAGCTGTTTTGCTAACAAAACAGTCTCTAAATCAGACTCTAAAGTCTGCTGCAGCGAAAAGACACCGAAAAGAAATCTCGCAAATCACATATGTCAAGGCTATGTCAAGTTATGTCATCGCATATGTCACACGCGTTCTTTAATTACAATCTCCCCATACACATTGTTCCGTTACAGGACGGAACTATTCTTTACAGCCATCACTATCGTCATAAGCACACACAATCACAGCATAATCTTCAGATAACCCCAATGCATCTCTGGCAGATAATTTCTTTAAAAGGCCGTTGCTTAACCCATTGTTTAATATTTTCCGTCAACATAACCTATCAGCTGACGATTTTTCGTCAGACCCGTAAAAAAAATCCTTTTCTTTTATTACACATTTCCTCCAGTCGAGGCGCTTTTACGACTTGTTACCTGCCACGGTCAATCATTAGGACCGGGGATCCTTCGCGGGCCTCGCCCGAGGGTACGAGCACTACCTGCGGGTGACCATGAATTTGGGGCGGTCACTTTCCTTCATTGTACGCTTCTCTTTTAACCAATCAATTCAAGATGACCGTTTCCCTTTCTCCTTCTGAAATATTGCAATCTACGAATCCGCTTGTTCCATGTTTTAATACACACCCACTCCGAGGTTACCTCGGAGATATCAGTTCAACGAACAGGGCAGTACATAACCATCCTCAACACTGGATTCAACAATCTGTACACTACTCCAATCTGTTAGTTACTCGCAGTACCACAGTCTAACTATAACGTTCACAACATATACAATCATCATCATCACTTGAAAATCCATTTTTGTTATTAAGTGTTCGTAAAATAAATAGTTTATGTTACATTTTGCTACATCCATTTTTTATCATCCCTGTCACTTGAAAAAGTCACCGGGAACCGTGTAACTTCGAGACAATCGTTTGTGCGCGGAGAATCAAAAATCTTTGAATATAATTTGCAATTAAGTGTTACCTGCCAAACTATCACCTGTGTTAGACAAACAATCTGAAATTAGTTGCATACTGGATTGCATAACTTCCAGAATCGCCGAAAATGCACGAACTTTCTGACCAACCTTACTTACTTCTACCAAACATACTTGAACGAGAATTATCGCGTTAAAAAAATGATGGTGAACGCTTACTATACACAGACGCATTACTTAGATAAGCGCGATCTCCTTCAGAAATGTCTTGCATTCTCTCTCCTAAGACAGTGATAATGTGGACAAATGTCACAGGAGTTTTGCTTGAGATCCTGTCATTCGATAAGAGCATAAACAAAATGTACTCTCTGAATTTATTAACAGAAAAAAATATGCAAAAGCGAAGAATCTTGTAGAAAAAGGTTGCGAAACATCTATGAGGACCATAACTATAGCACTATCTCCATTTTTGAGTATTTCGGACTTCTGGATGAGAATGCAAAAATGTCGATTATATGAAGTGAAAGGACGTGATAAATAATAAGTTTTGTGTAAATACTCTGAAGTTGCACCTACATAAGACGTAAATCAGTTAGAGTTCTGATTCTCAGTTGTTGCACTACTATAGCACCATCGTTACTATGCCAAGTTCGATACGTTTAGAGCTTTACAAATTAAAGCTTAAATTTCATTTATAAAAATTCTATATTGATGATAGTAGTAATGCCTTGTGACAAATATTTAACCGAAGATGGAAAAAGTAAAATTTTAGCGTACCGAAAGAAACAAGTTGGTGTACGAGAAAATTCCTAGAAGAATAGGATGATCACATAAAGTCATATCGAATTTCTTAAGTAATCCAGCTAATTATGGTAAAAATAGAAAAGGTGAACCGAAGGATAAATTTAATACCCCGCACTGAACGGATAAGTGTAAAAATAGCCAGCAATTCGTTAATAGACTGCAATAAAATTAAGAAGGTTTTAAATCTCGATGTCTCTCGATGGTTTATTCGTAGAGTTCTAATGGAAAATTGTAACATCGTAAGGCAAAAATTGAAGACGGCACCTAAACTTTTACCATGCTATACACTTGCGAGACTTGAGAACGCTCGAGCAAACATGCATCGAGATTGAAATTACGTAAGTTCATTTTAAAAATTGAACTGTTTTAAACTTATGTAACCTCAACTTCTTATATTGATAATTAGGTAATATTTTCGGACCAAAGAAAAAATCAATCTGGATGGACCGAAAGGGTTACAAAAGTACAATTCATACTGGCGAGATTTGAGAAAACCGTGTTTTTTTCAAAACAAATTTTGGCCGTGATAGTATAGTGATTTGGGGGGAATTTTGCATAAATGGCACGTTGAAACTGAGTTTCCCTTCAAAACGGAAGAACAGTGCAGAATACGTCAGCATAATGCAAAATAATTTATTTCCATTTATTAATAAAAATAACACTGTAGAATAGACGTTCGAACAAGATAACGCGGCCATAAACACCAGTCGCAGAACGTTGGCATGGTTTCAGACAAACGGGATTAATGTTATCAAATGGTCAGCATGTTCTCTTGATACAAATCTAATGAGAAACGTCTGGAACATAATTGTAAGGAAGATTTATGCAGAAAATCGACAGTTTCAAAACGTTGTAGAACTAAAAAATGTGATAATTACGGCCAGCAATGATATTTGTGAGGAAACTTTTCAAAAGCTCGTTGAAAGTATGTCAAATCGCATTTTTCAAGTCATAACAAAAAAAGGTGGACCTACAAATTATTAACATATATAGTTATATTTTTAATGATATGGTGCTATAGTTTATATGAATCTTTGTTTGTATCGACAGAAAATTACAATAAAATTTTTTTATAATAAAATGTTCATTATTTATCACACCTTTTCACCTCATATAATCGACTTTTTTGTATTCCCATCCAGAAGTCCGAAATATTCAAAAATGGGGGTGGTGCTATAGTTATGCTCTTCAGTGAAAGGAGCTAAACGGACATAAGTACACTCAGTGTGTGACTAAGAAATTACAACGAAAAGGACAAATCAGAAATATTGTTCGGCTTAGAGTGTTTGAGAACATTCATTTCTAAAGAGGGAAGGGATTTTATTACGTTAGAAGTAACTAACAAGTTACAATCAGTCTTCCTCGAAAGCTTGACGCTATTGCTGCCAACAGTTTTGGAAAGAATGTGGATCCTGAATTGTACTACACAGTTCTGCGAAACAACGATTTTCCCGGAGATTGTCGCGAGTAAAGCCATGAATCAATACAGCAAATATGTAGAAAAGATTGGCATCCGTGGAAAATATATTGACAAAATCTATTCTGGGATAAAGTTATCTTTTCAGATGCAAGGAACTTCAATATTTTTGACTTGCGATGCGAAAACACAAAAGTGGACACGGTATTGAAATATGTACTAACACGTATTGTTAATAAATATAAATAATGAAATATTCTGTAACTAAATGAAATTCTGTGGAAATGAAAACTATTTTTACATTCAACGTGAACAAGATCCATAACATCGCACTTTGACTATTTATTAAAAATATGTATGTTCTTCAGAGACTAAAAACTGCTTCATAAAATCCTAAGTAATCCCACAGTATTTTTAAGCCAACATTACAAGGAAACTGAAATATTACAAAAGAGTGTTAAAAGAGAAATGGAATAAGATAAAACATGGCCATCTGTGTACAAGTGAAAAACGAAACAGGTTTGGTTCAATTAAATGTTTTATGATTAGCATAAGAGATACGAGGGAATCAAAGTAATAGTGTTGCAAGTCAAATTTTTTTCATTGAGGACAAGGAGTGTTATTGTTTACTAATATGTATATTGTTAATTGACCTTTATTGTGAAGATAATTTAGAGTTAACAAACAGAAACGAAAAAACATGGGAGAACAAAGCAAACTGTTAGATGTATATTTGAAGCTATATATATAATAATAGACTAATGAAATAATGGTTAATGCACGTGCTCATCACAGCGAGGCTGGAACAAGAAGAAGGAAGGCCACGCGGTCGGGAACAAATAAAAAATGCGAAGCGTTGCGGGTATAGAAGGCACATTGATCATACCATAACAAATTTTTAGAATAGGTAAAATAAAACTACTTTTACGTTACCATTATAAATATATAAATTATAACACCAAGATATTCAAGTATCCCAAAGTAAAATATAGAAAATCGAAATTTTTTAAGAATTATGCTGCATTTTAATTACTAAATATATTCTCTTATTACTGATACGTATAATGTCTAATATTTGAGGTGGCCAGAGATAGTATTGAACATGGTCAGAACTGATGTACAAGTGGACACAAACGGTGAAAAATGCGTATTTTATTATTTTTGTACCGTAATTATTCTTTAACCATCTTTTTTACTCTATTGCAAGTTAATTATCAAAACTAAAGATATTAAATAATGTATTAAAATTCCAACACAAGCATAAAGAATATTTGCGTTGCAATTCCTATACCCTCCCCGCCAGAAATATTAGGACACTCATAGAAACCGATAGGAAATTGTTATAATTTCTTCAATTTATTTCAAAGTTAATTGTACGAGACTGTAACAAGTAGATATATATCTATATATTTATTACATTATAATAAAAATAAAGTCAATCTTGAGAAGGAAAATTAAATTTTCTTTTCGTCGATATATTCACTATATTTGTTAATTACTTCTTGGACTAACTTCGACATCTGTTTTATTAATTTGTAACGTACGGAGAATTCTCCGAATGTATTTTTTTTATTTCGTCCTGGGAGCGTACGCTGGCTGATGATGGCCAGAGGGTTCGTTCCATATGCATATGATTCATAGCATCATCGAAGGGTTACCTTTTTACAATCTCGGCACATATGGCTATCCGCTACTATCGTTTCTTAAGGAATTTTCGAGTATATAAAGAGCCCAAACGTAATCAAGAAGCGGGCTAGATTCAAATCAGTTCCTGACGAAGCAACGCTGCAAGATCGAGTCTGATTCTCTTTCGAGCATTTAACCCTTTCGGTACGGAGGACCTGGCCGCAGTTATCCATTCGTGGGACGAGGAAGTTTTCCGCGAGAGTGGTTGCACTTTACGACAGCGTAAGCCGCGAAAACATGTTTCGCGGCATTCATAGAAATCTCGAGCGTGATTGACACTAAACTTCTTTTCATTCGGACTGCGAAAGTCATCGGTGACCACATAACTTTCCGTGGATGCCGCCAATTGGTGGCGGTAGGACCCAGAGAATGTTTGTTGCATGCACCAAACCATACTGTTACAAGATTATAAGTCCCCGTCAACTCAGTGCGACAACTGAGAACGTGATATGGAATCTGCGTAATATACTACTTGTAATATACTACATTTTACCAGCCTATCTACTTGTCAAATTTCATTATTCCATTTCCTAATTCGAAGCAGTTGGTACAACCCACGAAGATACACTTTTACCGCTTGAGGTGTATCTTCATTTATTTGGAAAAAGTTACACAGCAACCAAACTTAAATCGCTACCCTTTTACTCGTAGTGACGTCCCTGTGATGAAATACACATCGGCTAATTCACGTAATTTCTCCTAGTGACGCCTAATGTTGAAATAAGCTCCGGCTAGTTCACGAAAAACCTATCCCTATAGTGGCATTCCGTGCTGAAATAAGCATCGGCTGGTCCACGAAAAACCTATTCCCATAGTGGCACCCCGTGATGAAATAAGCATCGGCTAGTCCACGCAATTCCTTACAAAAACACCAAAAATCGCAACAGACCTCCAACCACGTGAGCCCGCTTGGCCCTCGACTCGTAACAAGTTCGTCTATTATTTCTAGTTCTATTTGATTTCATGCATGTTGCAGTATGTTCCACATATGTATTTCGAAAACATATATCGTACGAAATGAACTTAGCATACGTTAACTATATAATCGACAAACAATTCTAACTCAATATGTACTTTCACCAATACTATGCCATAAAACGAAATAGTAAACGTGAAGTATTACCTAAACTAAATGAGAAATTATAATTTATACCAAATTAGTAAGAGTCCTAATGCTTTCGGAGGAGGGTGTACATCCTTAACTTTTTGGGGCACGGTGGGATCATAAACGTCCCACCTTTTTATGTACGGTAATGCATTATGGGACATTTTTAGACAAGTTTATGTTGGCTTTCAACATGTCACTATAGGTTCATCAACTGTTGCAACCAAAATGTTTTGTGGCGACAATCTTTTTTCCGGTTTGATGTGCGACATCGTAAAAGTAAGTTAATTTTTATAAAAATTAGTTCTATATAAGCAAATGAAGAGCTTTATAATAAAAATGAAAGCTTAAGTTTGTTTGTAAATGATGAAACTATGGTGGGATCTTATTTTTCCACCATGCAACTTGTGGAGCAATACAACAAAATATTGTTATTCATTGTTTTTGTTTTAGTATTCAACAAATTCAATTCATCTTTTTATGCTTTTATAATATGTGATTCCTTTGTTAATAAAAATATACCAATTTTGTTTAATTTAAAACGCAACAAAATTTCTATGCAACACGGGTCCATTTATTCTTTGAAATCCTGTGCTTCGAAGAGTTAACGTGGCCACAACTGGACTCCTACCTATAAAGCAACCATTTCTGATGAGGCGTTCTCACGAAATGGAAAATAATCAACAAAAAGTTTGGAAACTCTGATAAAGAGAACTTACGAAAAATGTCCTAACCATTTTTAATAGCATTGATCAATATCTCAGTAAAACCTTTTTATCGTATCCGGCCATGGTGACCGAATATCATGTGCATGTCTCCGCGGAACGTTTCAATGAACCATTCGAGAAACGTAGAGGATGTAACAATCACGACATATTTGAGCAAAAGATTTCGAATTGGAGCTCGAAATGCGGCGGTCCGTACGTGGCGCGTCGCTTGTCACGGTCGCTTGGTTCCGAACAAATTTTTCGGAAATCGATCCGACTAGACGTTTAAATATTCGCACACGCAAGTCACGCATACAGATATGCTGAGAAAGCTGTATAAAAATCTGAGATCTCAAAGGCAGAGGCACGATCACGGCCGGGTACCAATGTCAATACGGCGTATAGCGATTTTCATATTCAACGGAAGAAGGGAATATGGGGCCCAGCATTTCCTATTCGGTATCTGGAGCACACATTGGACAGATTCGCAGGAATTCTCCATCAGATTTCTTTCTCCCGGGCAGCAGGAAATTTCCCCGTCGGAAACAAAGAGAAAAGAATTGAATGGGACGTAATGGATGAATACTGGTAGTACATCGAACGAGTGGTAACGAGGGAAGCGAAAGATAAATCGTTACTTAACACATTCAGGACATCGTGACTCGCTAGCTAAACACTGAAACGGTGATACTGTGCAGCACTTCTGCTCATCGCTTGATGATTGTGCTTAAGAGAGATATATTCCAGTCTTCCGTCCCATTTCGAGAACAAACTTTCATAATTTTTCTTTCCTCCCTTCGCACTCGGAGAATTTTCTCGAATCGCCTCCTACCAGCAACACGAATATACTGTTTTCCGCGAAGCGCTAACTTTTTAACACGTCGAGTACATTTGGGTGACACAAATTTTCGACCTGTTTCCAAAATTCATTTTTATTATAATATATTGTTCTTCATGGTTGGACACAGTTTACTTGAGATAAGATAACAAATAATTATTTAAAATAATTCAATTATTTCAAATACTTTATTATTTTTATTTCACAGATAATATAGAATACTATCCTTATTTCGTTTACAATTCAAATAATTTTTTATTTCAATTACTCATCCAAATAAAATTACAAATAATTTGACATAAGACTGAAATTAATAAGAACTAATAGAAATTCTTTAATTAATTGTTTGAAATTAACAGAAAATTATTCAATTAAATTAATTAAACTTAACTAAATTGAATTATGCACAGATCAACTATAATTATACATCGACTGATATTTTTATAACTGAACTGCATTTGTTTTCAACATACAAACTTACATGTTGACGTAACTGACATGATACAGTTAGAGAATATTGGGGAAACTATTTGAAGAAGTATTTGAGCAATATATTATTATTAACCAAGTAAAACAATATTTTATCTTAATGATTATTTTTGAAATAATTTATGTCGATAATGTCCAGGTCTGACATGATTCTACATGTATGATACTTGAACTTCAAGAATTCTAAATTTCTCTGATCAAAAATTCGTCATACCCATTGGAGATTTCGTGTCATGTCACAGTACTTGATATTTTAATCGGATTTATTGGTCTTCGGAATATTTTTTACTGTTAATAATATTTAGTGGAATGAACGCTGGATTGTGAATACTTGTTGTCAAACGAAGCGTTCATGAAGATGCAGAATGTCGACTTCCCTTTCTCCTTTCTGGTAATGTTTGGTTGTTTTTGCAATCAGATCATCTATTATTTGAAGATGAAACAGTGAATATGTTCCTGTTCCACTTGCCTTTCTGTATAATATGTAAGCATTCCATATTGGTTGGTCTAGAAGATGTACGAAAATTTTATAATAATATTTCTTTGATCGGATTTATCAACGCCTCCCATTGTAAAATTGTAATCGTGTATCGCCTTCGAAATATGGTTTACTGTTAATAATGTCTACTGGAATGAACGCTGGGTTCGCTGCGAAAATGTTAATAATGTTAGCAGAATAAAAGTAACATATTTGAAAGGTCTATTGTTTGAATGTTTCGAGTGTATAAAATTTCTGGTGTAGGTGATCGCACCAAGTTTCTAGTCTGTCGAATGCATAAAGTCCGTGGTCTACGATAAGTTTGACCATTCTCGAGTAGAAAATATTTCTTAACGACACCGCGCGATTCGAAACTGTTATAAATGGAGCTTGACATTCGGTAACGTTAGTACAAACAATCGGGGGAAAACAATATTAGACAAACGCCGAAATATAGATACGGTTAAAAATACAAACAAACGTGAGAAACGCTGACTGCTATCAGAAAATAAACAGGAAGAGAAAAAAAATACGTTGCTTGAAATGGGGAATGAAAATGGAAGCAGAAGCGGAAACTCAATGGAGCATCGTACCGCAAAAAAGGGGGGAAGCAAAGGAATTTCGCGCTTGGTCGCATACTGATCCCCTTTGACGTGCGACTTCCTCGCGAGATTATCCTCGTCCTTTTCTTTTACGGGATGCTACCTCAACTTCGCGAAATACTCGCGAAAGTTTTCGCGGCTAATACCCAGCTCGAACAGAAAAGTCGGTATTGTTCGTGGGACACGCCTTTTTCCAATTCGTTTCTTTTACATGCGCCGGTTGAAATCTTCAGTGGTGTAAAATTCTTCTCGCTGTTCTTAGGTATTTAACGTGGACAGTTTCGGGAGATAAATTGTTACCACTTTCCATGCAAATGTTACGCAAACTTTGGTAAAACGAATCTTATCCTAGGAATATTCACTTTCATATTTCGTATTTACAATTATGAATAATGTTTCTGCTCATTTATCTCGACACATAAGTACACGTTTATGTGATGCGTATAATTGTGTACAATACGTACCACATGGCATGTATTAATTGAACGTTTTCAATATTACAATTGTTTTGACTGACCATTGTAAACGCAATTCGAGGCGTTTTTGTATATTACAGGATTAAGTTGTCGTGTACAGTGAGCCACGAAAGCATTCGAACACCTTTCAAGACGAAACAACTTTTTCGTAAATGGTCGAAATTTCTTCAGATGTTAAAGGAACTAGATTACTAAATAATGACTGAAACGATATTCACAAAAACTGATCATATATATCATATAAGATCATACTTTTTTAATTTTTATGGAGGTTAAAACAAAAAATTATAAACGATGCGTTGTGCAGATCGCCATAGCTCCAGTTAATTGGAATTTTGAGAACGATTTCTCAAACATTGTCTTGTAAGTTAATTTCTTAGACTCCTTAACAAAATTTAATTCATTTGGTCCAATTTTAGAGACGTTATTCCATATTAAAAGGCTATGGAATATACAACCTCTTCTTCTAGTATTGATGTTGTCGTTGTAATATTTAGTTAGATTTTCGAAATAATTTTCTCCTCTATGAAAACAGTCGTTCGCTAAGGTGTTCGTACACCTTTTAAAATGCAATAATGTTTTCACGACAAAACTAAATGACTTTTCCTAGGTAGAGGGACTAGTCTACTAGACAATGACTAAAACGCTTTTTGTTTCGCTATTACTTGAAATGACAACAAAAATAAAAAGCATTAGTTTTTTAACTTTTTTTTATCTAAGTCTATAATGACAATTTTTTATCCTTCTTTTGTCATTCCAAATAGTAATAAAATTTAAAAAAGAAAGCATTTTAAACATAATTAGTCCCTGCATCATTAAACAAAATTCAAGTCATTTCGTTCAGTTTGAAAGAAGTTATTGCGTTTTAAAAGGTGTGCGAACACTTTTGTGAGCCACTATGTATCTTATTGTTAGTCCTGATTTCACTCAGTCTCACATTTTGGAATTTTGCAAATTTTAAGTTTTTGTAATGTTCCAACCAGTCTTATAGGTAAAGTGTGTAATTTCTCTTAATGTATCATATTTTAATAATCTTGTTATTTATTCATACTATAGATATTCTTGCTATGAATACGTATATAAACTCATTATTTATGTATACTATACATAACATTACGAATTTCCAAGAGACTTGAAATTTGAATTTAAAGTTTCAAATTTTAAAATTTCGAAGCACTAATTCTACATTACCTTACGTTAATAAATTCTATTTTATTCTAGTCAACCGTCTCTTTATTTTATTCTATTCAACCATCTCTCTATTTTTATCTAACCTTTCCATTATCTCAAAGCTCGAATTCTCTGTCTACATTCAATTAAAATCGTGAGTAAAAGGTTTTCTTCCTAAACGATTTTTATTTACTTTCAAGGTAGACTGTACGTTACGAGACTCCTGTTTTAAGGAAGCTCATTTAAAATTAAATTGTATAAAATAGTCTACCGGCAACGTACCGAACGGAAGCAACAGCGAAACCGAAGATAGATGGTTGAAACTAAAATATTTAAGGAGGGAGACAGCCGAAGAAATATACGAAGAAGAGAGAGCTAACTATAAGAGTATGTTTTCAGTTAGTTGGCGGACACATAACTTTGTATTAGCGTGACGCATCGTGCATGTTCTTTCAAGGATGCAGTGAGACAAATATATAGCGTTATATATATATACGTGTGTGTATAAATATATATTTATTGTTTTCCGATGTGGTGCACGCGATCGAACTTACACTCGAAGAAATATCGTGTTCCGTCGACAGTAGGGCATCAAACTTGTATTCGCCTGCTTCGCATCTTATTTCTCCACCACTAGTCGCGAAGAGCAATAGATTCGATAACACACGATTCAGGCTAACCTTCCAAGACGCGATACCCGTAATCGAAAAATATAAGATCACTTAGGATATGCTCGAAATGCTTGTACGGAAAGCATGCTTTGCGAAGAATGCACAACGATGTATACTTATATAAAACAATTTATATAATAAACACATTGTCTCTGCACGTTAAAAAATTCTTAACACTTTACCGACCGGTTATTCGGCCGTAAACATTTTTATGTTCTCATAAAATTAGCATTAAACAATATTTATTTGATCTATTTTATTTATTTCATTTTTATTTTATTTATTTTATTCATCGCGAAAGTTATCTATTATTTAAAAAGTTACATAATAATATAAGAGCTTGCAGTAGTGCTATTTATACTTTTACCTCAATAATAGATAACAAATTATTGGTTAGCCTATAAAAAGTCAATTTATAGGCTACCGATTGGTAAAGTGTTAAAAGTATCATGGTAATGGTACAACGAGGAAAATATTATTTTCTAGATACTAAAGAGTGCAAAGTGCGTTCTGTTCAAAAATTTTGAAAAAAATACGCATTCGCAAGCATCATAAAATAGATACTGATATTGTAATGATATAAATATGGTGCCTTGATAACTTTAATATAAAATTAGCATTTTTAGGTTTCTACGTTCAAAAAAATAATTAATTTTCTATCGAAACATTCTGAAAAACTTTAGTGTTGTTCCTCATTACGTAGAAAATTCAGCAATTTTCGTACAACAGAATAGGAGAAATAGTGCGGAATCTGTTAATTCGACTTAACCCTGTGTCTACCCTTGTGGTGGGGATAATGACTCGAAACTTGACTGAACGCATTTTCCTTGGGTGGTCTCGAATTGTCTAAACCAAAATCAATTTGGTTAGGGAGAACATTTGACCATCTTATTCGGCTTTAACAGCAACACGAATTCGTAGAACGTGTAACGCGTTATTGCTTCAACCCTTCCGCAGCGAATCTCAAGATATTCTCGGGCAAAGCGTCAAGTACCTGAACGAGACTCCCGAGATTTTCTCGGGTACTATTCATAATCCAGCGTTCATTCCAGTAAATATTATTAACGGTAAAAAATATTCCGAAGACCAATAAATCCGATTAAAATATCAAGTACTATGACGTAACACGTAGCAGAGAGAAGAAGTATTATTATCAAATTTTCGTACGTCTTCTAGATCAAACAATATGGAATGCTTACATATTATACAGAAAGGAAAGCTGAACAAGAACATATTCGCAGTTTCGCCTTCAAATAATAGATGATCTAATTGCAAAATACCACCAAATGCATCTCCATAAACGCTTCGTTTGACAAAAAGACATTTTATTGAATATATTACAGCATCTGCTAAGAAAGAAAAACCGACTAGATTATGTGCTGTATGCTGATCACGTCGAATTGGTGGAAAGAGAGGAAACGAGATGCTACTGCCCAGGTTGTCACCTAGGTTTACGTATTCCGTGTTACAAGATGTATCACACCAGGCGTAACTATGTGTAATTAGGTGCTAACTTTTTCTGAATAACATTTGTAAAACGTATTTAACATTTGATTCGTATTTATTATCACCGACAAAATTATTTAAAACGATAAAAAAGTTACACATCTTTCTTGTCAAAATTCATAATTTTATTCCACCGTGAAAGCGTTAAACGGGTGTGAACGGTATTATAGAATGATATGATGTTCAATGTTTTGGCTTCAAATGATTTAATTACTCGGTCAGTGTGTAGTGATGGCATAATATTGCTCGGTTCGTCCGACGAATTTGAATGAGTTTTAAACTGTATTTTTGACGCATTTAGCATTCAGGCGTGGATTCAGGTAGTCAAGACTCGCATCGGTGCAATCGTTAACAAGCTATGTGAATAATAAAAACATTTGACTCTATAATATTATAATACATTTTCATAATCACGATAGTTTATAAGGCTACGAAGTTTCATTTAGTCGGTGATCGAGAGTCTTACGTTATCGTTATTAGTAAACTGCGGATTTTATGCATTTATACCTAAAACGAACAACTAAAACATAAGATAGTGAAACGATTAAAAGCAACTAAAAACGTTGATCGATTAAATCTGACTTATTGAAATTATTTAAGAAAGGAGAAAGGTTGCACTTAGCTGCTGGGTCTTGCAATCGATACAGACAATTTTTATTTTGCACAATGATCCGCAGTCTAGTTATTAGTAACAAAAACGAAATATACAATAGATAGCACGTCGCTATAAGTATGAAAGCATGCTAATAGCTCATCGGAGTGTTTAATCTGGGGTTCGCATTTGAATTGCTAAAACGATTTCTGGTTAGCTGCGGCGTTCTAAATATGATTTCCAATACACCGATTGATTAATTGCCGTGTTGTTTTATAATATCTCTTCTACAAAAATTCAAATTGAACAGGAATGTCGATCATTGTTAAAAAGTAAATAACATAAAAAATAGTGTACCTTTGATCTTTCAATGTACGCTGCGTATTAATGTTTGATGGATCATTTGAAACTGCACGAAATTGTGTGCCTCTTATGCATGGAGAAATGTTGGACAGTAAATTATGCAACGAGCGCATGATGGCACATGCAAATTGCCAGAAAAGCAAGCCGAATCTTGAAAAATTTATTCGAATGCAGCAATGCATGTTGAAACGTGACTTCACTTGCGCATCAGCATTCCGAAGCTACATTTTTTATTTTCCTTTTGCGAAAGTAATTTCAATATAGTAAACCTGTATAGGGAGATTTTTAAAATTATGATGTACAGTTTGGAAGAAAAATTAATAAATAATTGGTGGCAAACTAATGTCGTGGATTTAACGCATCCAGTGAATAATAAAGAAAAATA
The DNA here is from genome assembly GCA_028455555.1 of Augochlorella aurata. Classification (NCBI taxonomy): domain Eukaryota; kingdom Metazoa; phylum Arthropoda; class Insecta; order Hymenoptera; family Halictidae; genus Augochlorella; species Augochlorella aurata. The sequence goes on from CM052154.1 coordinate 697,323, forward strand.
CTACGGGAAATACGTAATTAAAATACGCGATAAAATGTTCATTAGCGAATATGTAGCATATTATAGAAACAATTTCGATGCCTTACGCATATGTCCCAACTGTAGGTCACATACATGCGCGTGTTCATTTATTTAATCGAAGCATTTCTGTGGAAAGTTTTGCTAATGGATAAGTAAACACTTAACTTGGAAATAATCAACATTTTTCTTTTGTTAAATTCTTTAATTCTTTTATGTTCGTCAATGTTAAATATATTTAACAGTATAATAGAAATAACGCCAATATTATAAAAGAGAATGAAAATTTCTTCTCGGCAATGCGTTCACCGCGTTTTTAATTATTTCCTGGACTAATTCCATGTAATTTTGTACTATAATGATCTCAGCGTACGTTTTCAATGAACAGAATGCAATAAATAGAAAAACTAATCGTTTAAGTAATAAACACTCATAACTTAATATATACTTTCGACAATATGATGCCATAAAACTCGCAGCATTACCTTAACTGAATGAAAAACTACAATTTATACTAAATACGTAGGTTGCTACTTATGTATCCGGAACTGGCAATACTGTTGTTGCTAGGTGCCATCTGACATATCCATCGTAAAGTTTGACATTTTAGACGGTATACGTACTCAGGTTGTTTTGTCATACGGACGCTATTTTTGTTGGTTACAGTGACCTCAAAATTTCATCTGAGTCCAAAAATGGAATTAACTCGTGAAAATTTTCGTGCGATGATTTACTACGACTTTCGACATGGATTATCTCAACAACAGTGCATCGATCAACTCACTTCGACTTTTGGCGATGAAGCACCATCTAAAACCACTGTATATCACTGGTTTAGTGAATTCAATCGTGGCCGTCGTTCGCTCACGGACGAATTTAAAGAAGGTCGTCCAAAATCGGTTGTTGTGCCAAAAAACGTCGATGCTGTGCGCGAACTGGTAATGCAAGACCGTCATGTGACATACCGTGAGATTGAGGCATCTCTGGGCATTAGTATGACAAGAATATATAAGATATTGCATGAACATTTAGTCGTGAAAAAGATTTGTTCGCGTTGGATGCCGCATAATTTGACAATCGCTCAAAAAAAGGCTCGTGTCGATTGGAGCAAAGAAATGCTCGAAAAATACAATCGTGTTTTATCAAAAGCCGTGTATGACATCTACACAGGTGACGAATCTTGGATCTTTGCGTATGAGCCCGAAAGTAAACAGCAGTCGACAGTGTGGGTGTTCCAAGATGAGCCAAACCCAACAAAAGTTGTTCGCGCAAGAAGCACTTCGAAGCAAATGGTCACCTGTTTTTTTGGGAAAAATGGACATGTGGCTACAGTGCCACTAGAGAATCGTAGGACGGTCAATTCTGAATGGTACACAACCATTTGTTTGCCAGAAGTCTTTGAAAAAATAAGAAAAAACAATCAGCGACGGAGGATCATTCTTCACCATGACAATGCGAGCTCTCACACATCGGCCCAAACAACTCAATATTTGACCGGTCAAAACATCAAATTGATGGGTCATCCACCGTACAGTCCTGCTTTGGCACCCAATGATTTCTTTTTGTTCCCGTACGTGAAGAATAAACTACGTGGTCAACGATTTTCGACCCCGGAAGAAGCGGTTGATGAGTTCAAAATGCATGTTTTCGAGATGCTTCAATCGGAATGGAAAAAGTGCTATGAAAATTGGTTCAAACGTATGCAAAAGTGTATTGATCATCACGGAGAATATTTTGAAAAACAATAAAACCATTTCCAATGAGAAATATTCGTTTTTGTTTGTTATTCCGGATATATAAATAGCAACCCACGTAAGAAGTTATCTCAATACTTTTCAAGGAAAGTGCAGATGATGATGCGACTTTAATCATTTAAGTTAACAAAATATTTGGTTTGGTAAAAATGACTATATAACAGATATGACTTTACCGCTTCAAAGTATTTTTTACTTTTTATTTTAGAATTTGGTGTATGATACAACCATACTCCTACGTGTAACTTTGCAACCTAATTAGGACAGTTAAGAAGTATTACGACTTTTTATTCGTGAATAAACTGCGAATCTTTATGCAAGCTGAACGTTGTCTGTATCATAAATATTTGACCTATCAAGGTATAATAAAAACGCTACTATAAATTATAATTTTAGGGATCAATATATTCTAAAATGAAATATTCCACATCGTCATTAATAAATAGACGTAATTCACCTGGTCCAGACGAGTTATGGCTCAAATTGCCAACGCCAGTAAATTACAGCCAAGATTCTATGATAGCTGCAACAAAATGTTATAAATATTTGAGGATATTATTAAAATGTCAGCAAATAAATTTTGAGACTTCTTTATGCCAAATGATCTGTTTATTTATATGGCCTCGAAACGTACAAGAGAGAACATTTTAATGCATAAGAGCTTTAATGCATTTCGCGTCTTAATCATTTTAATAAGTTGATTTCTCTTATAAATGCGCATAGCATGAATTAATAAAATTTGTAACTACTAACGCAAAAGTCAATCTCGAGTCTGGCTCAACTTAGCGCACGACTTCTATGATACTAGGCATACTAATAAATATATTTATCCAATAATTCCTAACAAGTATACTGATACTCAAGAGTATGTGGACACCTTAACTCTTACTACTATCTAAAAACAAAATTATCAAATATTTAATAAACTTTGTAAAATTTCATGTCTGCTAGTTTGTACAATATTAGAGCTCGCATTTAACCAATAATTAATTAAATAATAATAAAAAATAAAGATTTATTCTCGTCATCAATATATGCGCCGTGTGCTTTTATAACCGCATTTACTAGTCGTGGCATTCCGAATGTTAGTTTTTTCATTACTTCGCTGTCAATTGGGTTTCACTCCGATTGTAAAACTTTCCATAAATGTTTTTAAAAATAGATGCTTTGATAAATGTTCTTTTTTCATTCTTTTCATGTGTAAACTTTTATTTATATACAACATTTTATATATAGCTCGTTACATATACATGCATTCACAATAAAATTGAGCAATAATGATTTAACAATAATAATACGCGTTATACTTCGTAGTTTCTATAAAATTGATAAGTATCCCCATACGTCTGAGCGGCAGTGTACGTGGTTATACATAATTTCAATAATATCGTAGAAAAAATTTCGGAGCAGTTATCTTGGTTGGTCCAGAAATGTAGCGTTAATGCACAGACTATAATAAGAAGAGAACAGAATTTATACTGCACTGGTGCGAGTGTTATAAACTGTCGCTACTATTTCGTTTTTATAGCGCTGTCTTTCTTTCCCTCACTCTCTCGCTCGGACATTGTTCTATATACGTGTTCTTTCATCTTTTGCATTGCATTCCCCGTCCTTTTCCACCGGTAAGAACCAACGTAGAGAGGAAGTGATTATTCGGTTTGCCTAGAAACACATCCTTACATATGACAGTATATACAATGTACATGCACATAAACACGAACGCGCGTGCACGCGTGTGAAATATCTGAAAGAATTGTGTGCTTTATGACACCCGAAGTAGAATATTTTTGCGCGGTAAATCGGCGCGCATTCTGCCGTATATTCCATAATAATCTGAGCGCTTTTGCATTCCCGTCTGAAATTATTTGTGAACATACACGATTTTCTATTAATTTATTAAATAATCTAATCGCTTAAAGAAACAATGTTTTAATAAATACATTCAGCCAACTAATGTAAGAATGAATGTCTTTTAATTATATTTTCATGTTTTATGATGTAATTTAATCTATCTGTGTATTCCCCTAATTTGCTCATGTAAAGTAGTATCGAACATAATAAAACATTAATTTCATAAAACATTAATATTAACAAAATGTTAATCTTACTATATTTGTAATACGAATTGAACTTATTTGCGTAACTACTTAAAGCAGGAAGCAAAGAAAACGCTATGGCACAAAGAACGACACAAAGATCCGTATATCGTATATATACCGCTGTGAATGAAAACTCTAATTAATTTGAAAGTGTGTTTAGTATGATCTCTTGAAGCAGAAACTATATTGAGAATAGCATAACGTCTAATTAAAGCACAGAGAATCGCGAATGCTATACCAACACAAATATAGAGCTTGCCTTAAATATTATTAAATATTATTGTATGCATTTGCTTATTTGAATATTGTTCTTCTGTGACGTCAATGAATTCCTCCACAAATTCATATTTGTCCAGAAACTAAACTCTTTACGCTCGAAACAATTTTAACTTCGAAACCTAAAACTTCGATAGAATCTACACATATACAGAATACACATAGCACTTAAAGAAATCTAATAATATAAAAATTGTTTGGAAGTACGATATGGAAATTTTAATAGGGCCAATATACAAGTGTATTTTCTTTGTGAGTCTGAAACAATTCTCCCAACTTGAATTTATGAAATCGAGAATTATGAATGATTATGAATAGACCGTGGATTTTATGTATTTATGACAAACACTAACAGATTAAATATGAAACAACAAAAACATTTGAAGACATCCAATTTATTATTACATTATTTTCAAATCATTAGGAAATGAAACATATTATACAATAACCTGCTCTTTGTTATTAATGCACACAACTAGCAGGACTACTATACATACATGTAAGAAATCGTATTAAATTCCTCGTGTTTCTCACAGGGCTTACAGTTCCGACCTGTTAAAAAGTTTCTCATTACATTGGTACTTAGCAAACATTAAATTAAAAGTTGGTGCTAGTGTATACGAGGAATTCCTGTAAATATTGAAGCGATCGTTGGCGTTGAAAATCAGTGTTAATACCTTGTCCCTTGCGAAACTAATTTATTTTCTCAATTGAAAAAAATTGCGTTGCACCGTCTTCTGTACTGTCAGGAGATTCGGGATAATAAGAGCCACGTATTATTATCACACTTTAATTAATTATAT